>CM025850.1:12108589-12247293 GCA_003952965.2 Morella rubra | reverse complement strand
TGAGTATATTGGTACGACACGCAAATATTAGTAAATCTTAAATTTAAAAATTTGAGCCAGTTAAACTTGTAGGAGCAAGCATGTGCCGTGACGGGATTTTATTTTAAGTATTTGTTTTTACCAGGTGGAGTAGTGGAGGAAGACGGAACCGTATAAAGAGAGGTGTGAATGAAGGAGTTTAAATGTGCCCCGTGATCTGTAGACTCTCTAAGGGGTTGGACCAATTGTGGGTCTAGTAGTCTATCTGATGGAGTCGCCTCAAATTTGGGAAGGCACATGGTTTAATTTGTCCAGAGTTTTACTTTATTGCGATTTCAATCCTTTGTAATCCACACAAATATGTGTCGAAAGGAGGGATGGATCCAAAGATTTGTGGTAGAGCTTAGTATGTGTAGTTTAGTTCAAGTAAAACTATAGCCCTTATTACTCAAATGGGAGGTAGTGCAGAATTCCGCCTTAACATAAGAGACATTTCCCATTTGAGAGAGATTTATTATAGCACTTGCTAGTTACTTAACAACTTAGAAAACCAAAAGTCTATGCCAGATTCTCTTACTATCTCTCACCTCTCTCTACTTTACACCCCCCCTACGACCTAGCTGTGTAGCGTGGCCGTGACCCAGATAAAACCATCAAACGCCAGGCGCTGACAAAAGGGTCAGTACATTGAAAACCTAAAATGAGGATTTTTAATTTCCTTCTAGATAGCCTGCATTTTTTTTCTTATTTTTTTATTCCCCCGCGAAGTCTCGCCACTTGAAAGATAGTTGGTAATTACATATGTGTAGTCGTTGCACCGGTTGTGACTGTTGGCAGCTACATCCCAGAATAAAGAAACCATTGATTCCAAAACAACATAATGCTTTGGCATTAGCAAAAGGAGGGCATTATTTTATCTAGTTTTCCTACTATTTTATAGTCGTGATGACATAACACGGCTAACGTGATCTTTGTGATGTCCAGTCTAGGTAGCACCCTGCAGGGACAAGCACAAACTGCACGCTCCCGACAGGGGTGTGCGATCAATTGCGCAATGGTAATTGAGAATCATGAATACATATCTTGTGATCGCATACAGTATACTTTCCTGTACCATAATCAGATTGTGTGAATTTTTATCTCTTAGTGGTTTTCCTTTTTTTAAAAAACAAATTCATAAGTGGGGGAAAATTAACTAAATCGAAGTGAATTTGGCCTATAGTCCGTTGAGGCACGCGATGCACTTAGAGATTTTGAAATTGCAAGGATGGCCTAACCAATAAGAGCCAGCCCTTTTAATTTTGTGAAGGGGAGCTAGTAATAGTCCAAGAAAATTATTGGAGATCCCTCTACAAATTAGATCTTATGCGGGAAAATTTCAAAGTCGGTTCCTAATGACATGAGCGAGGACCGGATGAGGTCCAAATAGTCGCAGCGATAACGCTTTACTTATCATGCTCGCAAGCTATTCAAGCTCAGGCTATGCCAAACCCTATGAAAAATTCGTCCCAAGGAGGAATACCACAAAATTTCAACAATCAATTGTAACGTGGATAGGAGAACGAACTAAAAGAGTTATGTATAGTACGTCAGAGAGAACTAAGTGCACCATGCAATCCATATCCAAGTTCATGTTCTAATTAAAAAAAAACTATCGCAGATCCTGTTTTGATTGTTTTCTAATTCTCAGTTTACTAGTGGACCGGAGTTTCTCCTTATTCTCTTTGACCACTAGGTGTGCTCTATTGATGTACCTAAAAAAGAATGTTTATAAAAAACAGAAAAATGCAAAAAACGAAAACGATAAATTCGCAACGAAGATTAGTAGAATGAGATTAGTATTGAGACTAAGAACGTGAGTTGAGACTCGATGAGATGAGTTTAGGATCAGTTCGATGCTCATGGCTGTGCTACCGTTTTGCGTCAGTTCCTTCAAACGGTAAATGCAACTCTCTGCACATATTTTTTGTTAAGTTGACTCATATTTGTGAATTTGATTCTAGCGCTTTGATCGTCTGGACTACGTCTCTTACTTACTTCACCTAACCCATAGCAGTGAGATGATGAAGAAGAAAGTTGTTAATCTTTTGCTATTCGCGTGTAAATTAATTTAACGCAACACAATGAATACTTATCACACGTAGATGAATTCCGTAAAGAAAGGTTAATAGAGACACACATTCACGTGTGCAGAGACTCGGAAAATAAAAATTCTATCTTTTCTTGTTTTCTTGACTTTCTTTGGGCATGGAGAAATCTTCTAATTTTGAGATAACACGCGACCCGTCCCTCTATCCTGACTCTGGTTGTCAAAAATGGGGCCTTGAAGAATTAATGTCCAACTGCTGAGCATAGCACACGAGGGTCACTCTGGACAGACTCATTTGGACGAGGCTCTAGAAAAGGCAAGACGCGCAACCATCTGGCGAGAACTTAGAGGAAAGAGATCAGCAGGATGTGAGGACGTCTTCATAAACAGGATGGGGAGAACCGCATTGAATTATTATGTCCATTCTCGCCACATCCTCTCCAAAAAACATGCCCAAAGCGCTTTTTGGAGGAAATTAGGTGGTTAATAAGGAGTATCATTATTATCAGGAGATGTCGTGACAGAGTTACTGGACACGCAAGGATAGAGAATAATCACTCTGTCTTTTCGCATTGAGAACAGACGCCCATATTGTAAAGTTCCCTGGACCATCGCGCTTGCTACGCTAAAAAAGGAGGGAGAGATACCGAAGCTCCACTGAAGTTTGGCATTCCATAAAGTTCTAATAGAATGGATTACGCGCAAGGATCGGCTTAAACTCGCACGATAAGAGAACTAGAGGAATTGCGTCTGCATCTACCATTACTATTGCTAAACAGAGCTCACCGCGTTCGTAAAAAGGTCGAAAGAAACAGGCAGTCTTTTTACGATATATCACTGCCGTAAATAACTTTCTTCTCATATCATAATTCACTGGTTGCCTGGCAAATACTGTTGTTCTGTCATACTTTTATTTTTTCTCCTTCTCATATCAGGTTTCTTTTTGTTAATATATGGTGATATTATGATTTAAGACCTATCCATTTACGATTCGTTCCTTGACGCTTTATGCTATGTGTATCGGTATTTTGGTTGATTATCTCGTGTCTCAGTCTAGATATATGGTTGCGAGGCCAAATCATATCTGACATAGCGCACCTTTTTCTCCCAATGTTAGATTCAGCGGAGGGGCAGTGCTAATGTCTTTAAGTTGGCCATAAAGATAGGAAATATTTCAAACTCCGGGTCAAGTATCCCTTCCAGCGTCTATGCTCTTTCTCTCAAATCTTATATAGTCTGCCTGAATTCCATTGAATCGCACACACATGTATTATTAGAGAGCAGGATGGAAATTGTATAAATTCTAATCTGTAAGTGTACCTTAGAGAGCCCGAGAGGAGTGGTATCTTAAACTTTTCCTCTAGAGTTCATCATCTCACAAAAATGGATTGGTTTATTTTATAATGTTACTCAACAACTGGTAGCCTTTTGTTTTTTGTGTGGGTAAATCTTAATTAGATACTCGATGGAGGAGCGTTTCGCAATGGCCTTTTGGTCTTGTCAGTCAGTTGCCCTTTATACAACTTCTATTGGGTTCGCTGAGTCATAGTAGAAGGTACAAACTCTGTTAAGGATTGCTGTTCTTCGACAACCTCTTCATATATATGGGACACGTTTGTCTGCACGCACTCACTTGGGGAATTACCAAGGCGGGAAGGTATTCGAATACATATGGCCTTGTTTGACACAACCAAATTCAATATATAAAAGCAATTAGGTTTAAGTTGAGGCCTTTACGTGCATGAGCAATTTATGAATGATTTTTTTTCTCGCTTGACTTCTACCGAGAGTTGTAAGTTTTGACAATCGAGAATAATTGGTAGTGGCAAGCTGGTATATTGTGGTATTTATATGCCTTACTATGCGCATAGACGATCCAATGACACATTTCATTGAAGAATTAAACTTGTCCTTTCACCTAGAGTGAATATTATTAGATAATGGTACAAACCACATAGAATCTTATCCAACATTAATCTCTATCCGCATATTCACACTATCATCTCTGTAGGCCGGTGCCACCAGCTTCTAGCACAACATCACCTTCCACCAGTAATTCCTTACAATCTATCATGCGCTCATCGCCTCAGTAGATAGAGCTATCTTACCTTAAATATCTTGTATTTCTAAATCCTCTTTGAACATTATCTGCACCAACTCCTCTACTATATGTCAATGTACAACAAGGACCATAATATGACGATTCTTCACAGCAGGACAACTCTATCTTCAGAGGTTTTACAGAAAATAATGGATTGACATTTCGTCAAATAAGGCATGCTAGGCCGCTATTCATATGTCAATCTTATTCAACATGGAGATTTACTAGAGTCTAATTCGATTACTATTATCGTTGAACATGTACATATAGTAGAGGAGTTCGTGAAGATAATGTCGGAAGAGGACTTAGAAATACAAGATAATTAAGGTAACTTTAACTCTATCAAATTGATATATGTATAAAAATTACTGAATGGCAGAATGCATGATTAGAAAAAAAAAAGAACTTAGTCAACACTCTAAGTCATATGAGTGGAAGTATATTCTGATTTTGTGATCAGTTGGCTATAAGTATAAAAAAATCTGCTTGTTATACCTATTCTCGCACTCCACTGGAAGATCTAGGGACAAAAAAAGGCCACAATGGAGCTACGCTCCTTTACTTCTCTATAGCTTGATAGCTATAGATAATAGGCAATTGTCTAACCATTCATTGGTGGTTATTTCCTATTCTAGTTCCTTGATACAATTGCCAAGCAAGTTGGAGTTTGAGAGCATACCATATGGTTGTAACAGAAATATCAAAGATATAGCCCGTACTTACTTTGAGCCTCAATGATTGTGGCCATTCCAAGGTTACTTCGAATGAACGCAGGTTTCAATTTCCAAAGGGTGTTCCTGCCAGTTTGGTCAGCTTGGTATCAATGGTCAATTTGTTGTATTGCAGCCTCCTGTTGATATACTCTGCTAGGTTCGCCAATGGCTTATCTGAACTTCGTGAATTAGTGTCCAAAGTCCTGAAAAGCCCTGTAAGATGGGCATATTGGTCAGCTTTGTTCTCTTTGTATTCTCATGTTTCTTCTTCTTTGGCTTTGGCTTGGGCTTGGATGAAATGCCATGAACCTCTGACCTGGCTCTCCTTTGAGCAGTGTAGGTGGCAAGCTTCATCCCATTCTTTGGGATATCTCTCTCGATGCCAATCATATCAAGAGACAATTCAATCCCACGAAAAAGCTGCTTGAGATCAACATCGACCTTAATGGGCACCCTAGGGTCATTTGGGTCAGCAATGTATTCCTGGGATCGAAGTTTGCCGGCAGCCACATCCGACCCGCAGCTTTCAAAGCCTAAAGTGAATACAAATAATGTTATTGCAACTGGAATAACTAATAGTACAACGCGCGCAACAGAAATAGCTGTCATGCGACTAAAAAAAATTCACCCGTTCTCTAGCAAAAGCATATGCCTACTAGAAACATAAGCGCTCCAAAATTCCCATTTCGCATGAGCTAACGTCCATGGAAAGAACTGAAAATGATTAAGTACTGATTCACAGAATATAAAGGTAAAACCTTGAGCATGTACCCATCGTTGATCCTTACATGTCCCTTGAAAAACCACAATAAACAGCCATTCCAACAGCGTTCCCTAGTATTAAATCTCTAGTCTGTCAAGGGCTTAATGTAGAACATGTCCAATTATTTCGCAGCTGAGTCAACAAACTCAATATTTCAACGATGAAAAACATAATTCTCACAGAACGTTCGCGAACCAAAGTTTCCCCAGAAAAAAAAAAGAGCAGAAAAGTCTAGATGAGAGTATACACTGCTCGCAGTTGATTTTGCCAAACCCCCACGCTAAACCTCGTTTAACGCGACAAAACCTGAGCTTCATCGCTAACGCAAGGTATGAATGTCTCTAACCAAGGTTTAAACCATCAAGATTTACACTTCCAGAGAAGTCGACGGGAGAGAATTAAGTTTTTCTGGTGCATCGATTAAATGAAACCCAGATCTCTCACTCACCAATTTCTGCATGTAGATTACGTACCATAACCAACCCCCCCCCCCCCAAACAAAAAAAAAAAAGGAACCGATTACAGATTAGGAAAAAAAAAAACCATCTAAGCAGAAAACATATACAAAACTAACAAGAAAGCGAAAGCGAAAAAAATAAAAGGCTTACATTTGCGGGTATTCTCGTTGTAACCAAAAGCTAAGGGAGAGATTAGAGAGAGTTTGCCAGAATACTTTGAGAGAGATCAAGGCATCGGGCAGATCTGAGACTGAGAGAGTGAGAGGAACAGCGAGAGCTTCTTTGATACTAGACAAAGGCTCAAATATTTATGATGCTCACAAAATAAACCTAACCAGTAACCAGGGTCAGATCACCCAGTATGGGTTGGGCTGATTGCAGTGCAAGTTCATGGATTTGAGCCCATGTTTGAGATTTGATTCACAAAGTTGGACCATAAGAGAATGAAGGAATTGGGCTTTGATGTCAAGAGCTTGAGTGACATTTTGGGAAGTGTGGGTCCACGATTTCGGTCTTAAATTCGTCCGAGACTCTGAGTCTGACGTATCAGTATGCAAGGCAACAGAGGCCCCTCTACAACACACCTAGCTCGTCTTCACATACTGGAAATATGCCCTTAACTGACAACATTTTCACGTGGAAATGCAGCCATGTCTATATTCATCTCATTGAAAGAAGGAAATCCTCTTTTGTCTTTTTCCTTAATCGGTCTGCAACTTTCTGACCCTCCATGACTGCATCGATCCGGAATGGTTCAGCTTTTCAAATTTTCCATTTAGCTAATTCCAAATAATCAATAGAAGATGCCTAACCCCCATTAAATCTCCTAAGAAAACAAAATTCGCCTCTAGAAGTTGGACAATGATAATGATCCTTCAAGTGATTCAACATGCCATCTTCCTAGGTGTTTTTCTTTTTCACCAAAACAGAAGATACAAAAATTATCTTCATTTTTTTTGTTTAGCGTTCTCGTTTTTGGTAGTCAAATAGATAATAAAGGGCTAATGATACATAGAACAACCACGCAAACTGCTCAAACTTATCCTCAATTCTTGTTTGTTTTTTTCTTAGCGTCTTTCACTTTATTTACTTCTCCTCACGTTTTAGAATGAATCTGATGGGCATAGTATCCACTCAGCCATAACCTTCGTCACATCACATCCATGGAAAATGAGAAATATAAAAGCCTGTAGGCTTGAGCTTATTGATCGATTAGGGTACGTTCCTTTGATAAAAATTTTAGAATTTGAATCTAAATTTCTATAACTTTATAATTAAAACATTACTCCTATACGCATATCAATACAATTCAACATTATTTTTTTACTAACATCAATACAACTCAACAACCTCTACACGCATGCCAATAAAACTCAAACATCACCTAAATATTCATACCATACTAAATTTTCTAAAAAAACGTACATGCGCTTGAGGCTATTGGTGTGCGTTTTCTTGGAGGAAGAACTGGCCTACACCTCTAGGAAGAGAAATGGGCCAAGTCGAAGTAATACTGAGAGATCCAGTTAGCAATAATATTCACTTCTTGTTTCCTCACGTCCTTAAGCCATTGTGGATCTTCTTTAGTCGAGAACCTCAGGTCCACGTGGTGAGCCCCTTTTTAACATCAACGCAACCAAAAGTTAGCAACGACAAACGTTGTGAACGTATAAATGAGTGCTCAAGTCACGTATGGATAATTGTCACTCGCCTTCTTTTGCGACGATCGCAACTATGCTTTGGGATATGTTCTTCAGGACCCTACAAAAAACGTTTAAAAAGTTTAAATAAATATGCATAATTAATGTAATACAATTATGTCTGTAGAATTTAGGCAACGATCATGACCAAATCAAAATGATGGGAGGAGGGAGATTGCGAGCGATCATACCCTCCACCGCTCCATGGGTCCCTCAAGCCATTGAAGAAGATGATGTTGCTCCCGAACCTTTTCAAAACCCTATGGATGTCCTGCACAAAATAGACACACAACAACTTTGCAAGCATGGAACATAGATGAATGATGGTGCAACGGGCTAAATGATAAAACACCCACATGGCCACCAAACTCAGTAGCGATCCAATTGGGCCTAGGCTCAACGCCGAAGTTGTTTTTGCAGTAAGTGGCTCGGTTCTCGTAGTGCCACTCCGAAGCTGGGAATATGCTTTCCTCAGTGTTTCCACCCGTTGGCATTATCATCTCTGTACACGCCTGCAAAAAACACAAAACCAAGACTCGTGGGCTACGAAAAATAACAAAGAAAACCAAGGCTCGCGTGTGGCTGCTCTTCCTCCCTTTTCCCTTTATCAGTGTTATAAGCTTTTTCACCACATGGCTTTATCCATGGGCTATCGTAAGCCTAAAAAATAAAGCCCAAGAAACGAATTTGCGAGTACTGGAGAAAGAACGCCTACGTATGTTGCAGAAGAGTCTTTAGACCCAAGAGCCTCGAAATACGATAATTCAAGATTCTTTAACATCCTAATCAAAATTTTCGAATAAAGATATCTTAAAATGCGATTGATGAAATCTCATATCAAAACCGAGATAATAACCTTTTATAAATAAACAGATTGTAAATATCTTAATTATATTTCTCTAAATAAGGATGATCAAAATCTGTCGTCCTAGAGGGCATCTGGATTTTGAATCGAGTCCAGATTTCACGAGACAACATACAAAAAGTGTGGAAAGAACTTTTGTCCAATGAAACGCTCTGGGTTTTCGTAAAACTATTGTTTTGACATTCCAAGGAAAAGGAAAAACAACTTTCCTTCTTCCAAAACACATGGACAAAAGCTGTGCTGCAGTGCTGGATACCAACGCATTTCCTCTGGGTCAGGCTAGAGCCTCATCATGAGAAACTTGTGGGAAAAGGAATTTTTCAAGCTAGCAATAGGCTCCAAATAGGTAATGGTGATTCAAAATTATTAACAACTGTGAGGCTCAAACTTCGGCATGTGAGGCACATGGTTATCTTGGATACTCTCACATGTTCTCTTGATTAGTGAAGATTTGTTTATTCAAACTTACGAAAGTGATTCCCCTTTTACTCCTTTAGCTAGTGGGTTATGGATCATAGAGCTTCCTTGTCGCTGGGTCGTGGTTCCATTATGGTTCCCATCCTAATAGTACTCAAGCGACACTTGTCCTCCTAGGCACTTATTAAAAAAAAAAAAATAATAATAATCTGATTTTAAAGAAGACGTCAAAGATTTGTCTTGACCCAAAAAATACGCTTTTTTGTACTATTAGTATTGTTTTTGCGGAAATTGCATAGTGAAATTACTAATTTGTTCTGGGAATTCTGTGTCCTTGTGTGGCAGATTATGCAAGTGAAAGGGACGCATTGAGAAAGACAGTAAGGGAGGAATATCCCATACCTGCCACCTCCATCCTCCGAGACCATGAGGATCGGAATCATCGCTCAGATTGAAGCACTCGGCACTTCCACTGTAGTTATAGTAAATGTTAGCTGCACCGTACAACTTTGCGAATGTGTCGTTTCCAGTCGCTGGATCATCAATCGCGTTGCACATCTGCAGTACCGCCCCACACAACAAATTAGCGAAAAACACGTTCGTATATGGGGAAAAAAAACCCACTTTTCTCTTTTGAGACGGCCGTCATATGTATTAATTTTTTTTTTCTTTTCAAATAGACGAGTAAATTAGTACCTGTTTGACTGGATAAGCTGGTAAGGGACTTAGGAAATTTGACGGAGTTGGATAATCGGTCATGGCCGAGTAAACGTACGCGGTGTAAAGCCAACTTTGCAGAGAATCTTGATCGACATAGTTCCTGCCAAGAAGAAAAGGTGGAAAACAAAGCCTGATTTAGTACTATATACTGCACGCTAGCTAAGATTACACAGGCAATGATCAATCAAATACTTACCCGCATATTCTAAAGGCTTTACTAAGTAAATCGGGACCCCCACGTTGATCTGCTGTATCTTCAATTAATTGCCACGAACCTTTGATCACTTTGTAACAGTTCTCGCTTGCGCTCTGGAATTTTCACATGCAAATAGTGAGAGAGTTTCTTGTCGGAGATATATTTCATGAAGTAATTGATCAAAATTTTTACTCTTTAAAATTTATAATCATTATAAAAAAAAATTTCTCACTCTTTTTCACCTAATTTTATAAATTTTTTACTTTTTTACTAATTCTTATATACCTTTTTACTAATTCTTATATACTTTTTTATTAACTTTTTCACCCTCTCACCTCACTTTTTCATCCGCGCTTATTATCAATGGTCCGTGACCTATTTTTTTAAAATAATTAGGTGCATGTGGTTGTTGCGTGTAGTTCCAAAAACATACAGATTGTTATTGTCGTCTTTGAACTTCTTCAGCGTGGCCGTTGGATTTTAGTGATTACTTTGGTCTACGCTAGGACTTTGTCTATCTCATCTACAATGTCTTTTAGTTTCTAGAAAGCTGAGAGAGAGAGAGAGAGGGAGAGAGAGGAGACCCTAAAGTCTTGAGTGATGATGTTGTTAAAGCTATATGGGGATGTGATGTTCACAAAATTCAGGATCGGTGAAGAGGAAGCCAAGGCTCCGATCGTAATGTGCGGGTACTTCAACCTAAACCATGCAGCAAGCACTGCAGAAACCAGCAAGCAAATTAAAGCTTTCCCACTATCTCCAGACAAGATATTTAATCTTGCAAAGACAAAACCCAAAACCAGCAACTCAATTATATGTATGGGACAAAAGTATTATTACGGGAAAAGAAAAAAAGCGGAAAAGAAGAGCAAAAGGATAGATGAGGAGATTAGCTTACTTCCTCCATAGGAACCTCCAAAAACGATCACAGGAGACTCGGTTGCTGTCAAATTTTGCTTTAGATTGGTGATCAAAGTAGCATAATCTGCTAGTGCCTGCGTCGAGCTTAGATACCCAAGCGTACTTCCATTTCTATATGCAACATCTTTGACGCCCCCAAATGGCATCGATTTTCCATAGAACCGATGCTGCAATTTGTAATAGGAAGGCATTCTTTTATGTATGTATCTCAAGTGGTGATCTTTTGCAAACTCTTGGTTGCTTACAGATAATATATACAGATGAAGGAGAACAGAGAGAATTTGGAACCTATCACTAAAACGTTTAGTCTCCATGACTTCGTTTCAAGACCACATATTTCTCGAGTGTTGAGGATTCACAAGAAACATCAGTATATATGAGATCTCTGGAGTTTAGATCAAAATACCTCGATGAAAACAAGAAGGGCTTTGAAACGGGGTGCTGTTTCGAACATGAAGCCCGTGTTTTGAGCGAACCACTCTATATCTCCTTCATTTCCCATGTAGACGAAGATCGGGGCCTTCTTGTCAGCACCGCCCCAGTAAGTGTCATTCACTAGGTATCTTTGTTGAAAGGTTTGGTAGCTCTGGGGATTGAAATTGAAGTGATCAAGTATCTGGGTGAAGTACTTTGTTTTGTAAAGCTGGTTTGTGTTAGAACGCGAGAGCTGCTCTGGCCAAACGACTGAAGAAGGAAATCTGGGGGTAGTTTTGGCAATTGAGACTGTCGAAGACAATAAAGTGAAGAAAGAGAACCACAGAAATTGAAACCGAGTTGCCATTATCCTCTTCTTTGTGGCTTCCATATCCTCTGCCGATCGGAAAGTGCAGAGAGAGTGATAACAGTCCAGAGAGAGAGAGCGTCTCAACAGTCGACAACAACTTTGGAAAAACGGATGGAAGAAAAGAGGTTGGGCTGGCCGCAGAAATGTAGATAACTTCCTCTGTGGACCATTGACTGAGCTAGATGGAACCTGGAAATGGGACTGCCAAAACGACAATAGATAATTGTTGTCTCTCTTTGCAAGGTATATGATAGACCACGATTATCCAACTTTACCTGGAATAAAATGAGGGATGAGAAAAAAAAGTAGATGTGGGCTGTTGAAAACTTTGTCACAGTCGTTGTTGACAGTTTAACATTTATTAGCTAATATTTTACAGCAAGTTATTGTGTCTTTATCTTAGGAAGTGATGTCAAAAGTTGTGGTTCTAAATTTAAGAAAAATTGTTAACAGTTGTTTATTTAAATTTTACTAAAGCGTTAATTTTAATATTTTTATTCAAATTTGAAGTTTGTTCTCACCTGAAGAGAATTCTATCGACTTTGCTATAGCTCTAACTGGGACCCATCAGTATCTCACGGCCTTCAGGCACCTTAATCCGTGTGCTCTTTTCAATCACTCGTAAACTGAAATTAATTGTTTCTCAGGATAAAGTCATAATTATCCCCATAAGTATGAGTAAAAATCAAATCGGTATCCCTAATTATCAATTCGGCGATTTGAGATCCATAACTTTTGAAATTCATCAATTCTAACCCCCCTGTCTAAATTAGATGTTAAATTCGACAGAAAATTATGCAAAATGACCGAAATGCCCTCCAAGATTAAATTAAAAAAATAATAAAAAAAATAAAAAATTTAAAAATACATTAAAAATAAATATATTATTGAAATAGAGTTTCAATAGTTTTATTTAAAAATATTACTTATTTAAAAAAAATATCATTTTTTTTTTTTAATGAATTTTTTAGTAATAATTTATTATTATTATTATTATTATTTTACTCAAACTTTTTGAGTTAATTATGTTTGTATTCAAAAATTGTAGATAGATAAAAAAAAAAAAATTCTAATATTTTGAGTATACAAACACTACCGGTCCTCAAATCATTATATTATCTAGTGACGTTCTCATTAAATCTCTTATTCGAAACATCAAGAACTAACAACATGGACGCTATAAACCCCAATTTAACTTGCATGTTCTTATTTTTAAACCGACTAATTATTTTTTTTATTGCGTATTATATGAATGATTTGTTGGAATTCCTCTCATATCTTTACCATCTAGACAAAAACAACCCGCGAGATTCTTAATTTTTCCCTCGTCTTTCTATCCCAATGATTTATAAATGTAAACAAAAAATATGCGAACCAATTAATGAAAAAGAATCTGTACAAAATTCGTATCTTCCAAAATCAACCTCATCCCTTCTTTGTCAATCATTAAATTCAGAGCAATATTTGTTGACTGCTTACAACAGCCACAAAATCTTGAAGCTACAAGGTTAATTAAGATTCCGTCCCAATTATGTTCATATTATACATAACTAAAAAATCTAACTTGTGAGGACTAGGGATTTGGAAAAACCTAACGATTAAAGGCTTTACACTTAAGGATTTGTCTCTTTCATTGTCTTAAGTTCAAAAATTCTTAGGTGTTACCACAAGGGACATAGCTACAGGGCCGGCGCGGTCATGGTCCCCTAGCTCCCAAAAATCCTTAAATATTTTTGTTTATTTAGTTAAAAAATATTTTTTAATGAATTTTTAGTAATTTTTTAATTCCCCCCCCCCCCTCCCCAAGTTTGTACAGTGTTTGGATGCCAATATTTGGCTAATAAAAATAAGGGAAAATACACTTTTCACCCACGAACTACCATATATTTTACACTTTGCACCCTAAACTACCAATTTTGACACATTGCACCCTTTAACTACCAATTTTTAACACTTTGCACCCTTTATCAAATTTTCAAACTAAAATGACGATAATGCCCTTAGATATTGTTGTCAATTCATTAATTTTTTAAAGGGTATTATTGTCAAATGGAGGGTGCAAAGTGTTTAATATATTAGTAGTTGGAGGGTGTAATGTGTCAAAGTGGGTAGTTTAGGGTGCAAAATATATAACATTGGTAGTTTGAGGGTGCAATGTCTTAAAGATGGTAGTTTGGGTGCAATGTGTCACTACTCTGGTAGTTTGTGGGTGAAAAGTGTATTTTCCCCTAAAAATAACTATAACATAATTTTTCTCCTATTAAATCATCTCTTTTAACACAATAAATATAAAAATTCACTTAAATTATCTTCTTTTTTTTTTTTTTTTTTCACTTTTCATTATTTCATGAATTAAAAATTTTTAAACTCCCAAAATTTTGGTACGTAAACACTTATGGTATCCACCCTTTGAGACTACCCTCTGAATTATTGATATAGTAATTACACAAATTTGTGTGGATTGAGAATATATATATATATATATTGAGATTAGTCGAAGTGTTAAAGTCATTGTAGATGGCTAGTTATGAAAAGATAACAAAAAATAGAAAACCTCTTAAGATAATTGAAATTTCAAATAAAATAATTTTACAATGTTCTAACCTTGTACGGCTGAATAGAAACTTCTTTTTTCTTTATTCCTGCAGGAGTTATATAAGTAAAGGTCACAAATGTGTTTGAGTGCTAAAATTTTGGCACTTCTAATTAAAAAAAAATACATAATAATTTTTTTCCATTAAATTATTCTTTTTCGTTATATTATTCATTCAAATAGGGTTGTTCAACCCTGGTGTAGGTATCGATTTTGGCCAAGACTAGGCACCTACACCGGATAGGCCGGTTTTCAAATATTGGCCACCTACATCGTTAGGGGCAAAAATCGATCCCTAGCGGTGGCGGTTTCTATTATCCTATATTTATATTGGGCCTTTTTTTAGCATTTTCTCCCTTTATCTACTCTGTATGTTATACACCTCCTGCATATTGAATCCATAACACATCCTTCGCCATGTTGAATTAGAATTCATTTCCCACTTTTACACTTTCACCCAACGAGTACATTTAACTTCCCTCTCATCATACACATCTACCTAAACACATTATTTATCCAGTATACAACCAGAACAACAGAATGCCAATGAATAACATAATGAAACTTCAGAAAGACCATAAATTTTGACATAGAACCTTCAACACAAACAAGTTACAAGTATATCATAATTTGAACTAAAGAGTATAACTACACAACAACAACAACAAAAAACAACTCCACCCCCCACATCCTAACACCCAAGACGCAAGAAATTATAGGCGAAAGAACAAGTTTCCTTAAACAAAACCCACAAAAAACACAAAACAAAGCTAAAGAACCAAAAACAAACACAATAAAAGACCAATGTGAAACAATAACACGTTTAAACCCCAAACAAAACCTCAAATACACACAACCTAACCAGCTTCCGAGCTCAAAATCAGTGGAACAAGAAACGCCCATTAATCAAAGCATAGCGAAACAACAAAAAATCGAAACACACGATTTCCTTGATAGTGAAACAGCAAAAAATAAAAAAATCCCACCTTGGTTGAGCAATTTCTGTGCAGTTTTGTTAGGATCCATGTTAGTTTCTTTCAGGGCCGCATAGATATCCAATTCAGAGTGATTGCCCACGATTTCCTTGATAGATTGTACCTGAGTCCCATCGCCCTCGACTAGCGAGTCACCAGAGACCATCTCAAACTTTATCAAAGAAAAGAACCCTAGAAAACCCACCCAACAACAAGACCAAAAAGTCCAATACGTCTGTATAGATAGCAATCAAGACTCTAATGTTGTTGGGTGAGACGCCCAGGTTAGGTTTTTGGTGTAAGAACGACTTAGACAAGGAGAGAGAGAGAGGGATGTGGCAGAGGAGATGAAATGTGATTGACGCGTGAAGGAGGGCCTGAGGGGAGAAGGAGGCGCGACAACTGACATGTGTGGTGGTCGGTGAAGGGCTGTGCCGCCCGTGCGTAGGAGAGGGAAAGTAGGGAGAGAGAGAAAGAGGCACGACCACGAGTGAGGGGGGGGGGGTTGGGGGATAATGAAACGACATAGTTTCTCATTAAGAGAAACTACGTCGTTTTGTAGCAAAAAATAAAATAAAATCCTGATTTCCTGATGCCGGGTAAATCGGGACCTGAGATTAGCCCCTAATTTTTATAAAAACAACAAACCGACACCGATACTAGCGAAGTTAGGTACTGATAACTCGGTGCCCGTGCCACCGAAAAATTCGGTGGCACTGAACAACCTTACTGATTCAAATATTTTCTTTTATTACTTTTTCATAAACTCTTATAAACTATACCTTTTTTACTGAGTCTAATAAATTATCTTTATTTTTTTATCCACTCTCGTACCCAAAATTTTGACGCTCAAATATACCCGAAACTTCCCCTAATTTTCATTCAAGCTCGTCTAATATGCCCAGTTTGACTTTAGGGGCCCATTCAAGTCTACAACCACCAAAGGCGAATCTTTCCTAGTACTCCCATAGACAATTTTCAAAACATGCATGTCTTCCCCAATTTCCCTCTCCAAGCTAATTAACTAATCCGACCGGTCTAATTCCCAGCAACGACTTACTGACTAAACTAATCCACATGATTTGGCCACAGCAGCACCCAATCAAAACGTATGCAAAAGAATGCTTTTCCTTAACCACTCCTGACGCGTTTCCACTACACCTCTAATCCCGCCCGCGTCTGATTGCGCTCCTCCGTTCCTTTCCCTTCGGCCACTTTACAAAGCCTCAATACCGGCAACAGTCTGTAATGCTCAGAAGACTAGTAGTGTGGGGAATCGGGATTTCCTTCCTTCCTCTCAGACTATCTCACTCATTCCCACGATTCTCTTTCTCTTCGACATTTCCTGGCCCAGCTCATCTCGCTGAAAACCAGAAGCTTCTTTTTCATTTCAAACGTTCAAAAGTTCCAGTACTATGAATTAAACGGTCGCGTTTTGAACTGTTGACGTTCTTACTTTCGGTCCTCTAGCAAAAAGGCGGAGCATGAAGTTCTGGATCTAGATTTTAGGACATTCAAGTGATAATGCCAAGGCAGAACCGAGGCATGGATTTGATGATCCCTGGAAAGATCAGGAAGCGAGGGTGCACGTCATCGGCCTCGTCCTCGTCTTCGGTGCTCCAGAACTACAGGTTCAAGAGGGCCATACTGGTGGGCAGCAAGAGGGGCGGATCGAGCACGCCCGTGCCTACATGGAGGCTGATGAGCTCGTCGCGATCTCCGGCGTCTTCCGCAGTGCGAAGGGCCATGGACTCGCCCAAGCTCTCGGGCCTTGGCGGGAGAACAAAGTATACTCAGCCGCATCCACCGCCGCAGCCGGTGTCTGCGAGGAAGCTGGCAGCAACGCTGTGGGAGATGAATGAAATACCGTCGCCGAGCGTGAGGGAAGGCTCAGACGAGAGGCGGCTCAGGAAGGAGGCGGCCATGAGAGCCAGAGACAGGGCGGCTAGGTCGGTTCACTCGGGCTCTTTGCCTCCGCATTTGTCCGATCCGTCTCACAGTCCCGTTTCAGAGGTCCGATTTTCCCATTTTTTGCTGAATTTCCTGATCTTTTTCACTTGTCGTCTAGTAGTCGGTTTTCAATTATCAATCAATGAGAAAAATGGCTTCTGAACGGATTCGCTTTTTAGAGGATGGATCGGTCTGGAACAGGGAGTCGACGGAGAGGAACACCCTCTATTTCTCAGATGCTTAGGCTTACGGATCACTACCGCCAGGCGGGAGCTGTAGATGCTCTTAGCAATGCCAGTTTAATGGAGGTAGAGAGTGTGACATTGAGTCTATTTTTTTTTTTTTTTTTTTCTCTTTGGAGTTTTTGTCTTGAGCTGATAAGCATAGAACTTCGAGTTTGAAAATGTACTTTGTTTTGTGTAGATTGAGAGTGGTAGATCCCGTGCGCAGACTCCAAGTGGATCCACGGTTGGAGCGAAGACGCGTTTGAAGGATGTTAGTAATGCTCTGACCACATCCAAAGAGCTACTGAAGATAATCAACCGCGTATGGGGTCATGAAGATCGGCCTTCTTCGAGCATGTCGCTTATCTCGGCCTTACATGCTGAATTAGAGAGGGCTCGTTTGCAGGTCAATCAGCTTATCCAAGGGCAGCGCTCGGACCAGAGTGAGATCAACTATTTGATCAAGTGTTTCGCCGAAGAGAAGGCGGCATGGAAAAGCAAAGAGCAAGAGGCTGTCGAGGCTGCCATCGAGTCTGTTGCGGGGGAGCTTGAGGTGGAGAGAAAGCTGAGAAGGCGGTTGGAGAGCTTGAACAAGAAGCTCGGTAGAGAACTGGCGGAGACGAAGGCCTCCCTTGTTAAGTCGATGAAGGAACTAGAGAGCGAGAAGAGGGCAAGAGAGATAGTGGAACAGGTATGCGATGAATTAGCTAGGGATGTAGATGGAGATACAGCCCAAATGGAGGAAATGAAGAGAGAGACTGCGAAAATTCGTAAAGAAGCTGAGGAGGAAAGGGGGATGATGCAGTTTGCCGATGCCTTGCACGAGGAGAGAGCTCAGTTGAAACTCTCGGAGGCAAAGCATCAGCTTGAGGATAAAAATGCAGCTGCTGATAAATTGAGGAATCAACTCGAAGCCTTTATGGGGACTAGAAGAGTGAAAGAAAGAGGGCGCAGTTCTGTGAGTCAAAGGAATGAAAGAGACATTGCTGCCTTGTTAAGTAGAGCTCGCTTTAGTTGTGAAGAACAAGAGGATGACGATGGAGAAGAATGTGAAGAAGAAGTCTCAGCTGAAAGTGATCTTCATTCCACAGAATTGAACATGGATAACCATAACAAGAGCTATAAGTGGACTAAGGCGTCTGGGTTTGGTCGTGATCCAAGAATGGTCCAAATTGAAGAAGAGGAGATTAAAGGACGGAAGTCTACCTCCGGCAAAGCACCTAGGAGAAGCAATTCTCTGCAGAGGAGTATCTCCGATGGAGTTGAACTCCATAATGCGGACAGGTACGACTGGGAAAGATTCTTGGAACTTGAAAAGCAAGGTCAAGGAAAATGTTATGGGGATGAATTGCAGGGCTATGGTAAATCAGTTAAGGGTCTAAGGGACCAGATGTTGTCTATTTCGGAGGTGGGGTCCCCCAGAGTTTATGCTAGTCCAACGCGGCAAATGCGTCCGCCTTGGGCTTCCCGTGATCTTGCCAACGCAACTCAGGAGAGACCTGCTATGGTGTTGGGGGGTGGTTTTAAGTCGAGGCTAGCAGATGCCAGAGGCGAAGGGTATAATGCAAGAAAATCTAGGAGGTGAGAGTGGCTGGGTCGCATTCTCCGCGGCCACTTGCGATGTTGGATGCTGAATCTAATCGACGGGAGCTTGGAGGAAACGCAGTTGAAGGGGAGTCAGAAAGAACCAAGGAAGACAAAAACATTTCCTTTTGCTGAGCAATACTTGGTATCCCTCGTAGCGATCGCTGCTCAGTTTGCATTAGAATGTTGTCTGTTGGTAGGAATATTTGTGTCTATACTTTTGTAGAAAGTTGTACTACTGAACCGGAGTTTCTCCTATACAAAAACTTCTTGTATGACTCAAACAAATATGCTGGGAGTATGTATTTCCCTCTAGAATTAATCTGTCTTTGTCCTATTTGAGGGGCATCAACATTCGGCCCCACTGAATCAAGCCTAGTCACATTACCTTCGGACGAAAATCATAAAATATTCTCGAAATAAACAAGAAAAGACGAAAATCTGGATGGTGGAAAACGGGAAGAAAAGAGTCTCATTACAAGGCAGGTAGAACGACGATGCTATCCCAAAATTCTTTAAGCTAATCAATTCCTGGGCACCAAAGTTGCCCAAGAAGCAGCTACACGACATGTAGGCTCAAATCATGACACGGGAGATATACAACGCCTAGATTAGCTGCTTGGCATCAGGTAGAGACTAGAGTCTGAGCAAGAACTCCCAAAACTCAAATGTTCTTACAGACGTGTGTCATCATTACAGCTGATCAGGGAATTCTGTTTTCAGAGCAGTAGGTAAGAAAATATAATCGAGTCTTTCTGGAGTCTAATTGACAGAGTTCGGTCCCACACCATGCCCAATCCAACTAAAATCTAGCTTCACTCTGGGCAATCTCCCTAAGATCTGGTACATCAAAACGTGAGCAGGAATTTTCCAGATAGGAGGACAAAGGAAGAACAATAATTTTCCTGATTTAGAGACAAACCTTGTTAATATCTCCACCATGAAAAACATCTTAAATTCCAATTTTGGAGAGTTCAAAATAGTAGACACTCGTGCAAGCACAAAACATTACCTAGATCAGCTGAGAGAAGGGATTCCCTTGATAATTAGGTCCTGCAAGAATGGCCCCTGATGGCGATATGATAACACTACCTCCTGGGCATATGATCGTATCATAGGATATATCACCATTGGAACCTCCAGGGACAAATTCTGGTGATGGAAGATAGTCCTTACTTCTGCAGAACTGGTTTGCAGATAGAACAAAGCAGCTACCTTCTAGAGCAACATGGGCCATTGATGCCTGCCATATCTCCCTTGCTTCGGCTGTAGGTGTACAGTATATGTCAATGCCTACATAGAGGGCAGAAGGATAAAACAAAAGACTGAAGAGCTACAGTAAAGAAATCTTCAGATGTTGGAACCAGGATTTTTGTACCTCTGTGGGTAAAAACTTCATGTTGAGATAACTACATGTGTTGATAGTGTTTCCCAATTGCTTTCCCTGAAAAGATAGTGTTACAAGGTTGACAAGCTAATCAAAGTCTTTTATTTGAGATATACTTTCTATGTATCCTGGTCATTTGGAAGGTAATCTAAATCTTTTATTTACAGCCCAGCCATAAGGTGAGTTAATCTCAACAAGGCTTTGCCTTTAATAGTATCGTTCCCCACGAAAGTACAATTTTCCTGGGTCAAGAAAAAAAAAAGTACAAGTTTCCTGGGCATGTGGTGCTCATTTTAATGGTGATTTTATTGAGAAACTATCATAACTGATTCAAAAATAAAATTCAATCAACCTAACTCTTTTGTACAAAATAAATCAAAGCTTATATATGCTTCGAACAGCAACGTAGTCTGACTCTTGTATCTATTAGGAGTTTGACTAACGTTACAAATATTGAAGCCAAAATGTTATCCAAATAAGATTGAAGACTTGGCTATATGTGCCACACAGTCAATGAATTTGGAAATATTGCAATTGCTGACCTAGCAATGTGATATCAAATGGATTAAAAGGATTGCATTAGACCCAACAATATTGGAACGAAACCATTTCTTTGGGTGAAACATAGTTTCAATTGAAAAGAAATGGATGAAACGGAAACTCAAGTGAAAGGTCGATGACCGACGGTATACTTTATCCAAAATCATTCTATACACAACAGCACGAGTCCCACATATACAAAAGCCATTTCTTTGTCTTGCTCAATGTTATTATTTTGAACAGCATGACAGCAGCGAATAGATTAGAAAATACTAGGAGTTATTTTTGTAAGAAACTAGTAGAAAAAAGTCGGTAGAAATGACAAAGCCTGTACCTTTAGCATATAATTGGGTTCCTAGAGAATGCATTCTGTTGTCCCAGCAGATGAGGCCACCTATTTTCCCAATTGGAGTCTCATATACGGGCAATACTGATTTCTCTTCCGACACCAAACTGCACATTCTGATTATATTGGCATTAGCTTTCGATGTTTTCTAAGATACCGGCTTAGGGAATCGAAAAACGGAATAGCAATAAAGAGTGAGCATCTCAACTAATCCCATCACCAAATGGAGTTTATATTTGCCGGAGATTTTAGAGTGTCAATTTCAGGGCCTGTAGAAACAAATATCCGAGATAAATTTCACCACAAGAATGATAGAACTGCAGTTGATATTGGGTTCTAAGGTAATAAATGAGTTTATGAAATAATGCAGTGACTAATGGTGTAAAATTTGACGCTTGAAATATTGATTCAGGAGATAGCTTCCAGAACACATGCTTAAGCATAGTTGAACATAAACAAAATGGTATTAAATTTTACCAAGGGCGTGCTTTTATTTATGCTAGTCGTCAAGGATCTTCCTGAGGCGGTCCTTGATGAAATCTCCACGGGCTTTGGTACGGGCTTGTTGAGGGCCTATGTTGGCGTATGAGAGGTAGACCCCGACCCCGAAGAAAGATGCGCCGGTGAAGAAGAAGCAAACGGTAACGGCTAGCTGTCTGGGCGTGGGTGGGTACGACCAGAACACCATCTGTGTTACTGTGACCCCGCACTGGGTGTATTCCGGAGGTCTCTGACTGAAGGAAAATGCCCGGAGTGGGTACAGGATTCATTTGGGAGTGCGCGTGGGGAACAATGGGCAAAGCCCATGTTTTGGCTGCGTAAATCTTTGTTCCAGGCCTAAGATCAGCCCAATTTGTATCCCATTCTAGTCCAATGATGTTTTTAAAGTGTTTGTTGGGCCTTGTTAGAGTGAGCCTACTCCTAAGCCTAAAATTGGTTTGGGTCAGAGAGTTTAACAAAAGACTAATATTTAACGACGATGCCATCGCGTCTTCCTCACACCCATGCCGCTTCCCCGCCGTTACTCTACCTTGCTCTCCTCCAATAGCCTCCCCAAACTCATACTCGCCGGTACCAGCACCGGCAGCACTACTGCCTCTCTCCCTTCAGTCCCCACCCTCCTTAGAGCCTGCAAGACCTCCCCACACTTCCACCAACTCCACGCCCACATCATACGCAAAGGCCTCGAGCAAGACCACTTTGTCATCACTCTCTTTGTCTCCCTCTCCAACTCACTCTCCAAGCTCTCATACTCCACCAGCGTCTTCGACCGCGTTCTCAGACCAAGTACCTTTCTCTGGAACTCTCTCATCATAGCTTACTGCGAAAAGTCTCATTTCGTCGACACCGTTTCGGTCTTTATTCGAATGAAAAGGGAAGAGGGTTTGCCCGATAGATACACGTATCCGTCGCTCGTTAAAGCGTGTTCGATTGCATGCGAGGTTAGGCTAGGGAGGGCCATTCATGGGTCGGCGTTGAGGTGTGGGGTTGAAGGGGATCCCTACGTCAGGACGAGTTTAATTGACTTGTACGGGAAACATGGAGAGATAATATGTGCTCGTAAGGTTTTCGATGATATGTCTGACAAAAATGTTGTGTCATGGACGGCTATGGTTGTTGGCTATGTCTCTGTCGGGGATATAGCGGAGGCGAAGAGGTTGTTCGATGAGATGCCTCAGAGAAATGTGGCGTCGTGGAATGCAATTATTGGCGGGCTTGTGAAACTGGGCGACTTAAAGGGTGCTAGGAGGATGTTTGATGAAATGCCTAAAAGGAATGTGGTGTCTTATACGACGATGATAGATGGGTATGCAAAAGCGGGTGACATGGTGTCCGCAAAGTTTTTGTTTGAGCAGATCCCTGATAGGGATATTGTTGCGTGGTCAGCATTGATATCGGGTTATGTACAGAATGGTCAGCCTAACGAGGCGGTGAAAGTTTTTCTTGAAATGGATTCGAGGGATGTAAAGCCTGATGAGTTTATCATGGTGAGCTTGATGTCGGCTTGTTCCCAAGTGGGTAGTTTGGAATTGGCTAAATGGGTTGATTCTTATGTGAGCCATAGCAAAATTGATCTTCGGCAATCTCATGTTGCTGCAGCCCGTGTTGACATGAATGCAAAGTGTGGGAACATGGAGTGGGCTACAAAGTTGTTTGAGGAGATGCCCAAAAAGGACCTGATCTCATATTGTTCCATGATACAAGGACTGTCGTATCATGGGCATGGGAACCAGGCTGTTGGTCTCTTCAGTAGGATGCTAAATGAAGGGCTAGTTCCAGATGAGGTGGCCTTTACGGTCATCCTGACTGCATGTAGTCATGCAGGACTTCTTGAGGAGGGTTGGAACTACTTTGAATCCATGAAGTATGAGTTCTCGATGGTTCCCACTCCTGATCATTATGCTTGTATGGTTGATCTTCTTAGCAGGTCAGGAAGGTTGGAAGCAGCTTATGAACTTTTAAAATCAATGCCTATGGAGCCACATGCTGGTGCCTGGGGTGCGCTTCTTGGGGCCTGCAAGCTACACTGTGACATTGTATTAGGGGAGTTGATTGCTGCTCGCCTTCTTGAGCTTGAGCCGCATAATGGTGGTAACTATGTGCTATTGTCCAACATATATGCTGCAGCAAACCGGTGGTTGGACGTTTCTCTTGTGAGGGAGAAAATGAAAGAAAGAGGAGTTAGAAAAATACCTGGTCGCAGTTGGATTTAGTTCAGAGGGTGGGTTTCTTTGTATCCCTTTTCATGCGATGCTATTGTTGTGAAGATGTAGGGCTCCAATTGGTAGAATAGAAAACACCAACATACGCCTGTTATCATTCCCAGTGTCAAAAATGACTGGAAATTCAAGATATAAGCACTCTACGCTGATACAAGAGCTGCAAGTCTCTGCAACTTGAGTCGGAGCAGAGGGATTTTGACAGCAAACGTTCATCTTTTCACCTCAAACCAACTATGTGTGATTCTTGCTCTGGCACTTTCTGTTGGGGGATTGAACCCTGAAATGGAAGATTCAGTTCAGCTGCCGGATTCTTGTTGCAGAGAGATTCTAATTGTATGTGATGCGCACTGAGATCTTGTTTGGCCCAGAGGTCAGCTGGCAGCAGAGTAACTTTGGCTGCCTTAGATTTCAACGACGTAGGGTTCCTGTAATTGTCATATGAGCGGGTCACTTGTATATGGTATATTTTCCAATGAAAAATGATTTCTGAATCTTGACTACCAAGCCAGGGTGCTTGCCACTACAAAATGGGTCATTCTTGTCAGGACAGCTCGGGCTGAAGCTTCGTATTTGACTTTGCTGTTCTCTTGAGACCAGGAACTGCTGGATCTATTACTAACAATCTTGACTATTGTACGTGGTATGGGCCACTCATATCTCCGTGTTGCTGCTCAGAAGATAACATCAAGCATGATATCTTCTGTCAGACATGGGGTACAATTATGACAGTATATAATGTTCTGATGTAGATGCCACCAAGTGTCATGACTAGATAACCAACTATTCTTTGTCCCATTGATTAGTTGCCACCAAGTTTCATGAGGGTAGGGGCTTTCACTTATATGAATCTGTTCTTTTTCATTGGTTCTAATAGGCGCTTGATGGAATCAAGTGTAAGTTTATAGATTTCTTTGACTGCTACGTTTGAGTTGGGCAAGAGGAGTGAGTGTACCTGATCTCCTGTTCGGAAATCAGGATGGAGGCCTTAGAAAATAGGAATGGAGGGCCAGCTCACTTGACTGGTTTTGGCACTGGCTCAACTTGCATCTATCTTCAAGGTTTGATGTAGCAGCCTTGATTCTTCAGATTGTTCACATTGAATGAGTTCGTAATCTGATAGTCCTAACTGACTGGGATGGGAGATACATTGCTTTACTTCAATTCTGGGGAGGATGTCATGACTGACAGTCCACACAAGCATATCATAGATTTTTTCTATAAGTCCTCTAGAAGGCTTAATCTACGCTGTAGGATCACTAAGCTTGGAGGCAAGGATCCAAGGCATGCCGGACGCAGCGAGGGAGAGAGTGGAAGAGGGGGGGGGGGGGGGGGGGGGTTGGGAACTGGGAATAAATCTTGTTAACAATTGAGTTCATTTTGTAGTGTTTGTCAAGATAATCATTTTCTTAGTTGTTCATTCTCTATGTGGCTCTGCCTTGTCTGGAAAAAAACACTGCTAGGCTAAATGTTTC
The DNA here is from genome assembly GCA_003952965.2 of Morella rubra. Classification (NCBI taxonomy): domain Eukaryota; kingdom Viridiplantae; phylum Streptophyta; class Magnoliopsida; order Fagales; family Myricaceae; genus Morella; species Morella rubra. Next base: position 12,221,794 of record CM025850.1, on the reverse strand, counting down.
TCAGTATTTTGTAATATGATGATGACAACAAATTTACCACAGTTATTGATGTTTGATTATTATTATTGTAGTTGTTTACATTCAGGATTGATGTCTGTTAGAGCTCTTCTTTTCGAGAGGCTGGAACAAACACCTTTTTCTTGTCAGTCTCAACAGCATGATTATCTAAGAATGAGACTGCCACAGCTGCATGAAGTGCCGCCCCTATTGGAAGAGCCTCTTCATCAATAAAAAAGTAAGGAGAGTGCAAGGAGGGCTGATCTGATTTTAGCGTTTCGTTCTTTATCCCAACCACAACAATCGCAGCAGCTGTTTTTTGTGAGAAAAAGCTGAAATCCTCCGCCCCCATGGTCACCGGGAGAAGCTGCACATTGGGTTTCCCAAGTAGAATTTCACCAACCTTCATTGCATGTTCATACAGTGCTTCATTGTTAACCATTACAGGATGAGGCATTGCTTTGTTCTCCATGAAGTCCACCTTGGCCGTGCATTGATGCACGGCTGCTTGCGTCTCTATGACCTGTAAGTGTAACATACTTAGTTTTCTACAACTTAGGTTGTAACACTAGAAAATTACATAGGCGAAACAATGAGAGCATGTTTTACCTGTTTGATCCTTTCCTGGATGTAGGAGAGACCTTCAGCGGTCAAGCTCCTAAAAGTTCCCCCAAACTTCATTGAGTCTGGGATTACATTGTGTGCTTGACCCCCATTTATGAACCCGACTGTAACCACCTATATGGATCGAAATGAGTGGATCAGATCTGTTCAAGACTTCAAGTCATGAACAATAAAAATTCTGTTCTACAAATTGTGTGCAACTATGGACGCATTTGACTTTAACGGAGATTTTATAAATTATCTGATCTGATCACACTGGAATAAATTTTTCTGTTTATGTATCACATTGGGATCTACATCGAATCTGAATTTCACGTGTAGCACTGCGAAACACCGGATTCTGCACCAAATAAAATCCATAGAGTGGCCTCATTCCACTTTTCTGAAGTGTCGGAATCAGGAGTTGTCTTAGCGCCATAAGTTGTTGTTCTTTGAACATATATATATATATATAATAATGTGTGCTAACCAAATTACTTTCATTAAAGACAAGGAGAAACAGCATACCCTCGCCTCAAGAGGATCGGTTTCTCTAGATACAATCTGTTGGAGGGCAAGGATTGAGAAGGCTGCTGCGAGAAGTGGGTCCCTAGTCTCATGTGGGCATGCTGCGTGCCCACCTTTCCCCTGAATCGTAGCTGAGAAGATCCCGACACCAGCAAGAACTGGACCGGGCCTTGAAGCAATTACACCAGTAGGAAATGATGGGAGAACATGTATACTCAAGATGGCATTAATGTCATCTAGAACGCCATCTTGCAGCATGTGGTAAGCACCAGCATAACCCTCTTCTCCAGGCTGGAAAACTAGTTTCACAGTTCCCTGACAGATACATGATTAAGCAATTAGCACCTCAGAAGTGGGAGAAAGTTTGATAGTGATTGTGTCGAAAGCTGAGGATTGAGAGAGTTATCTACCTTCAATTCATCTCTTCTGCTTTGGAGTAACTTAGCTGCTCCAAGTAGCATTGCTACATGGGAATCATGACCACATGCGTGCATTTTACCATCGATCTTGCTTTTGTGGTCCCAATCTACTAATTCCTTTCAAATGACAATGTTAATATCAAGGATCAGGCACATAATTGATCAGAAGGTTAAATTAGTAGCTGCAAATAAGGGGAATCATTAGTCACTGATCTTTGCAGGCAAGTACTTAGATACCTCGTCAAATTGAGAACGAAAAGAGGAATTGACACCGAATACAGTGTGTCACAGAGAGAGACAGAGAAACAGAGAGACAGAGAGAGTACCTGCAAGGGGAGGGCATCCATGTCAGCTCTGAGAGCAAAAACTGGTTTACCCCCAGACCCGATAGAAGCCACCACCCCAGTCTTGGCTACCGGCCACTTGTACCCCACTCCCAGAGAGTCAAGCTCGGCCCTTATGAGTTCACTCGTCCTGTGCTCCTCAAACCCCAGCTCCGGGTGCTCGTGGATTCTCCTCCTCAACCCTCTCATCCATTCAAAGAACTCGGGCTTTCTTGCCGATTCCAACAGCTCCCGACTCAGTAACTCCAGCTCCGAACCATAACCGGCGTCCTCCATTGCCCAAGACTGGCACAAAAATGCCGTTAGAATCAAGCACAGAGTGAAACCCATGGCTTGCGTGGAACGTTGGAGGAACACCGAACAGCGGTGGCAACTTTAAACAAAATACTTCTGAACCGAAGAGCACGTGTGGTTCTCCAAGGAGATATCGTAATTCGTAGCTCAAATTTGTACACACGCGTGAGTAAGCTACTTCTTCTATATTTGGTGAAAAAAAAACCGAGAGATTGCATGCAATTGATTTTGTCTGCACTCATTTATAAGGCTAGTTAGGTGGCATTGAAGTCCACACTCCACAGAACTATGTAGATGCACTGCTGCTTGAGCCTGACCTGTAAGCCATTAGCCAAATCACAGGTAGAAAAAGGAGGAGGAGGTTTCACTTTGCTGAATCAGATAAAAGTCGATACCATTTTAAGACTCAGCGTAGAAGGCTTCACTTTGCTGAATCAAATAAAGCTTGATACTATTTTAAGGCTTAATATATTGCGCATTTAATTTGCTGAATCAGATAAAACTTGTAGAACAATATATTACGCATTTCTCTTTGCTGAATTAGATCATAAAACTTGTAGAACACTAACTTTACATTAATAACAAAGTATGCCGTGTGCAACTCATGCCCCCAATCCCCTGACTCTAACGAGCAGACTGCATGAGTTGTCTCAACCAAGATGGCTGTCCAAGTAAGAAATGGCCACAGCAGCATGTAGAGCAGCTCCAATGGGAAGAACCTCCTCATCAATAACAAAGTTTGGCGTGTGCAACTGATGCCCACCAGATTTTAGTGTTCCGTTTTTTGTCCCAATGCCGAAAAATGCAGCCGGCATCTTCTGCGAGTAGAAGCTGAAGTCCTCCCCTCCCATGCTCATTGGACGAAGCAGGACTTTTGGTTCTCCAAGCAAACTTTCTCCAACGCTTTTTGCATGTTTGTACATTGCTTCATCGTTGACGTCCACTGACTAGGGCTCAGGAAGTCTATTGTGCCTAGCATCTATGAACAAAAACGTGCAGCTTATGTCTTTTGATGTCAAATATATTGAAGTCATTCAGTCTTAAACTTAGATCAAAATATGAAAATCTGATCGTCCTAAAATGTAATTACACTGTAAAAATTTATAGAGTTAAAATAAATATATTAGATTAAAATAGAGCCGAGATAAATGATAGTTTGACACTCTTTCATAAACTACTGAGAGCCATAATATTGAGAAATATAAAGTCTCGTTTAAACGATATAGCCCAACAAGTATGCGAAGCCATTGAGTGCTCCCTAACTCTATGCAACATAATCTATCTTATCTCGATAATATATATATTTAATTCACCGCCAAAAAGATTTACCAGCATTTTGAATATTTTGATGGACAAAATAAGAAATCGATAAGCATCCTAAGGCAGAACTAGCTGACGTATAAAGGGTATTTAACTACAGTCTTGAGAATAAATGTGGTATTATGAAGTTTTGTCAATATTGATCTTAATGAAAATGATTCTATTATAGAAACATGAAAATGTAGTGGAATTGAGTATTTGTATAATTTTTGAGAATTCAATCTTTTTATGTATTTGTTTATGGAGTAGAAAAATATTTATATCAGAAAAAGTTTAAAATATTGATGTAAAATGATTTTTTGTTGGAAAAATTTTATACCAATTAAAGAAAGATGCTATATCTACATTGATATATTCTATTATTTTCAATAATACATAAATCACATGGCAAAGTTTGTTTTAGAAAGTAAGGAATAAACAGACTTCCATTCTTCTTATTTATTGAATAACAATATGAAGTATTATCTAGACAGTCAGACGTATGTGACTTATGTGCTGTATGAAGCACACGTTTGAGAGTGTGTGTATAAATAATTTTTTATACTTTAAAAGAGTGATGAAATTTGTAAATTTGATAGATTTTTATTTCTTCTATAATATTAAGCACCAGCCAAAAGTTGTAAAATTTTGATATGTTTTTAAACAAAATAAATTTGAAAGATAAGAGTTCTATACCTATTATTGCAATATTGTTAAGTGAAAAGTTTGAAAGCAATATTCCTTGCTTAAATTATTCATTTACTTTTATCGCAATTTTATTATTAAAGGTCAAGTAAGTAAGAATAAAATATTATAAATAAGAAGCCTGTTCGTAGATATTCACTTGATGTCTCTCTGGAAAAAGTGGTTAAAATTCCGATCAAATGAGTTCACACAGGATGCTGTATTCGTCTTCTGAAAAATCTGACGTATAAAACTCTTCTATATAATTAACTCTGACACACCTTTCCTCCCAAAAGCACATTCATATGTATAAATGTCTCCCTTCAATAATAATAAAAGAAAACTAATACTGGACTAATAGAGTGCCGCTTATGAGATATATATAAAGAGAAAGTTAGGATTGAACAGGGTAAGATTCAAGGAGCGATCGTGCCTCCGATGAAACTATCGTCATCTTCAATCATCGAACCCTGTGTATCTCATGTGATACTTTAGATACACCAACAGACCTTCATGACACTGCGAATTTTCTTAGCACCCATTAACTACCATTTATAAATATCCTATAACACCGCCCAATTTGAGTCAATTGGGGAAAGAAGGTCCTCCAGTTTCTCACCATACATTTTTATTTCTGTTTCATACATCTTTTCATTAAATTCATTCGCAATATTGTATCATTAGATGCTATAATGATGTTGTCACTTCTGCACCATATCGCAGTGGATCACATCTTCTTTTGCAGGCATACACTTGTAAAAAAGCACATCCCATGATTGTGTGCCTGCCATGCGCTGACAATTATAGCTACACGGAGTTGGCTTACTATATTAGGCCTTAAGCCTACTCTTCTTGTAGTTACAACTAGCCTTAGAAGCATGTATGACAAGCCATATTGCACAAATTGTGCCACAAGGAAATTAACAAGCCAAAACCCCCCAATTTCACCCCTGGATCTGTGCCTATAAACCTGCCAGAGCCAGCCAAGCAATGGACCGTGCAGCATTATAGTCTGCGAACCTATTGTTCTTCAGTGGGCAAGTGACAAACCCAAAGAACGGTAATTGTGGCCACCTTTTAGAAGAAAACCGGTACTTAGTCAAAACAACAATCAGCATAAATCCAGAATCCAACAAAATAGTCCCCTATTATGACATGAGCTTCATTGTAAATTTACAGATGAACGAACTCCCCCCTTCGCGTCTGAAAGGAATTCCACAGATAAATCCCTCTGAATTAAAACAAATATGCAGTACTCCACAGCTGCAAAAAATAAAAACCATGTCATTTCCATTGTCCATAAATTGTCAAGATATTCAAATGCTATAAAGACATACCTTACAACCATACTCCAATATTAGCAACAATCATCTTTAACAATTACATTCGGTTTTTTTTTTTTTTTTTTGTTGCATCAACCGTCCCCCTATCTGCATCGAAGATTGGATTTGCAAAAACAATAGACTTGAAAATGTAAATAAACAAAGAAAATGAAAGAACATAAGAAAATTAGGAAAAAATTTAACATCAATATTATCCAAATATAATAAAATCACAGTATGTCCCTGCCCAAAACATTCAACAAAGACTCATCTATATTTATCTCGAAAATGTATACTACTGCAACGTCAAAGAGTCAAATTTATGAATTGGGGAAATCAGTAGAATAAAAAAATTTATAATCACCTCGTCCCTTTCACTAAAATGACAAAGCGGAAATATACTTGATAACTCAGTTCACCTATAATTCTCATTCCTCACCATATAAAGCTGCTCTCGTATTAAGAATCTCTCAGCGACTCTAACATCTATATTCAGATCATTCACCGGTAATCAATCAAATGCCCAAAAACAAGTTTTCTTGCACCTCTATTTGCGCTTTACTCTATGGAAAGCAACTCTTTTAAATCCTTTATCTCAGGCCCACCCCCCAAACAGTCATCGAGCAGGATTAACCCCTTCACTAAATGACATTCAAATCAGTTTGACAACTTTTCAAAGCTCACCACTCCTATTCAAAATTTTGGAATTATCATCGCAGTGCGACTAAGCAATCACTTGCCACTGCATCAGGTTGACTTGCTACTTAACCATCGCTCGTAACTCCAACATACATGTTCTCTGAACCACAAATCTCTTCCATATCTTAACGCCACAAAATATCACATCAACTTTAGCTGTATACTTTTGTAATATCTAAACTGAGTAGTAAGTCTATAATTTTAGATCAGAGTTATATTAGAACATCTTGTTTCCTCCTGAATTTATACCTTAATGAAGAATTGGTAAAACAACTATTTTCTCTACAGATTAAAAATGAGCAAAAATTAATTAGTTTAAAAATTTGAGACCTTAATATTGAAGAAAATGAAGCTTGAGTTATCCTCATAAGTATCTGTCCATGCCTAACTGCAACATTGAAGGTAAGTAGTGCTCTACGGCTAAGTGTACCCGTTAATCACCGCACAATAAAATGTAGAATGTTGATTAGAAGATTTTAGTTGTTAGGTCCGGCGAAGGCAAAAACAATCGGTAATAATAAGGTATAATATAGAAAAAGTTTGAGCTAGAACTAACTTAATATACAAAACAATTGATTAAAATTTGAAAAAATTCAATTCTAGTTGATCTTTGGCTGAAATAAGGATAACGTCTTAGAAATTTTTAATTTCTACTTCAGCTTTTATACAGAAGCTTGACAGATTTATCGCTCTTAAATGGAGGATCCACAATGTATTGTCCGCAAAGATTATTTATATTTAAAATGTAAATAAAACATAATGTGTTCCACTAACCTTCCAAATAAGCGCTTTTTTACGAAAACTCCAACGAATAATTATATTATTACTAAGAAAACATTTTATACACATAATAATCTATAATCTTTAACAAGTTTAACAAATTCTATACACAAAACTTTAACCATCTCAAGAATAATCTTACACATTTCTAACAGAAAAACATTTTCATCAGAATTTTTTATGCCCCTCCCAGGACTAAGGCTACAGTAATATAGAATATTTTAATTGATTTTAGATATTTTCTGTTAGCCTTTTAATAATAAAATTGAATGAAATTGTTTTAAAATATGTCATAACAAGTAAAAGACTCTTTATTATAGTTTCGTTTAATATAGTGAGAGAGAAAACGAGACACAACACACTACTAAACGAGTTAGAACAATGATCTCAAACGAGAATTCATATTAGAATAGTGGAATATTATTAATTCCAACGTGAACTAACAAATCGATAATCTCCCCTAATCCCCGGTATGCTTATCCCCGCTAAAATGACAAATATTATGCTATCATCTCTCATATCTATAATTACTTCTGCCCAAAAAAAGCTCAGAACGTGAGAAGTACAAGAGTTATAACAAAATTAGTATATGTAAAGGAGTTGAGTTTTCAATCTAAATTGAACCAACGTACAAGAAGAAAACTAATCTCGAGCATCAATCCATTTACTTCGCAACACATTATGCACACTTCTTTATCTTATTTCTAATATACTTGAAGAGCAATCTCATCTAACTCAAACATATGCGCATGGTCATAATTCGAAACTACTTACAAACAATGCATAGAATCATCACATATTTTTTCTACAAAACATAATACACTACTACACAATCAATTAAGAATTCACAAACCTCCTAATTAACTGGATGAACAATCGAACCAAGAAATTTTCTAGCTCAAATCTTCATATTTTGAGCGAATTATTCACAAACATAGAGTTCTATGTTTGTTATATATACAACGTGAAACCAGTTTAGTTCTAAATACTAATATTAATTAGGTATGGTCTAAATACTAGTCTCCTTAATAATTAATTGAAAAATAATTATACTTATTATTTAATTTGCATCAAAACAGTAGTATAAAAAGAGCAACAATGAATTAGGTAGAACAAAAGTGTGGAACCATAATATGGAAGAAAATGAAGCCCCAGAAGAATTTAGACTTTTCAATCTATCTCAAGTGTCAAACTTCAAGTTTGGCTCCCTGAGCTCTTGACACTACGATGGAGTGGTTAAAAATGTCTCCGTCACTTTCGATTGCGTCGACTACCAACATAGCAATCCTCGTGAAACGAACATCGAGACATTGGCACGTATTGCGTGTATGGCTAGACTTTGCTGAACTAAATGCCGAAGCATTAAATTGATTTCTATTATGATAATGACGTTGCTAATTAAGACACCAATAACTTGACAGAATTTCTTGAAATATTCTACGCGTATAGAGAGCGGGACCCAATTTAGCAATTGAACACTACTAAAAATATCTAATCCAAATAACTATGATAGAAACAAAAAGAGGTAAAAAGTTTGGAAAGAAAAACAGTCACATTCTTAGTTGTTGATATGAGTGGTAAAAATAAATGGGTGTATAAAACGTAATTTGTGAATTTTTTTTTGCTTCAAGGGTTGGGTGGGCTCGCAAACATTTTTATTTGTTTTTCTATTACAATTAAAAATGTTCAACTGGCACTACCCTTCTTACTAACTCCCCAATAACCCTTTTTTAATTACTACAGAGTCCTCTTAATAAAACTAGCTTTATTTTAGATATCAAAGACTAAATTACATGGTCTACCCAGAATTTTTTAAATCCATATAACATTATTCCACTGTACCACAATGAATACCACAGTAGCAAAGACTCATAAAAACTACTTGTAACAGAAAAAATTTCATCAGAATTTTTTTTTGCCCATCCAAAAACAGGCTCAGTATCTTATGCCATCTTGTATTTATATTATTGTAGAGCTTTAGAGCTAATGATTCATTTATTGTCTACTCAAAAGTGCGTCTGCAAAAGTGCTGAAATAAGATTGTCGTAAAATATTGGACGTACTTTCTGAGTCTTGAAGATATTGAATCAAAAAATTTAAGAGTAATAGACGTAGAAATATCTCTACGTATGGAAACTCCTCAAGCATATTATTGCTTATTGATCAGCGTTATTAGTCGAGAAATGATCATACTTAGAACTGTTCTAGGAAGAGAGAGAGAGGGAGACAGAGAAGCGTAGTACTGGATAGGAAGCGCATCCCATGTCTGCGCGAAGGTGCGAAGAACCATAGGACTCATATTTGATGCGTGCGCCCGAGTGTACCATGCTTGGCCCCCTACATAATAACAATGAGCCAACTTATTAATGCCAATCAATTCTGTCATTGCCCCCTTGCATATAGTCTGTCACTAAAAAACCTGCCCCAGCATGGAGCGTGTGTCTAAACTGCGATATAACGTCTCTGAGCAGTCAGCTCTTCAGTAGCTATACCATCAAGGCATAAGTCCTTCTAAACTAAATCTGTTTCGGCTCTCTAGCACACCTGTTTCGTTTTAATTTTCGTCTATTACTCTCTTATTGCCTAGAGAAAGGCCAACTCCGGTAATATTATCGGTGAGCTGGTAATTTCTCACTCTCACAACCGAACCCCTATATCGATTTCGACGCTCCTAATTTTTAAACGAGACTTACTACTCCACTACGACTCAAATTCAATATACTGACGACACATCACTCATCCAATATTGATAAATACATCTCTCCACGCGATTCCCTATATCCAGCTTGCTCGCCCTTACACCAGATCTTTACCCACTTCTGCGCCAAGCAAGCACCCTACACAATACTCGATATGCCTTTCCTGTACATATTTAACAATGTACAAAGTACGAAGCTATCACCGGTCGTTAATCTAATCCAAAAGATATCAAAAAATTACTTATAGAAACAAACATTCTCGTCTCTCGATCAATACTCAGTTCCTATAGATCAAATTCAGAGAAATAGTTAAACACAGATGAAACGACACAAAAATTCACGTTAAGTTTAAATGCACAAATTCTGCGGAACCAAAACATACTGAAGTGACATATTACAGCAGGAACGACGAAGCGTGAGATCACGTAGGTGAAAACCCAATTTTAGTAATCTGGATACACCAATGCTCTTATGTCTGGTTGCTTGTTTTGTAGCTGATCCCGACCATTTAAATACGCCACTAAGTACAACTTATTCAAAAAATATATTCAACAGTCTTTAGATCTCTGCTTGTCAAATTTATGGCGGACAAAAACAACAATTTCACATTGTCTCACAAAGAAAAATCCAGATATTCGATTACTTATAACATGAACTCATAGAAACTATAAGTAAAAATGTATCCACCATGTTAGCGAAAACATACAGGTATGTGATATATTAGGTTTCGTTGAACGTCTTTGTGTTTCCAATCCTCCAGGGCGATAACTTTTCTCATAGGATATAAAATCATACAAATTCTATCAGACTAAGCTTTTCACATAACGTCCCCTCGAGGATACACCTCTCCACTCATTCTCTCAACCCACAAACCCTATTTTTCTCAGAGAAATGAACTCGAAACAAACCATGCTGAGTGACACACCACTTGAAGCACACTTTATTATCACAACCTATTAGAGCTAACCAACTCTGTAAATGAGCACAAATCTTGAACACCAATTCCGAGAGGGAGGTAAATCCCATTTGGCTACAATACACACGTTGAGCCAATTATAGTCTACAATTCGATTCTTCCCACACGTAAAGCGAACAAGGCTAGATGAGTGATCTACTATTATATCTTATCTTTCATAACGAGAGCTTAATGTGAATAGATTGTCCTAGTAAAATAAAATATGTCGTGAAAGAAGAGCTTTAAATAATACTAATCGTAGTGATAATGAAGATTCTTCTAATATCTTTGAGGATTAAACATCCATTCAAGAACATGTACAGATTTTTCTCAAAACTTTTGCTTAAAGAATAATGATCTCTATTTCTTATCTATATAGTTAAAAAGTAAAAAAATATGCTGTTAGTAACCCATATGTAACATTTATTGTGATTATGAAATAAGATAGATTCTTGTTTTGTAACTCATCAAGGATTTAAAAAATTGAAGCGTATAACATATAGATATCTTGTAAGATTTTGATTTTGATACAAAAATTTTTTAACTCTTTCCTCGACCCACCCACATCAATTATCTTAAAAAATAGAAAAGAAAGATATTTCTTTTTTCTATGAAATCTTGCCGATACCAGAAGAGAGGTTTCATGTTAAGCGCACTAAGTATAGAGTTTTGCACGAGAGTGCAACGCTTACAAATTTGTGAGAGAAAGGTGAGCATTACTTATAAAACTTAATAGAGGTAAACTAAATCCTAATGCGTCCGAAATCCCAATACAAAAGCAACTCCACACGATCTCCGTCATCGAGACTCTGCGATCGAACTCGTTATGTGCCCAGTCAAACGATTATACTGAGTATTGTTACCTAGTGCCCCGTCTCATTCTTGAAGTGTACCTAGGGCCATACATCACCAGTCAAGGTGAAGCTCGTGATATCTAGTGCCCTGACACAGTTTCCGTGACGCGACGGGCGCACAGAATTAATTGTCCCAAAGTGTTCAAAACCTACACCGGCCTGGACTAGACATATGATACTGATCTTGAAACATCCTTATCTCTCACATCCACATTTATCTCAATCATATAAAGATTTCCATACAACTCATCATCCTCACTATTTACTGAATTGACCGAAACCCCATTTGTGTGACTGTATGGTGAGTGAAATCATATCTAACGAGCAGCTAGGTCATCATAACATCCTATCCACTTTTCTTTTACACTATGACCTTTTCCACGCAACCAGTAAATCAACATAAATTTCAAAAATCACATATACATCATTATAGTGCATTTCGATCAACCGTTACTGTGATATTTTCATAGCAAGATCTGTATTCAATAAGAAACCCATTAGGATCGCATACGTTAGTCGTCCACGGCAACATTCGATTGATTCTCCAATCCCTCTTTACGTTTCAAACTTAGAACTCCAGCTTTACGCTCTTCACTTGCTATTCAAGGAGCTATAAATAAGAGTGTAAACACAATAGTCAGTAAACATACGGCAAGAATGTTTTCCCATGCAGTGTATAATTTAGGAAGTTAATCCCAAATAATAATACATACACTATATCTCACAATTATATGACCATGGCCGCAGATCTTGGTTGGATTTTGTAAGTAGAATTAAAGAAAGTCTCCGCCAAAGTTAGGTCCAGTTTATTAGCATCTATTGCTTTACAATTGCAAAGAAAATTCTTTGGTTCATTCTTTATTCTTCGGTCAGGTAAAGGTGCCATCAGCCATGATACATATCATGTTGGACACCACATTGATTGATATTTTGGCAACCTCACGGTTTGTACAGAGTAATATTATATATTTTTATTGGAACTAATTAAGAAGGTGCCAAATACTCGGGGGCTAGTTATTGGAAATTAAATTTGGGACGAAGAATTGTCAACTTAATTAATGAGAAATAAGTCGCGCATTGAACTTACAACAAAAAGCTGATTTCTGGTTAGTTGAGTGTAGTCCAAAAATTCATCAGGCTAGGATTCACGACACTATACCCGCCATCCACCAAAAGATTCAGCCCACTGACATAATTTGCGTCGTCACTAGCCAAATAGAGAGCGGCCTTTGCCACAGCTTCCGCCTTGAGAATTTGCCCCTTGAGATTACCAACCTCGCTTAGTGCCAATTCTGCTCTGGCTGCCTCAGCTCCACTGACCCCTGCCATAGTACCAGTGACGACTGCATAAGGTGATACACAATTCACTCGTATACCATATTGGCCAAGCTCAGCTGCCAAATTCCTAGCTAAACATAAAACTCCACCTTTGGATGCTGCATAAGCATGAGATGAAAGACCAGCAATCGCTGTAGCAACACTAGCGGTGAATAGTATGCAACCCTTGCGTCGTGGCACCATGACCCTTGCAGCATGTTTAGCTCCTAAGAAAGGACCAACCAAGTTGACTCCAAGAACTCGCTCTAAATTTGATTTCGTGCTCTCCATAATTCGCCCAAAGGAACCGTCTATGATCCCTGCATTATTGTACATTATATCAAGCTGTCCATGTTTGGCTACTGTGGTATCAATGAGCTTGCAGACTTCATCTTCGTTTGACACATCGCAGTGGATGTAGGCAACATTTTCTCCAAGCTTATCCGCAATCGCTTGGCCTAGGTTGTCTTGTATGTCCCCAATGACAACCTTGGCACCATGCTCATGGAAGAGTTGCACCGTACTTGCTCCAATCCCGCTTGCACCGCCAGTAATAATTGCCACTTTTCCCTCCAGCCTGAATATTGATGCCACAATTAATATATACCGTCAACAACTTACTGAATTGTCCAAAAAGAAGCAAAAAGGAATCCAGATATACCTGTCTTTCAAATACAGAAAAGAAAACAAAAGGAAGTATTTCGTTCAAAATCAAGAGTGAGGCTAATATTCCCGCTACTGACACAGACATGCATAGCTTGGGCTTCCTTTCGGCTAATAAATGCGAGGATTTATAATAAACTACTTGGTTTACCTTTTGTAGGTAGCTGTGGAAGAAGAAGGATTCATATCTTCTGATAACACCAACTACAACTCAACTGGGTAGTTGAAGGCCAGAAAAGAGAAACTGTGAAGGGGAAGAAAGGCCTTGGCTTGTTATATATAGCTAGGCCACCTAGGCAGTCGGCTACCGGCCTATCGCTGCCTAGGGACATATCTCTATCGACCTTTGAAACCCCATAGCTTTTTCTACTACTCCGGCCCCTTGCCGCGTTCATTCGTTTCAAGTTTGTCATGGAGCACAAGTAATCGGTGCAATGGTCTTAAAGTAATGTGTAAAAATAAAAATATTTCGTTGCCGGTCTTGGTTGTTTTTGTAAGCAATTGTAAGAAGTCTCCGTTAACTCAGACCAGTTCATCAGATTATTGCCACGCACAGGGTTGGTTGGCCATCATTTTCTTCGTCTGCTGGCTGTTGCAGCTGCCATTATATACTATTTCTTCTTTCAACCTGGGGATAAAACGATCTGAAAGAGAATATATAAATACTTAAGCGGAAATAATTTCGACTCTTGATGGTTTTCTCGGTGGAGAAAGAACAGATGCCAACTCATTGTATCTTGACGCAGGGAGAGGGACTGTGCTGCTGCACTTTAATGAACGCAGAAGAGAAACGCCAAAAGCTAGCCGGGTCGGTTAATCTGACTTTGAAGGAAGGACTTTCAAAATAATAATAATCTGACTTTGAAGGACTTGATTAGTTCGAACAAAGAGATGGAAATTAACTTGAAACGTTCTATAGCGTCTGGATGTTAACTAAATCTCCCCTATATCTTCTTACTAAACCATGAATTGATGAAACAGCAAAGTCTGTAGAAATTAATGCTGCCGTGCACGTATAAGTATGTTTTAGGAGCATGACAGCTGTCGTTCTTTTTGGCTTGCATATCGTATGACCAGATCTGCTCTGGAATATATAACCAAGATTTGTTTCATTGGACGGCCGAACCGTTGCGGCCAAACTACTCTTTAACTCTAAGTCTCAACCACTCTTTTTCCATGTAGAAATTCTACAAACTGGCAACTGGCAAGGATGTCCATGTGTTGGGTTGGTGCTGGGCATCCCTCATTGTCGGCCGAAACTAAGATCTTCCAAACGTGTAAGGTCCCAGGTTATGTGAGTAATCTAGATGAATTTAAAGTGAGAATTTCCTAAATTCTTCGGACAAATAATTTAGAACTTTGCAAGACTCGATTCTCGGAAGAGGCAATAGAGTCGATGGGCTGGACTATGATGGGTAATTCATGCGGAAACCCAGCTCAAAGCCTTGGCAGGCCTAAAATTCAACCTATCTAAATGCACGGGAAAATGTCTTTGGTCCAATCCCAAAGAGGCCTAGGCCGAGGTGGCCATTCCTAAGTGGCGTTCATTTGTTAAAATTTCGGAGAATATTCTCAAAATTTTGAAAATCTTTATTTGAATTTATTGGAGTTTGTGAAAAGTATAGTATATATGGGTAGATGTTGAAAATTTTGGAGTGTTGTTTTGTTAAATTTTCCGTACCCCGAAATATTGGGCAAAAGAACACCACCCTAGTTTACCCAAACATGATTGCGATTGAAGAAATTGAGTAAACAAAAAACAGAAATTAATAGAGATTATTGTGCAAACCAACTACAATCAAATTAATTCATAAGTTTTCACCCGTCAATTAAATCTTCTCTAATTTTCAATAAAATAATGAATGGTTTTTATTGAAGGCCTCTTATACAGTAGCTGTAGTACTTGGTGTGCCTATTGACTCTTAAAGTCGGGCATGTATAGAATACTAGACTTCACTTTCCTTAGTTTGGCTTTGATGACTTATTTTAATGCAATTGAAGAAAAAAAACGTATTACTTTTCAAAGTTGCAGTTAGTACATTAATTTGATGTACCGGTCATTGTGTCATATGATGTTGTGTTTTTAGATATATATCGAAGTCTTCTTTGCCGCCAAATTGGAAAATTGACTTAGAAAAGTATACATTAAATGGGGCAAAGAATATTGCAGTGTACATCTTTATCAGCATTTACTTAATCAAATGACTTTATGTGTCACAACCACCAATTTTTGATCTTCCATTTGGCACATCTAAACTTTAGCGATAATGTTAGCCAGTACTCATGCATGATCTTCAATATAGGAGAAAAGCAGACGTGTAATTAGGCCAAAGCGGGCCAGCGGCGGTTCGGCCTATGAAATATTGCATGTCTATAGACTACAGGGGATACCCAGAAGAGTGTACTAGCTAAAGGCCATAGATTTTTATTCATGCTCGAATTTTTCAATTAAAAAAAAAAATTAACATCTCATATTCCATTAATACATATGTCACCGTGGAACAGTGATTTATTGATAACAATCTAATTAACCTGGTGTTACAGGTTATTACTAATTGGCTTAATAAAGTAGGCCGGCCAGGAAGAACGGCCTATAAATCGCTTCATTTTTTAACTTGTTCTAGAAATTTCATCAGGCTTGGATTCACCACACTATACCCCCCATCCACCAAAAGGTTAAGTCCACTCACATAATTTGCTTCGTCACTGGCCAAATAGAGAGCAGCCTTTGCCACATCTTCCGACTTGAGAATATGTCCCTTTAGATTACCAATCTCACTGAGTAGCATTTCGGCTCTACCTGCATCAGGTCCACTAAGTCCTGACATTCCAGTTAAGACAGCATAAGGCGATACACAATTCACTCTTATACCATACTGGCCAAGCTCAGCTGCCAAGTTCTTAACTAGCCCCACGAGTCCACATTTGGAAGCTGCATATGCATGAGATGACATTCCTGCGACTGATGCAGAAGCACTAGCAGTAAATAGTATACAACCCTTACGCTGTGGTACCATGACCCTTGCAGCATGTTTGGCTCCAAGAAAACCACCAACCAAGTTAACGGCGAGGACTCGCTCTAGATCTGATTTTTTGCTCTCCAGAATTCTCCCGTATTCACTATCCAAAATGCCTGCGTTGTTATACATTATATCAAGCTTTCCATGTTTGGCTATGGTGGTGTCAATGAGATTACAGATGTCATCTTCATTTGAAACATCGCAATGGATGTAGCTGACATTTTCTCCAAGCTTATCCACGATGGTTAGACCTAGGTTGTCTTGTACATCGGCAATGACGACCTTGGCACCATGTTCGTGGAAGAGATTCGCCGTGCTTGCTCCAATCCCGCTTGCACCACCAGTGATGATTGCTACTTTGCCCTCCAGCCTGATCAGTACGGAATGAAGACCGAAATTAATAGCCTTTAACAACTCTCAAAACTAACAGCCTATAAAACAGGAAACTGACATAATTAACGAGAGAAAAATGCATGGCGTGGAATAAATTTCGAATTCAAAATTTCCACTTTCAAGCTTCAATATATATAGGGATCGAATCCAGCTTCTCGAGGTTACTTGTACCATGTTTTGTTCTTCTTAAAAACAAATAAAATGTTCTAAACCACCAAGTACGGGAATATATTACATAAACAAAAGTATACTGATAAAAGAAGAACAGAAAATCACTTCTTTGGAAGATCCAAGACTCAGCCTAAGGTTCCAACTACTGATAGAAGCCATGTCTAGCTAGAGGCCTGGGCTTGCAAGTTGCAAGAACAGCGATCTCTTTTACCTTCGTTAACTAATAGAGGCAAAGAATATGATACATGCAGTTACCTTTTGAAGGGAGCTGCTGAAGAAGCAGAAGTCATCTCTTTCATAAAACAGCTTTATCTGAACTGGGTTGGGGAAGCAAGGCACTGACTTGTTATTTGAGGCTTGCTCCAAACTGCTGCTCAGGCGTTTATATAGGAAATCCAAAACCAGAGAGTTAGATCGTAGCTGTGACAGACTGACAGTATTGGAGAATATTTTTCTTGTATCTTAATGAAGTAGTGGGGCAGCTCTCACCTATATAACCCGGGCCTTTGACGAAAATTCAAAATGGGCCTTTTTAATAATTTATAAAATATTAATAAATTGTAGTTAAAACTTAATTTTTAAAGTTTTTGAGATGCAAAATTACCTATCAAAATTATACATCTAAGAGTGCTTAATATATTAATTTTAATTGAAAATACTTATTATTTGTGAAGTAGTACTTTTTTTCTTTTTCTTTTTTTCCTACGGTGTCAAGTACTACTCACTGTTGAGATTGAATTAACTCTCTTTTTTCGTTGTTTTTTTAGCTTTTCATATTCATACTAGTATTTCTATTGGACATAGTAAATGTATCAAAACTATTTTAAACAGAAATAATTAAAATTAAAATAAACACAAACACAAACACAAACACAAATTTAAAATAAGAGTACGGTACAAAATACAACAAATACAACTTAAAATAAAATTAAACTAAGAGATTTTGAATAATATCATCTTTGGCCTTAGTGATAAGAGATCTCAATCAGAAAAAAAGGGAGATAAGAGTTGTGACATCAAAAAATAATAGGGATAAAAATAGAATGAATGAGAGCATTTTTTTTTTAAAAAAAAGAAAAAGAAAAGAAAAGAAGTAGTTTTTCACATAATTTGGATAGTACTTTATCAATTAAGTCTTTTTAATTATAATTTTTTAGCTTGTTAGATGCATGCAAAGGTAAAAATAAGGGTTAAATACACTTTGCATCCTTCAACAATAGTACTGGTCTTGACACTTTGCACCCCAATCTATTATTTTTGTCACATTGCACCTATCCAACTTATTGATTTCAGACACTTTACACCATCCTTAAAATTTTTTTATTAATTTAGACGGAAAATAATTTTTTGACGTGTGAAATGACAATTTTGTCCCCATATTTTTTTTGTGATTATTTTATAATGGTAAAATTGTAATTTCGAGACCAAAAAATAAATTTCCGTCCAAATTGACGTAAAATTTTAACAATTGTAAAGTGTCTGAAATCAATAGTTGGTGGTACAATAATAAAAAATAATAGATCGGGTGCAAAGTGTCAAGACCCCCAAAGTTAGAGCGTGCAAAGTGTACTTTTTCCAAAAAATAATAAATAGATTAGGTGGCTGGTATAAATGGTTAGCAATTATTTTTATTTTATTCAATATGCAAGAGTAATAACTATATAATTAGATGTTAGCTTTAAATGAATACTATGAAAAATTACAAATTACTCACTAGGTTTTAACGAATTTTTAAAATTCTCACTAGTTTTAAAAAGTATTTTAAAACTCACTGAGTTTTCACTTGTTAGTACATTAGCTCACCAAACCTAACTTCATTAGACAAAAATTTATCCCGACCAATCGCATCATGACAACTATACAAATATTTTTTTTTTTTTTTAATAACACGTGTCACATTGCTATTGGACGAGATCAAATTTCTGTTAAATAAGTTTAACAAAGTTAGGTTTGGTGAGTTAATTTACTAACGGTAAAAACTCAGTGAATTTTAAAAAACTTTTTAAAATCAAGTGAGTTTTTTAAAAAGGATTTAAAATTTAGTGAGTAATTTATAATTTTTCCTAAATATTAATACTAGATTTAATAGAACTTTTAGTTTTAATCAATTGAAAACTAATTTCTTTGAACATGGAGACTTTAGAGCTAATCAATTGACTAGTTATCCCCTTAATTAAAGAGACCTTATAAAGGACCTCAAAAAGCAAAAAGTTCATAGTTTCTTGAAAGAAAGAAAAAACGATTTAATAGGCATCATTTGGAAATAATATATTTACTAAAACTCTATTCAAATAAATTAATTATATAACTTTTATGTTAAATTTTTTACTTTTAAGTAAAACTAAACATTATTTTAATATAATCTATTAAAGAAAATTTAAAATTTAGGAATCTTCAGGACCTTAGGCAGGGGCCTGGGCTGCCTTTTAGAGCCGGCACTGTGAAGTAAATATCGGCCGGATGATTTAATTGACCCGGCGTAAATATATTAATTCGCGATGTCCTGAGACAGAAGAAATTAATTACTGCATGTGCCTTTTGGATATGCCCCATACCTATTTATAGTGAGGGGATAACCTACAGAGAGAGGAAATTTTAGTTAATGAATAAAATGTCAACTCCTTGATCAAAGAAGAAGAAGAGGAAGACGACGAAAATGTCGACCCTCTCAGTTTCTCTCCAGCGGAACAGAAACAGGTTCCAATGCACTATGCTTTTTTTTTTTCTTGGTAACTTACAGGAAATTTATTACAGATCAAAGTCTAGTAGATGGCATTTGTGTGTCATAATTTTGATGGTCTAATAAAATAATTATAAAATAATTTTTTCTTTTTCTGTTAAATCATTTTTTTATTATAATAAATATAAAAAATTCATTAAAATCATCTTTTTCTTTAATTTTTATAATCTAAAATTTTAACCCCGCCTATAATTTTTATAAGATTTGACGATAAGTTCAAAAAGGGGCAAGTGGATTGAGCAGCCTCTTTGGTTAGAAAAACTCCCAAAGCAGCCTAAGCCGACCTGGCCACTTCCATAATAAATCAAAAAGGAAAAGGAAGATGAAAATACACATTAAGAAGGAAGTCGGCAATGAAAAAAGGACTTGACTTTCATACTTCAGTTTGGTCATACAATGACCGATTTATTTATGACGATAGCAACAAAATAGACAAAAAAGTAGAAAACTCCAACATCACCCTGAACTCAACGAAGAGGGAAGAGCCTACTTTTATGGGACAAGCTTAAGAGCCTTCAGCATTGTAGGATTGACTACACTGAACCCACCGTCCACCACAAGGTTAAGTCCGCTCACATAATTGGACTCGTCACTAGCCAAGTAGAGCGCGGCCCGCGCAATGCCCTCTGGCTTCAGAATTTCACCATGAAGATTGCCCAGCCCGCTCACTCTTGCTTCTGCTTGTGCAACAGCATCTTCAGGCATCCCCTTTGAATTAATGCCGGTCAGCACGGCATAGGGCGAAACACAGTTCACTCTTATTCCATACTGCCCAAGCTCAGATGCCAAATTCCTGGCTAGGCCCCATATAGCATATTTGGACGCGGCATAGGAGTGGGTTGAAAGTCCTGCAATGGATGTACAAGCGCTAGCAGTGAATAGTATGACTCCCTTGCGCTGGGCTACCATGGCTCTTGCAGCATATTTGGCTCCAAGGAAAGCGCCAACCAAGTTGACCCCGAAGCATCGGTCCAGGTCCGCCTTTGTGGTATCTAGAATACTCCCAAAGGGGCGGTCCAGGACGCCTGCATTGTTGTACATGATGTCGAGCTTTCCGTGTTTGGCAATGGTTGTGTCTACGAGTTTGCTTACATCGTCTTCGCTTGATACGTCACAGTGGACATAGCAAACATCTTCGCCTAGCTCATTGGCAATGGCTTGGCCAAGGTCATCTTGGATGTCGGCTATCACAACTTTGGCACCCTGTTCGTGGAATATGCGCACGGCACTTGCTCCAATCCCACTTGCTCCTCCAGTAATAATCGCGACCTTACCCTCTAGCCTGAAAATCAAGGTCCATCGCAGTAAACTCCCAACATATGAGGGCTAAACTAAAACCAACAGTAGAGCATCTTTGAGAGACACATACAAAACGATGCATTAGAATAGCATCCCTATATAACATGGGTGCTGGATAGACAAAAGTAATTGAGAATGGAAAGAACATGAGCTTTTTCAAGTGCTATTAGAAGCAGAGTACTATTTCATAGAATTAGGCCATATGGAATAAATTCCAGTGCCCAGATTAAGATATTAATTGTGCATGCCTCTGTCAGTATAGTGAGGCTTTTACCAACAATGTATTCTTTCCTTCATAGATCTAGTGCTGCCTAAATTTTTATCTGAGCTACCAAAAGAGGAAATCAATATTATTTACTGTAAAATATATGAGGATATACACAACAATTTTCCCTTTATTACAGAAGCCGTCTGTGCGTGAAAAAAGAAAAGGCTGAAGCCTAACGTGTGCTTGAAGAATCGCAAAAACATTTATTTACCTTTTGTAAGGCGCAAGCGAAGAAGTGACACTCATATTCTCTTCAAAAAACGGAGTAGCCAGAAGGGAACTGAAGGAAACCTTCAGAAGTGGTTCTGATGTTCCGTTTCATTGCCAAGGCATTTATGGGATGGAGAGCAAGACAAATTCCAATTAAAAAATCACCTAACATTTTCTGTGAGGTTTTGATGTGGTCAAGGACCATATTAAATACTAACTGGAATTTTGTAGACATGACTTGTTCAAAAAATTTACCTTGATTTTTCTGGAGGCAACTTTGAATAACGTTGCACATTCTGGAAAGAGGGAAAAAGAATGCATACTGCTTACTGAAAGTTAGGTAAACCAAGAGCTGTTATGCTGATCAGGAACAGAGCAGCTCCCCCACATTAAAAACAAAAACAAAAACAAAAACAAAACAAAAACCGGCTAGTAACAATAGCCAAATCCGAAGTAAAGCTATCAAAAGCACTCAATATTGGACAAGCTTCTGATAGTTCTTTCTTGTTTGTCAGATGCTCCATCTGTTAGTGCCCCTGGATGAAGTTGCTGTCATGGGATTAATCTCGCTCCAATTATGGCAGTGGGATATTAGTGTATTGTGTAATATTATTTAGAAGACTTTTTCCTGTTGGAAGAAAATTGTTCCCAGATGATTCGAAGAGCGCTTTCAAAGATATTTGCAAACGTCTTTGTGATTGAGATAACAACCAGGAAGTCCAAGGTCTACTTTAGCAAGGTAGACAAGCCATTTAATAAACAACTGATTGAGAAATCATGACAGTCTAACACGATCTCTATATTCAATGCTCAAACTTAGCACCCTACCTGCACATGAAAGAAACATGTTTTCTTTTTTCTGTTAAACTAGTGAGCGAAATTCTCACTTATTTGTTTTTAATTTAGTCCTTCATGAAACGACCTTTTTCAGGCTCATACATGCATGTTTTCTTGAAGCGTGCCACTGCCACCCCTCTAAATTGAAAAAATGTCATTACTTTTCTCCTTGTCAAAAGGAGAATATGGAGACTTTCCTTAGTTTTCAATCCCTTGTTTTCTTCTCTAGCTTGTCAACTTTTCAATTGCTTGAGATAGGGAACAACCAAGATGACCTTTTGGCTTGAGAAATCCCGGAAATGTCTTTAAAACAGTTGGGAGGCTCGGATGAAAATTCGCCGGCGAAATTCCACGAGCTTGCATGATACTGAAACTTCTTTGGTACCAACGCGACGTCCAAAAAACATTCTGATTTCTTTTTTACAAGTTCTGAGAAACGTGAGAGATAATTTCAGCAATGACAAATATATTGGTTCAAGGAGATTTTGGAACAGAGTATGGTCAAGAACAAAACGCATGACCGCCGGTCCATAGACGTAGTAAATGAGAGGCCCTTGGCTTCTGGGTACAGCTTAAATGGGAATCGGAAGACTTGAGGTTTATGAATGGATGACAGAAGAACCGTGGTGTCTGACTAAGATTGAACAGTTACTAGCAAACAACAGATTAGTAAGTGCGCATAGAGTCGCCGGCAGTGCCGAACCAGAATTCAAGTTGAGGGACAACCTCTTAAGGAAAAATGATAAAAAAAAAAAATTCTTACTTAATGTAAAAAATATCTTATAGTTAAAATATCGAAAATTAAATATAAAAATATTGAAATACACGTACATTAATATTAAAAATCAAATTAACTAATCAACAATTCACAACTCACTAATTTCAATTTTAACACTTGTCAAGAACCATCAGAACCAACATAAGTCTTGACCTTTAATCTCCAACAACATAACCACAGACCTTTAAAGATTTTAGAAAAATAAATTACCAAGACTAGAGCTTTAATAACTAGGCTAACTCTTGAGGTTAAATTCATATACTTTATTTGAAAGGTTTTTTTTTTTTGAGATCCTATGACCAAAAAGGATTTTCTGACTGAATTTACTAACACAGGAAAAAAAAGAATTTACCCTAAGAAAAAGCTCAATTTCCTTTTGCCTTTTTTTCCTCTTATTTCCTTTTATCTAAGGTTTTTTTTTTTTGTTGTTGTAAGAAACTTTAATCCGAAATTGAACTAATTCCTTCTTGAAAGGCTTAAGGGGAATCTAAAACAAAAAAAATATACAAAAAAAAAAAAGAAAGAAAGAAAATTGAGAAGGAGACAGAGAGGAGAAGATAAAAGATTTTTTTTTTTTTTTAAAAAAACAAAGGGTGAAACGACGCTTTCACCCTCTATAATTAAAAAAAAAAAAAAAATTGGACTTAAGAAGGAGGTGGGCTTTAAAAAATTAGTCAGGCCCAAGGGGGCAGGCTTGGCCCACTTGAGTGCAAATACATGTAAAAAAAAATATATAATTTGACAGGACTAAGGGGGCAGCCGCCTTGGGTGGCCCTATTGTATCCGCCACTGGTCATCGGGGAGATAAAAAGAACCTAGATAGTATGCGGATGGAATACCCTGGGCTGTTTATGTAGGAAAAGGTATTTTGGGCCTCTATTGTCCTTTTTGAAAGGATAGGCCTAGTGGCTTAATTAGGATATGGGTTCGGCGGAAATCCTATTCGTACCCACCTCGACGGCCCATCAACCCCTCAGCCTCGGGAATAATGAGTCGCCTACTGAAGGAAAAGACAAGAAAGAACATCCCTCTTATCCCATTCGCCCTGAAGAGAAGTATAAGAAAGACGATCATCATCGTGTATACTATCAAGGTATCGAGGAAAAGAATAAGATCTGGGCTTTCTTGATAAAGGAAAACAGGCAGAAATCACACTCAACTGCCGATTCTCGATCCTCATCCCCACGTAAAGATAGAGGGAAAAAGTCAAAAGAGAGGGCTAGGGGGACCAAAAACTGTGGGCAGTCCAATCACCTACCTAAGTACCCCATCGGAAGAAAAGGCCCAAACCATCTGGACATAAGGGCAGACCGGCAGAGGTTGAAGGAGGTAAGGGCAGATTTTTCACTTTTCACAATTGATAAACTAGAAAAGAAAAAAAAAAAGTTAACTTGAATATCGAAGTCTGATCTCAAGGTGAAGCTTCCTCTTGATTTTTTGTTCTTTCTGTAGCAACAAAACCCCTTTGCTGAGCCCGACTCAGTCTTGTCCTTGACCCAGCCCTTCTGAGCCATCCAATCAACGGATCTTGTGGTGAACCGGATTTTTTCGGCACCATCATATGCCAAGGGTGACTGTGAGCGAAATAGAATATATGTTGTGTCTAATCCGTGATGTATTTTTTCTTGACAAAATATATTGTGACCGTGATAAATAAAGAAGGGTCTAGAGAGAGGGTGCCTCTCTCTCTGAACTTCAGGAAAGTTTCATTTGCTTGAGCATATTGTTAATAGACCGTGGATTATATATATATATTTTTATAATAGACCATGATGTATTCCTTGTGTCCTTGGCAAATGGTTGAGAGTGATTCTCGCTGTAATAAAATATGTTGTTTACTAGCGCACTGTTCTCAGTAAATTCAGGGAGAACCCAAGTTTGACGATTCTCTCTTTCGAAGCCAATCTGCGATTTTCCACGAAGACTTTGTATATATATCTTCTTCTACAGCTAGCTTTCAGACATCAGCAAATAGATATATAAGTATATATAATTGACAGTAACACGTAAAAGAATCCTATTGCGAACGAATTTAAAGAGGCTTCTCATTTTATTTCATCCAGTCGCAGTCACACTTAAGAAAACAGGACATCCAAGCAACTGCAGGTGAATTATTTTTATTATCTGAACTGATCTGATGTTGGGTGCTCAAGTAAACAGCTTCTCTTGGATCTGCTTAATAGCTATATTGGTCGTGCTATGACCCCCGTCCACGACTAGGTTGAGCCCACTCACATACTTGGACTCGTCGCTAGCCAGGAACAATGCTGCATCTGCTATATCTTCTGCTCCCAAAATCGCCCCTTTCAAATTTGCCCCGGCAGCTACAATCTCTTCCACCTGTTTCTTCTCCGCTCCACTCGCATTCGTAAGCATAGGGGTGGCAACGCCGAATGGGGATATGCAATTTACTCTAATTCCATACTGCCCCAACTCCACGCACAAGTTCTTGGTTATTCCTACGATAGCATGCTTAGAGGCCGTGTAGATGTGTGGGATTTCTCCATGTGTCTCTGCTGCAGTGCTTGCGGTGAACAGAATGCTGCCCTTTTTGGCTGGAATCATCACTTCAGCGGCATATTTGGCCCCCAGGAATGACCCCAAGACGTTCACGTTAAAAACCTTGTGGAACATCTTCGGGTCGAAGTTGAGTATTTTTTCGTCGGTGTCTGTAATGCCTGCGTTGTTGAACATTATGTCCAGCTTGCCATGCTTTGAGACCGCCGTGTGGACAGCGTTTTGGACATCAGAGTCTCTTGTGACATCGCAATGGACATAGGAAATAGGATAATCGGAGCCGATCTCTTGGCAAAGGGAGTGACCAAGTTCATCTTGGACATCGGCGATGATAACCTTGGCACCTTGTTGAGCGAAAAGCTTTGCAGTACTCGCGCCAATTCCACTGGAGCCTCCGGTTATCATGGCTACCTTACCTTGTAATCTACATAAACGATAAAAATTTTAAATAGATGGAAAATAAAAAGCTAAGATAGAGAAGGAAGAAAAAATCCGAAACACTAAGTAATTCGAACCAACAAAAAGCCCAGGGAGTCATATTCACTGTCTAAAAGCTCAAAAAGCCACAGAACTTTGAAATGAGATCCTGGGAACTATCAACTATCTCTTCGATCCCTCCCTCCCCACATAAAATGGAATAGGTGTCTGCAAGATCTATCAAATAACTATCCGCTTTGCTTACCTCTTAGCAATGGAAGCAAGAGAGGAAGCGCCCGTCATCTTCTTTACTTTTCCCAGACGATAAACTAAAAAAGAAAAAGAAAAATTAACTTGAATATAGTAGGCTAATCTCAAGGTGAAGTTTCCTCTTTATTTTTTGTTCTTTCTGTAGGAACATTATCCCTCGGTTGAGCCCAACTCAATCTTGTTCTTGACCCAGCCCTCCTAAGCCATCCAATCAACGGATCTTGCGGTGAACCGGATTTTTTCGGCATCATCATATGCCAAGAGTGATTGTGAGCGTTAGGGCTGACCAAGTAACCGGCCGGACCGGCCAACCCGGACCGAAATCGGAACCGATTTTTGTCAAAATCGGTCCCTTTTCTAATACCGAGTTTACCGATCTGGTAAACCGGTTTACTTCGGTCCGGTTCCGGGTTATTTATATGGAAATCGGAGCTGGACCGGAGTATATCACTCCAAATCGATCCTTACCGATTTTTTTTTTATTTAAAAAAAAACGCGCGCTGACGACTGATGGACCCCCCGCCGGCGAACCCTTTCTTTCCCGTGCCCCCCCCCCCCCCCCCCAAAAAAAACGCACGTTTAGAGTTAAAAAAAAAAAATTGAATCGCACGACCCCCCCTGACCCTTCTCTCTCCCGCGGCCTCCCCCTCCTCCTCTGCCTCCCTCCCTCTTCCGGCCTCCCCCTCCTCCCTCTAGCGTTCCTCCCCTCCACCTCACGGCCTCCCCTCCCCCTTCCACCTCACCTTGCGTCCCTCCCTCCCCTCCACCTCACGGCCTCCCTCCCCCCTCCACCTCCAGGCTCCAGCGTGCGGCCTCTCCCTCCCTCCACCACTTACAGCATCTGTATGTTATTTATTTTTTTCTTTTTTTTTTTTAACATAAAATTGACTAAGTTCAATATCTATTTAGTTTTTCCCTTCATATGCTACGTATATTGTTTCATTTGTCAGAATAGTGTTAATGTGTTATATATATGGATAACAGTGTTAATTTTTTTTTTTGTAGGTTACGAGATTGTGAGTTTTGAAGTTGTGTTTGAGGTCAGTGCATTGTATTGAGGTAAAAATTTGTTCATTATTCAGTTAATTATTTATTATAGTTCAATTAGTTAATTTAATATTTTAGAGTATAAGTTAGGTTGTGAAACTGTGGAGGATGGGCTTGATTGGATATCTGTGATTGAATCATTGAAGGATTTGGTGTTTGTGAAACTGTGGAGGATGGGCTTGATTGGATTATTGATAATTGATTGAATATTTTCTTTTGAAATTGTGTTGATATTTGCTTGTTTAGTATATCACATTTAGGTATTAGTAATTTAGTATATATTGTGACATTGGAGTATATATTTTGATGCATTGTTTGTTCACCTTTGCTAGATGGATAATCAATCTGAACCAACCATAGAGGGTCAGGGAGCACCATTTATGTCTCCTGTAATTGATTTAGAGTCTGGCCAAGATGTCCCTTAGTCCTACTCCTACCCCTACCAACCAAAGTCGGCCTCCAAACGTAAAGCATCTATGGTATGGATCACATGACAAAGAAGACAGATTGTGATCCCAATTACCCCATGTGTTATTGTAATTACTGTAAGAAAGAGTATCTTTGTGACAGTATATGTGACAGTAATAGAATTGGTACCTCAACCCTTAAGAATCATGTCTTGAAATGTGAGAAAAATCCTATGAAGATTTGAACATGTTTTTGTCATAAATTATTAGGCATAATGTTTAACTCACGAGTGGCTCGGCTTGAGATAACTGAAAACTAAGTTAATTTGATTTCATGGTAAGTTTTTATCTCTTTTTTATAATAATGCCCACTATATTGTTTATTAGTTTATTATTCACGTGTAAATTTTTTTTTTCTTTTTACAGCTTTCATGGGAGATGGACAATTCACAACCGGACAGTGGACACATTAATGGATATTTTAATGACATGTATTATTAATTATACTTTTAGTTTGTTTATTTGATTATTTTGTTGTTTGTTATGGCTTGTAATAGAGTAGTGTAGTTAGTAATTATTAATTAGTTTTACTTGTAATTCTATTTGATATTTTTATTTTAGACTTCCTTTATATTGTAATGTCCATTTGTTTTGTTGATTTTAAATGTATGATTTATTATCTTAAAAAACTAGGATTTAGAACTCTTTAATTAGAGCTTAGTATTTTCTTCAAATCAAATGTAACAACTTTTACAAAATTTGGTTAAAAATGTAGCCAAATATTTCATGTAAAAATAGGCCAAAAAAATTGATGTAAAGAAACCCAAAAAATGGTCCCAAAAAGTCCAAAATAAAACCCCAAAAAAGCCTAAAAAAGTAAAAATGCTAAAAGGCCCAAACCAAAAAAGGCCCAAAATGTCATGGCCCAAACCGGCTAATCCGGACCGGTGAAACCGGGTGACCGGACCGGACCGGACTATTAGACTGACCGGTCCGGTCCGTGGTATGTGACTTTACCGGATTGGCCGGCCCGGCCGGACCGAACCGATCAACCGGCCATTGGACAGCCCTAGTGAGCGTAATGGAATGTGTTATGTCTAATCCGTGATGTATTTTTTCTTGGCAAAATATATGGTGACCGTGATAAATAAGGAAGGGTCGAGAGAGAGAGAGAGCCCTCTCTCTCTTTGGACGGACTTCAGGAAAGTTTCATTAGCTTGAGCATATTGTTAATAGACCGTGGATTAAAAAATATATATGTATACTGTTAATAGACCGTGATCTATTCCTTGTGGCCTTGGCAAATGGTTGAGAGTGATTCTCGCTGTAATAAAATATGTTGTTTACTAGCGCGCTGTTCAGGGGGAACCCAAGTTTGACTTTTCTGTCTCTTTCGAAGCCAATCTGCGATTTTCTGTAAATGTTTAGACAGAAATAAAAGCAGAGAGAAGAAGATGGAATGGCTGAATAATTCGTTGTATTAAATCAATCGTGCAGCACAACTCTTCTATATAGAGAGAGCTCTGTAACTAACCAGCTAACAGACTGGTATATGACAGCTGTATAACAATTTCTAAGTACTTGGACTAACCACTCATCGAGCAGTTTACAAAACTAATTACATGGTTTAATATTTTCCATGAAGAATTTGAACATATATATATTATAATATATATATGTGTGTGTGTATCTTCTTCTACACCTAGCTTTCAGACATCAGCAAATTGATATATGAGTATATATAATTGACAGTAACACGTAAAAGAATCCTATTGCGAACGAATTTAAAGAGGCTTCTCATTTTATTTCATCCAGTCGCAGTCACACTTAAGAAAACAGGACATCCAAGCAACTACAGGTGAATTGTTTTTATTATCTGAACTGGTCTGATGTTGGGTGCTCAAGTAAACAGCTTCTCTTTGATCTGCTTCATAGCTATATTGGCCGTGCTATAACCCCCGTCCACGACTAGGTTGAGCCCACTCACATACTTGGACTCTTCGCTAGCCAAGAACAACGCTGCATCTGCTATATCTTCTGCTCCCAAAATCGCCCCTTTCAAATTTGCCCCGGCAGCTACAAGCTCTTCTAGCTGTTCCTTCTCCGCTCCACTCACATTCGTTAGCATAGGGGTGGCAACGCCGAATGGGGATATGCAATTTACTCTAATTCCATACTGCCCCAACTCCACGCACAAGTTCTTGGTTATTCCTACGATAGCATGCTTGGAGGCCGCGTAGATGTGAGGGGTTTCTCCATGCGTCTCTGCTGCAGTGCTTGCGGTGAACAGAATGCTGCCCTTTTTGGCTGGAATCATCACTTCAGCGGCATATTTGGCCCCCAGGAATGACCCCAAGACGTTCACGTTAAAAACCTTGTGGAACATCTTCGGGTCGAAGTTGAGTATTTTTTCGTCGGTGTCTGTAATGCCTGCGTTGTTGAACATTATGTCCAGTTTGCCATGCTTTGAGACCGCCGTGTGGACAGCGTTTTGGACATCAGAGTCTCTGGTGACATCGCAATGGACATAGGAAATAGGATAATCGGAGCCGATCTCTTGGCAAAGGGAGTGACCAAGTTCATCTTGGACATCGGCGACGATAACCTTAGCACCTTGTTGAGCGAAAAGCTTTGCAGTACTCGCGCCAATTCCACTGGAGCCTCCGGTTATCAAGGCTACCTTACCTTGTAATCTGCAAAAACCATAAAAATTTTAAATAGATGGAAAATAAAAAGCTAAGATAGAGAAGGAAAAAAAAATCAGAAACACTAAGTAATTCGAACCTACAAAAAGCCCAGGAGTCATATTCACTGTCTAAAAGCTCAAAAAGCCACAGAACTTTGAAATGAGATCCTGTCTCTTCGATCCCTCCCTCCCCACATACAATGGAATAGGGGGTCTGCAAGATGTATCAAATAACTATCAGCTTTGCTTACCTCTTAGCAATGGCAGCAAGCGAGGAAGCGCCCGTCATCTTCGGCTGATTGTGTGTGACACTCTGAGTACTTAGAAGACAGTACTGTACCTCGATGCTGAAGTTTTCTGCTGGTCGCCTTATAAGGAGAGAGAACATCGAATTATTAATTGTAGCCTGAAGGTGGTAGATGGGACATATTTGTCGTTTGTATCAAAGATAAGTGTCGTTGGAACCCCCCCCCCGACGGGGTGTCGAACGTTGAATGGAATCCTAAGACGAGCCAATCGGAAAAATGCAAGCCACTTACAGCAACCATTTTCTTTCTTTTAATATATATATAAGCAACTGATGAGACGCATGCTTTAATAAAGTTCGCTCAAAAAAGGGTATTTGTAACAACTTTTTTTTACTAATTTTGCCCCATTTTCCGATTAACAGTTCCAAGGATTTAAGTACAGAAAACTTGGTTGATTTATTTTATGGCTTGGGATCTGTAAATAATTTAAAGTGTCGAATTTACCTAAAAGCAATACACTGCAAACAAATGAGCAATTTGTCTCTTTAGTTTCTTAAAAAAATGTTTATATAGTGATGACACGTTAAATTGATTTATAGTCATGTGAGTGTCGGCCTTAAAAAAATTGTCATGATAAAGACATTGCGTGGGCTTAAGAATGGCTTTTGGAAGCCATCTTTTTTGAATTCCTGCGCTCGAGTTATTCCTGCGCTCGAGTTGGAATTTCTTCACTCACCAACCCCCACCCCACCAACCAACCCATGCCTGTCGCCTCCACTGGAAACTTTTGTCTTGCTTATTTTTCTCTATGATGTGGCCTTTTCTGACTTGTTGCTTGCAACTTGTCAGTGCTACCCCGTTTAAAAGTTTGTTTTTACTATCTTTCTTTAAATTATATCAGACAAAAAATTATAAAAAAATGTTAATTATTTTTTTACTCTGTCAGCTCTAAATTCGAAAGAAGAGGTAAAAACTACTCGTGTTTGACAGCCAACCGGCATTCCCAATCACGTTTTAAAAGTATCCCTCTGTTTTTTCATTTTTGTATTGTCTCTTCCACCTAATCGTGTTTGTATTGCGAGAAATAGGAACAAAAGCTGAGCATTTAAATTCTTGGATTCCCTTAGTCCATAATATGTTCAGTTTAAGGAAGATAGTTTGCCTAATTTTTTTAACTGGACCAAGAAGAACAAGAGGGATATTCATGAGCTTTGATTGGAAGGAAGGGAAACAATGAGCACGCCATAGTCAGGAATCCTTTATTTCCTTCTTGTTTTAGGCCGCCAGTGAGGAGGAATCAATATCTTCGAGCGAGTGCTAATGCAAGCAACTTCTGACCCTTAAAGCTTAGAAAAAAATAATAATAAAATAAAATAAAATTCTGACCCTTCAAGGGTCAAAACTACACCCCCAAATACCCAACTCCACGTCGTACGCCCTAAACGATCTCCCTGAAACCCTCTTCAGTCTAATTACTGCACTACCTTGGGCTCAGGAAACCCCAGAAGACAAACATTTTTGGTAGTTTGAAACTCCCAATTACAAAGCCAACAATAATCGGGACTTCCATTCGCTTGAGACAAAATTATGTATAGGCCCAATACAGTTGGGCCGACTGTGCCTGTTTCTACATGGGCCAAAAATGTTCACCAAGTATGTTAATTTTGATAAAATTTTAAAAATTTTAAAATGATATTAAAATTTTATTTACACACATATAAAAATTATTGAATTGTACTAATGTTCATAAAAAAATTAATATTAAATTATATTGATATAATAAATGCTAGAATTATAAATTCAAAAAATTAGATCCAAACAACGTACCGAGTCTTTTATCCAAAGCGCATCTAACAATCCGCCCCATATAAGAACGACACAAAACCCTAACCTCCCTCTCTCGTCCCCGACTCAACTCTCCCCGGCCGTACACTCCGACACACGCACACGTACACGCGCAGACGGTGTTTAGAACAACGCTGCAACAGCCATGGGCCGTGTCCGCACAAAGACTGTGAAGAAGTCTTCGCGGCAAGTGATAGAGCGGTACTACTCGCGCATGACCCTGGACTTTCACACTAACAAGAAGCTCCTGGTGGAGGTGGCCATCATTCCCTCCAAGCGGCTCCGCAATAAGATCGCCGGTTTCTCCACCCATCTCATGAAGCGGATCCAGAAGGGCCCGGTTCGCGGCATCTCCCTCAAGCTCCAGGAGGAGGAGCGCGAGCGCCGCATGGACTTCGTTCCGGACGTCTCCGCCATCTCCACCGACCACGTCGAGGTCGACAAGGAGACCCTCGACATGCTCGGCGCTCTTGGGATGGGTGATATTCCTGGTCTTGTTCAGGTCGACCCTGTTCCAGTCCAGGCCCCGGCTGGCGGGTTCGGAAGGGGCGGTGCCTTCGGTGGACCTGGGAAGAAGTACTGAGGGAACGTTGGGAGGGTGGGAATCTAAGGAGATTTCAGAGTAGGGTTTATTGGTAGCTTTCATTATTACGATAAAGGCTATGTTTTTCGTTTTTTTCTAATAGATTGACATTTAATGTAACCCTTATGGAATATTTGTTTGATTTTTGGTTAAAGATTCAAAGCCATTTTGGATATTCTTTGTCTTTAGTTTTGGTTTTAGAATGGAAAATGGTACCTCCTGTGAGCCTCATTTGCTCTCTCTTGTGAATTTTCGTTAAGGTTACGAGCTGTTCGTCCCTTTTGAGATTTGGAGTTTGGAGGACATTACTCTGAAGTGGTCGGAAGATCATTGTTGCTTAGAATAAAAAAGGCCATAGGATCAAAGTTCGGCTGATGTGTTCTTTTACGCAGAAATTTCCGATAGAAAAAAGATACGGAATCTATTACTATAGTTATGTCAGCATCGTGGGATAGTGAAAGATAGCAATTTTTTAGGGGAAAATACACTTTCACCCACAAACTACCATATATTTTACACTTTGCACCTAAACTACCAATTTTGACACATTGCACCCTTTAACTACCAATTTTTAACACTTTGCACCCTTTATCAAATTTTCAAACTAAAATGACGATAATGCCCTTAGATATTGTTGTCAATTCATTAATTTTCAAGGGTATTATTGTCAAATGAGGGTGCAAAGTGTTTAATATTAGTAGTTGGAGGGTGTAATGTGTCAAAGTGGGTAGTTTAGGGTGCAAAATGTATAACATTGGTAGTTTGAGGGTGCAATGTCTTAAAGATGGTAGTTTGGGTGCACACGGTAGTTTGTGGGTGAAAAGTGTATTTTCCCCAATTTTTTATGTAGTTAACCTGAATCAGAGTTTAGTGAGTTTCACGGACATTACATGCGCTGTGTCAGCAATCGAAGGCTGCAGGTGCGATTTGCAAGCCTAGGAAGAAACGCACAGGAGGCAAGGAAGCATTTTTGCAGTCAGCTTCTAATTTCAGAGTTCAATTAGTACACCTACATCAAGAGCCATGAAGGATTCATGCTCTTCGGAAGGTGATAATGCCAGCAAAAATGTGCATCACTAGATTACTCGCTCGAGTTTGCAAGCCCTACCATGTTGAGCATATGGCGATCCTCCTTGAATCTTTCTAATACATTACCTTTGACAGCATCATGCCTTCTTTGTGCTCCTTTTGGAACAACCCGCCAGCATTCTATCACTTCTGGACATATTCGACTGCTCTTGGAAAGACAAGGACTACCGAATGTGGTACAGTTGAAGGTGTGCCCCTGATCAAAACTTGCTGAGAGAAAGAGACCAAAGTGATTCGCTCGTCCTCCAAAACCAATGCCATTTGGGATGTCCTCTGAACTGAAATTCACAGCGCACTGCATATACATGGATAAAAATTTAGTAAGACCATTACATTATTGGCTAAATAACAAAATGCTATGTAAATCATTGCAGTACATTTGGCTTCTGTGTCGCGTTTAATGCAATTCATGTCATCCTCTAATCGACAAAGGCATTTAAGCAATCTACCAACGATGATAATCCTAAAGGGAAGAATAGCCTTGTATAATGAAATCATTTGATGAGTGGTAACAAAAGACTTAACAGACATTTGTTTGGACTCTAGACAAAAAAAAGTGGGTTCTTTACATCTCAGCACTTCAGCATCCTCTGTGCTCTAACTTTTCACCTACACTAGAGATTGTGAGAACCAAGTTACAATTTTCAGGACCTTATTGAAACCAACTTTAGTAGTTCTGTTGAACTTTCTAGATCAAACGTAAACGGAATCAGCCTTGCTAATTGCTCAAATGAAGTCGGGAGTTAAACACATTGCGTCAAGACTTACTGCTTCAGACTTTCAGTAGTTATGTCCTTTCTAGAAGATGACAATAGTCCTTATCAAAAGCTTGAGTTTGAGGAGATCCTTCAAAGCATTTTCGTGCAAATAACATGGTGTTACATATAAACATAGATGCAGGCCTCCTGCTGGAGCTAACTTTGCAGTCCTGATGGCCACTTTAGCAGCTCATTTCCACATAAAATAACTAGAGACCAATCCAGGAGTTTGTTCTTTAGAAATCACAATGTAAAACCTCCAAATAAGAATCATATGAAAACATGGAAACTTACCCATTGTATATTACTGTTTGCTCCAGTCGGTCTGAATATAGATGCTTTTGGATATAGCTGATAAAGAAAAGACCTCATGTCCCCATAGAAATCCCCATGCCTCTCCCACTGCTGAGACACATAACCTCCATATACGTAACCTTCTCTATCCTTAATGATCAACACAGTTGGGCCATCATCATTTCTGCAGTTCAATTGAAGAATTACCCATTCGATTATTGCTTTTCAAAAAACAGGCGCAGCAACGAGAAATGGAAACAGAAAACATTTTGGACAGATATTAATCACTTGATTAAAAAACAGCTCTTTACTCGATAAGAAGAATTAATAGCATTGTTTACAGGTTCCTTGCCATCAACAACATCTCATTATACTTGCTAAGGAGGTCATTGCAAACCTAATGGTCAGGGCCTTGTTGGAACTGCTTTGGAGAGCCAAGTGGTTCTAGATGAACTGAAACCGCTACCTACCAAATTGCACAGTGCGTTCACTCAGTCTAGGTATGCACAATTAAGTTATTGTTTAAGATTCATACGGAAATGTCAAGAAAGGTAAGGAAACAGGCACTAAAACAGAATCAAGAGCAATTGGGTGCATGTACAGAAAGTAAGCATGCATTATTGCTTTTAATTTCTTTATAACTCCACTGGACTCCAAACACCCAGGACACTAAATATTGAGAACATTTCACGGGATAATGCAAGCTACACTTATCTATGCTTGATATAAGAGAGCAGTGCCAATTAGTGCCAAGCATGAATCTCCCTGCATATATTTTTGGTATGGAGGTCTACAATGTTTTCCTGGCCTTTATGTAATGATTAAAACATTTTCCCATGACTTCGCAAATAACCAACATCAAAAGCTAAATAAATGTCAGTGCAGAACCTACAAATCCCCTATTATTAGTGTTTCATCTGTATCTATTTGCAAACGAAAATTAATGAACAGCTTGGTGCCCCCACAAAAAGGCTGTCAAGAATATTATCCTTCTGAAAAGTATGTAATGAGCCTCAAACACCTAATTTTTTAGTCAACTCACAAGACATACGAACATAATTGCATGTCAGCTAAATCGAGATAAATTAATGATCCCACATTGTTACCAGCTAATTGTATGATATAAGTAGGTTACTCACGACACGTTACCCAAGAACGTGTTGAAACTTAGGCCATTGTAAGCACTATGGTATAAAAGTTTCCATTCCTCCAACTCCAGCTGCGAAAGGGCTCCTCCTATGTGCCAAGCATACTCCTTCTTCAATAGCAATGCATTAGGATCAATGCTTTCCCCTTGCACTAGACAGGGGACTTGAGATCCCAGTCTCCCTACACAAAATGGTATCACATAAAAGTGTGGAAACTTTCTTTTTTCTGAGATGTCAAAAAGAACGAGACTAATAACAAAGTATATTCATTCTCCTAATGTAGTTCAGGATCCAAAATATGCAGCACTGGGAAGTATCAGGTCCAATAATTTTCCAGATGACCTATACAACAACAATTGCCAAAAGTAGAGAGAGAAAGAGAGGGATGAATTCTTCAAACATTGATTCAGTATTATGCAAAACCAAAATGCATGGTTCTCTTAATATAATCCCTCATAAACCAGATAGTTTAAAGACGATAGTTTCCACATACTGTTTGCAGAAGCTACAATTGAGAAAAAAAGGTTGATGTTCTAATCAAGTGACAAAAAATGTGGATCCAGGCACTTGAACAGTGCTCATAATAGTCAATGAAACCGATGACCTGAGGTTCACATGATACAACAGACAAATACCCCATCAAAGAGCAGCATACCAACAACTCGTCAGTTTTTTCCAAATCAAATTTATATTGTTCAACTCAACCACATTACCACTATGCTTTCTGCTTGTCCTATCAATTCTGAACTGCACTTCATCTTCTTACCTCGTACTGCATTGGTCTTGTGAATTACTATCCATATGTAAAGCAGTAAAACTCAAGAAAACAATCAAAAGCATATAAATGTCTGAAAATAAGCAGAAAACCTGGATCAGGTGGCATCAACAGGCTTCCAAGGAACTTCCTGACAGATGGGAGAAGAGTACACCAATTTCTGAAATCTTCAAAAGACATGCTTTCTTCAGCGCTACCATCAACAATTTTCGAAAAAGTTGCAGCATTGAGAAATATGTCCACAATGTCCTTATGTGAAGTTGTTCCAACCTCACTATCCTTCCCATAGAATGTAATCTCAAATATTGCAATTAGAACAGATTCCAGATCAGACCTGTCATTAAACTCCCAAAATGATACACATCAACATGACCCCCGAAGAGAGAGAGAGAGCACTAAGCAGCTATCTAAAAGTTTGCTCATAGAATTGTGACTATCAGTTATCAAAGTCATAATACAGGTTGTAACGCTTCCATTTAGCATAAAAACCTCACGAAAGTAGCCCAACTCTTTATTGTGCGCAATCAAGCTTGAATACTTGAAGCGCTTAAATAAGTGTGGCTAGACTATAAGAACAGTTCAGCCCGAGAAAAGAAACTCGACCTAGAAAGAGTAAACATCGATCAAAAATTCTACCTGCTCACAATGCCATCGCCGGACACGTCCACTAAATGGTAAATAAACTCTTCAATATCATTGTTTGTTCCTTTCTCATAAGTCGCCTGCAATATATAAGAAGCCATTAGAAATTGTTCAGCATATCAAACATAGCATTACATATCCGAAAGAGCACGGGAAAAAGTGTAAATATACAATCAGCCAAGGTGCAATGTCCTCCATAAAGTTCAAACTGAGCAATCAGCCACCGAATGACGGTCAAAATTTCACACGGCCTTCTGCCATTCCAATTACCATCAAATTAACTACGACGCTTTGCAAATGTAATCCTCTTCTTCACCACAGTATTATTCTCACTCTCCGTTGAGAGTGGAATTACAATTCACAATTAAGAGAAGTGCAAAAATGGAACTTACTTTAGCAATAACAAGGTCTTGAAAGCTGAGGCGTTGATCCTTGCGTTGCTGGGAGACTAAATCGAACAATCGGTCACCGAGAGGACCACGAAGTTCGAAATATGTCTGAGAGAAAAATAGAGCGAGAATCAGGAGCTTTAAGACATAGGAGAAAGGAAGAATTGAGAAAGGCGACGGAACTAGCGAAGAAAGAGGACCTCGAAAACAGAGGGAGAGATATACTGGCCATTGCTTTGTGATTGGGCAGCCAGAGACAGGAACAAGGATTTGAGGTCTTCGAGTTCCTTCTTGGTGAAAGCTCTACAACATATCAATTCAATTCCAATGTCAGAACCATGTCATAACCATAGATGCATTCCGCATAAAGAGAAAAACAGAGACCTGGAGGCAGAAACGAAGCGGGGATCGGCAGGAGGTGACTGAGAGTTGCCCATAGCTTACCTTGAACTGCTCTCTCGGGTTGTGATATTTATAGATTTTCGTGTAGTTTCTTGTATAGGCTTCTGTTATTTATATTTTTTTTTTCCTACGATAGGCAGTAGGCTTCTGTTATTTCACTGTATTTTGCATTGCAGCTAATTATTTTCTCTATACGCAAAATAAAAATCTCCG
Source organism: Morella rubra (assembly GCA_003952965.2). Lineage (NCBI taxonomy): Eukaryota > Viridiplantae > Streptophyta > Magnoliopsida > Fagales > Myricaceae > Morella > Morella rubra. Next base: position 12,182,891 of record CM025850.1, on the reverse strand, counting down.
GATTGTCTTTTTTATTTTTGGGGTCTCAAATTCCCTGACTGATTCAACAATGGATCCCCACGGTCCACACTCCAGTGACTCCACGCCCGAGGACAGACCTGCTATCGGGCTAAGACTACACTTGATCAAGGCTAAAGTTGGGTTGCAGCCCAAGTTGAATGTATAAAGCCTAAGTGAAATCCATTCACTTGGGCCTGGCCAATTGCGGGTTCTTCCAGCCCATGGGCAATGGGTAATGATTCTACTAAACTGGAACAGCGTACCGTTTGTACGAATTTAGGGATTGATTTTCAGATATTGAGTTGCGGCTGACTGAACTGAGCACGGTGAGTATTTTATCGCCCGTCGTAACGCAGGTATGCTTCTTCTTCTCGTTTGAGTTTTTCCAGCTGTCCATCTCTTTGTGTAATCTTCCACTGAAGATCGCATTTTCTTCCCCCAATCAGTATTCGAAGTGCCCGTAAGTTGGAAAACGGAAATGAAGCTGAAGGTAGTGTCCAAGAAACTGTACGATTATGTTCGCTATGATCTCAAAGAAATCGCTTTTCCTTCGTCGTTGCCCGATCCCCCTCATATGAAAAAGCGCCGAAAGCTCACTTGGCATGAGCGATTCTTGGTAGCTCTCTTCCCCATTCTTCTATTGTTTCTGTCGGCAGAGAATCTGGTCAGAATTTGACTTTTTCGTTGCAGATACTAACTGGAAAACGTTTCCGTATATTTGTGTGCCTATTTGGTTGTGCAGGTGTTGAAGGAAGCTTGTCGGCTTTATGCGGCGAGCTGGGTACGAGATATCGGTCCGGAACTTCGGCCAAATGAGTATAAGAAGCACGAAGAGAATGGGGATGGACCTGATGAAGCAAAGAGTAAGACTAAAGAGAAAGAACCATCGACGTTGGAAGATTTAGGTAAGAATTGCTAATTGTTCTCTTATTTTTTGGTTTCGGATGATCGTTCTGAAATATTTTTTGGCAATCTGGGATCTTTGTGGGTGTCCACTTGTGGTTATCAGGGGTCTTCTTGTATCCTTTTTTCTGACTTTGGTATCAAAGAGGTTGGAAGATAGGGTGTATAATGCGGCCCTTGTGATTTTACAGTGTTGTTGATGGTTTCTCTCATATGTATACACCTCTTAACACCTTGTTCGCAGCCAAAAAGTGCAAAAAAAAAAAAAGCATCCTGTAACCAAAAGCTCGATGGGTTCTGCTATCACCATGCCTGGCCTAATGCAGGACCCCCTTTATTTTCTTGGTCGATACTCCTTTTACTATTTGTATAAGTTTGCAAAAACTTCTCTTGTAATTACTTTTCGTAAAATTTTCAGTCTTTTGGGTTGAATTCTGACTGTGCCTGTACTTCACTTGGAAAAAATTAATAGCCGTGGCTGCCAGAGGGGGGATGGAGACACTAAGGCCTGCCTTGCAGCGGGTGTACATGACAAGAGCTTCTGCCTATAGAGATGCCCTCAAAAGTTTTATAGAAGGGTATCAAGAAGGCATCCAGCAGGTCGTGGACAAGCAGAAGCAGGACCCTAAATCTGAACAAGAAGACAATGCACCCAAAAGTTCATCTTGACCTTTTTGTCGGAGGCAAAATATGTTCTCTCTTCTTCTGTTTAAACAAATCGTGTAGCTTTCGAAAGCTCAGAGTCTGGGAAACTACTAACACGATGCAGTCCATTCAGAGATTTTACCTTAATTGGATACGAAACTTGAGAGCTATAAATATTCTGTATGATCATTGATCTTTGTATATAGCTTATTCGTTCTGGAATACATACAGCTGGTAGTTCTGGAATTCCCTTCTCTCTTTTTTTCCCCTTTGGGTAATTACTTCTGAAATTGATTTTGCAACTTCAGAGGTAAGTTTTCACTATACTACGGTTGGGGCCTGATCGGGCCATGCAAACAAATGGGTTGGGTTGGTGGATCTGCGGCAAGCCTCTGGGCCCATTAAATATCTTACCGGACTTTTTTTTTTTAACAAAATATCTTAGCGGATTAATCAGCGACCTATGGAATGTGCTAATAATCAGTTGATGAGAAATTTGAAGAAAGCACGAAGCAAAAGGCATAGACTTTTAAAATCATCAAACAGAATTGAGTTTCGAATGAACGAAAGTTTATCACATGTGATGGGGATAGAGGATTGCTATTGCTGAGGCCCAATGAGTAAGGGAACGGGTCCTGGACAGGATAGAAAAGGCTGAGGCTTATCCTAATATAAACAAACTCTCGTTGATTGCAAATTAGTCATTTGGAAAAAACTGAACCCTTTTAAATAGAAGTTGCGTCAAGCATAAAAAGGTGAGGCTTAAGGAAGAATTGATCATCTAATTTCCTGACAAAAATGATATTAGAAAGAATAATATATGGTCATTAAATGAGTGAAAAGAGACTGCCCTTCCAAAGACCAATGAGGAGAATGAGAGAGAAAGTAGGCCCCATTCAATAAATATGGGACAGAAGATGCATAACGGGGGATAACCGTCATTCCAAATGAGAGACATGGGATTGGCACCTCAAAACAAAAGGAAGACAAAGATGAAGATGCTAAGTAGGGGCTAGCAAGTCTCGGCCCAGGAGGAAAAGAAGAAAGATATGTATAGGGAGAAAAAGGGTAGAGAAAAGGTACGCGCTCTTTCAGACTCATAATCGAACCAATCAATAAAAAGATGACAATTAACAAAAGTATCGGAGAAATCTTCTTATAAAACATACCCCGAATCTTAATTTGTTTTATTTATTTAGAAGAGAAAAAAAATGAGAATCTAAACCTCTCAACTCATCCAACTACTGAAACTCAGATCGTTCCTCGAGCTCTTAGTTCTGTAAACTCTGGCCGTTAAAAATGACTTAATCAGTAAGGAAGTTTCGAATGAGCGTGAGCAGTTTATAGTTTGCCGATTGAACTTTTCATAGACAGAAACCTGACGATTACTTTCATGCTTTTGTCGGGCGTGCAACTACATTTTTCATAATGTTCCTAAACTTTTAAGGAAAAAGAAAAAGAAAAAGAAAAAGAAAAACAATGATGGAGGACGACGCGCAAATATGAGATTCTCAGAAGACGCCTGAGTTGCTCGAAGTGTCGAAGTCTGCCGATAAAGCGACCTCGTTTTATGACGGCTCGAATGACGGACAGCTCCATGGACTCTGATACATGCCGATTGTGCTGATTCCCGAATCTGTGAGTTCTGCTGCCCACGTCCTCTTCACTTTCTGGCATCATTATGACGAGATTCCGTTTTGATGGTGAGAAAATTTCGGAAAATAACCATGTTTCGAAAGTCTTCGATCTTAGGTTTCTCCATATTCCACAGGATATTAAGGAGAAGGCTTACAGAAACAAGAGCAATAAAATTAGTAGTCTTTCGTCTTTTACTTCTTTCTCCCCGCCTCTACTTTAGTCTTTAGTCTTTTACTTCTTTTGCACTGGATTTGCTGCAACCAAAATGGGCGAAAAGGTGCAGGTTGCGTGAGAAGACCCAAGACAGTTCTTTATATTTACGTTAGTCGCACAAAAATGGATAGCCTTTTTCTCTCTTTCTCAGTGACCCATCATAAAACCTGAGGAACAACTTTTGTGCTTCAATTTTCATAAAATTGCGGAACGAGACATATCGAGAAATGTATAACATAAAGCTAAGTATATGACAGGTTATGTGAGAGCTTGTTGTAACGATGCCAAGGCCCTGGGTACTGGTTTGTCTGCTCCTGTTAATTATATTCATCTCACAATTCGAGTGGAAGCAACAATATGGGAATGAACTTGAAGCAAGTCCAAATACTTCCCAGAAACAGCCGTATATATCTGAAACTGAAAGAGAGGAGTCCGTTAAAGAAAAGGTGAGTTTGTAATCATACGAATATGGGACTGAATCTCTGTCCAAATCGGTTATATTGCTTGTACTACATCAGCCAATTGCTTGATTAGATCGTCCAATTCAAGAAGTCGTTTGTGCATATTCAGGTGAAAATTCCAATACACGCCTTTGGATGATTATTTTTTTCCCTTCTGTTTTTCTCTGACGTGTATTTTGGAACTTTGATTGGTGAGTTGTGTCGTTGACAGTGCCGCCTTTTGGGTTACTGATAAGAAGTTGGATGTGGAGAAGAATTCTTCTACTCCTAAGTTTTTACTGTCTAGGTCATAGAAACCTCCACTGAATTTGCGTTTTAGTGCTGACATCCAGGTTTTAATTTTGGGATGAGCCAAGCACGGGTTAAGGTCTTTGTCCTTTAGGCGAAATTTGGACGTGCCTAAGCAACACTTGGCCCAGCCTCTTGATGGCCTACGAAACAGGTCTTTGCCAGTTGATGTGGGCTTCTGCATCTTCTAAAAGTTTGATTTATGTTCTTATTTGCCATTTTCTGGAATTAATCGCAGCTTCATAGAGATATAGTCAGGATTTACTTGCTCGCTGAAGGTACCTAAAGTTAGTCAAGGTTTGCATGACTCAAAGACAACTAGTCAGACTCGGGTGTAGCCTCATCTAGGCAAGACTTGGTCTTGGTAGTATAAGAATGGTTAGATAGGACCAGTTAAGACTCCATTTTCTCGGTGAATGCAATGTCTGGGCTCTCACATGATTTTGACTGTCATCTTTCCAGCTAGGGAACTCTCAAATAGGTCCTATATAAACATTGACCCACCACTGCCCAATCAAAAGAAAAGGAAGTTAGGAGAGTCATGATCACCACTTTACGCTTGTGTTCCACCTTTGTTTCCTAAGGAGTTATGACATCAGTTGATGGCTTCACCTTCATTCGTCAATTTTATAACTAAAATCTGCATTTGAAAACCTCTTGAAACTATGAAAAATCTGCATTTCATACCAAATTAACATAGTTCAACCTAAACACGTAGTTGCAACCCTCTCCTATTGGTGCTACTCTTCTTGCCTCTGGCGAAACAATTTTGTTATCAACAGGCATCCCTAATTCTTCATTCTAAAGGTAGCCTGTGAGCTGGTTAAACGCCCGGTTCCTCGCAATTGAAGTTGATGGGACTGATGGTGAATAACATTGTATCAAATGTTTTGGTCTGACTAATGAGTCTTGTGTTTTAATCCCCTTTTGTTTCAGTTTCTGTTTCAGTATTTGTTTTTCTTCTGATCCTGCACATGCAAAAGTGTCCATTTCGTTCAATTCTAGTGGTTGGGCTACTTATAAGGGACATGTTAAAGTTAGTCTTGTGATCTTGATGGTAACTAAGGCCTCATCTAGCCCATTTCCTGCACTCTGGCTTCTCCTTCTAACTAAGAGGATTCCCTTTCCCTCGTCCTTTAAGTTGTTATAATAAGTTTCCATGGCTTCCCTCAAGTTCCAAACCCTTCAAATAGAGCCCCAAATACCAATTCATCCCTTATGTCTTTTGAAAATTGACTTTGGAGTGTTCTTCCTTGTCACAACTATTTGTTCTGCTCTAACTATCTCAATTACCTTCACTCTTGATGCCACCCAAATCCAGCATCATATAGTGTTGCATTCCATTGAATTTTCCATTTTAATGCAAGCTCTGTAGGAACAGCATTCATTCAGTATTTAACCAAATGTGATATTGGTGCATCTGCTGGATAAGGAGGAAATGCGTGTTTAAGATAAGAGAATAAGCAACAATGGCATATTGTATGAGGATAAGCCAGCCTTTGTTAATTGTTATGTCATTGAAATCGGCATTCTGTTGTTGCTTGTCAATCAGCAAAGTTGTACTGAACTCTCTGTGCTATTTGTAAGTTAAGTTTAGATATCGTTTCTTGTCAGCCACTGAGTACGAAGCAGAATATTATGTAAACTCATCTATGAAAATGATTCCAACTTGTAGCTTGTGCACACATTGTTGAATGGTGTCCTTGGACTTCTAATTTGGGTGCTTATCCGCCAGTCCCATTCTAAGGATTAGAAACATATTGGATGTACCTCTTGAAAAATACAACTGCGCTCAAGTGTGCAATTTCATAAAGCATGGCACAAGTCCATATGACATGTTTCCTCAATTCACACTTTGTTGTGAATTCGTTATGTCATAATGCTTATGCTTTCTTGCCTTTAACAATGGCCCAGGGTTGGGGTTAATCCAGTATCCCGATGCTAGGGGTGACAGAAGTTTGATCAATACGAGATCTTGAAATGTGATATCTTAACCTGGCAGTGGAAAAGTAGAAAGCTAAGTGTTTATATTTCTTTGAATTTTACTGGGGATTTGGGTGGGTGGCAAATGCAGGGAATGGCTCAGTTTCTCTGTTGGACAGAAATTTGATGCAATTTTGAAATGGGGATATAATTTTCCTGTCTGTTTATAGGATATGGGATTCTCAATCTGACCTCCTCCTTCTTGTTAAATTCTTATTTGTCATAAACAAGAAATTTTTTACTGTTGGCCAAATGTACGTGAACTCTATTCCGTGTAATTGCCTCTTGGCAAGTTCTATCCCGTGCTTTTCCAATTATATAACATTTACATTTAAAGAGTCCTTGCTTGTTTTTTTTTTTTTCCACATATATTAAACTGGGTTGTATCCAGTATTTAGTTTTCGACTAAATTGATGGATATGGAAGCATTTTTCAAGTCACGATTGCAAAATCTCATATTGGGATACTTGTTCAGATTTTGATGTTGTTTGTAGCAATCTATTTTATTGCAGATTATACTTTCTCAAGAGAAGAATATTCAGAAACTTAATGAGCTTGTGCGGAGTCTTCAAGAGCAGTTGCTACAATGCAGGGGCGAAAGTGAGGTTGTCAATGGTACAGTAACCCCCTTGACTGAACTTCTAACTGAGCTTGAACGTCATCCAATCTTGGAGGACTAATTAGTGTTGACATGTTGAATCCATATCCTCATATTTGTAAGTTGGAAAACCTTGTTTCCTTTCTAAGCCACCCTGCTTCTTATAGGCTGTCAACATTGTTCCAATTGACTTCAAACTCACAATGTTAAATCCACATTTTCTCTTGCCAATACGTCATGCATCTTTCTTTAAAGCCTCCGAGTTCTATGCTTCTATCCTCTTTTTTCTTCCTTTTTTTGGTTGTTATTTGTTTGTTGCAATGCACAATTTGAGGTGTTATAATGATAAAACCTCAGTGGCCTTGATGAGAAGACACGATTGTCGTTCAGGGAAGAAACAAAAGTGACGGTACATTGGATTGTAAATGAACTAATAAGATAGTGATCAAAAGATTATTGTCTTGAACTCCTATGTAGATTTTTTTTCTTTTTTGGATAACTAAATCCTATGTAGATTCTCATAAGATATTAGTGTTTCTAGCAAATAAGTTTTCTGAATGCTTAATCAAATTGTAGCGGAGTCTTCACCACCTCCTACAAAAAAGTATTCAGAACATTTGGCTGAATATATGAATTACACATTATTGGCTTGTTGCCTGAATATTTGTAAGTTTGGTGTTTGTTTCCTCTTAATCCTGAACGTTAGACCATTTCTTTTCAATGAAATCTTGCATAGGATTCATCACTTTAAAGCCTCCGCTTCTATGGAATTTCTCTTTTAATCCAAGGAGACTTTGTCAAGCAGCAATTTGAGGTGGGCAGATTGGAATTCAGTGGCCTTGATGAGAAGACACGATTGTCGTTCAGGGAAGAAACAAAAGTGACGGTACATTGGATTGTAAATGAACTAATAAGATAGTGATCAAAAGATTATTGTCTTGAACTCTATGTAGATTTTTTTTCTTTTTTGGATAACTAAATCCTATGTAGATTCTCATAAGATATTAGTGTTTCTAGCAAATAAGTTTTCTGAATGCCTTAATCAAATTGTAGAGTTTAAAAAAACATCTTTACCACCTCCTACAAAAAGTATTCAATTTATGGTGTCATAACAAGTTTCAGCATTGAATATATGATTTACAAGGGAAGTCATTGGCTCTTATGAGCCGCGCTGAATATATAGTTTCCAAGGGATGTATGTTATCGACTCTTATGAGCCCTGAATTGCGATTACTCTTCTTCTTTCTTTTCAGTTGCATGGATTATCATGAGCACTCCTTTATATGCTGCGTGTTAGTTGCTCATGGAGTTTTTTCCTTTCAATATAATCATCCTAGAGACTAATAAGAGTTGGTAAAATTCAGCACTAGTTGAAAATTTTGGGTTGATTGGAGTGATTATGTGAGAAGGAAAAGTCAAGACATTTCAATTGCATCTCTTATCTTAACACAAATATCATTTGAATTCCTTACAAGTCTTGATTGGAGGGGAAGAAACCTTACCTAGAGCCAGTTGATTCTGTGATCTTTAAGACGAACAGAATGGATACTGCATTTATGGATTTCAAGAATGAAGTCCTGTAAGTTTGTTCTTAAATTGCTATTTCATGTATGCCGTCCCTCGGTAATAGAACAGGTAATAAAATAAGTGTAACCTCACCTGCCAACGTACTATCTTGTAGCTGTCAATCTAATACACTCTACAGAAGAATTTAGTTGTAGTAGTTATCTTGGTTACCTTTTCTGGAAACCTCATGAATCTCGGCGCTCTTCCCTGTCACCCGTACCTCTTCGTTTTCCTTTCCTTTTCTTCAAAAAGAGAAAAAATAATTAATATCGGTTGTCGAATACCATGTGATCCTTGGCAGTTGGCAGCTCTGCCGCTGTTTTGATATAGTCAATTCAAATTTCTAATGCCTTTTGTGGACAAATGCACTCGTACGATTTCCTGGACTGGACTTATGAAACCCATCCAACTAGTTTAGCTTTGGTGCATCAATTTAATATCGCATTCAATTTTTCAAGCAGCTCTCTGGAAGTTAGTCGGACCAAAATCCCTGGGAGTGGGGCCTTTAAACGGGGGTATGGTTTCTATTTAAAACTGGATGACATGAGTTAGAAACAAATTGTACAGTTGGTGGGGAATTCAGGCCATTTGGGAACAATTCAACTTGATCCCTGCTCCTGCTCCGGCCATTTACTCCCTCTATTTATGAGCCATCCATCTCCAGTGTGTAAGATGGAATTATTCTCGCCATATCTAGTACTTTCATCGGCCATTTAAGTTGAGCTCTTGGACAAATTAAAGGACTGGTTGAGTAATCAAAGTGCGCTTTTTCGTCTGTTCTCCAAGCGTTCCAACTTTCCCTTAATGCTTCAAGAAGGATTAATATGGCCTCTAATCTGTTGCCATTGATCTTTTTTATCTCTCTAATTGGGGTTCATTCAAAGTGGTTCTGACCTTTTATTCTCCCCGTACTTGTAGATTCAATAGAGCTTGTCTAATGAGTAATGGCAGTTCACTTCAAGCCTAGGCAACTGACTGCTTGCTACCACGGCAGATTCTATATTATGAGACACCGATCCAAAATGGAAAATTAGAACACAATTTATTGATCCTGTCCAACTCTCTTGCTGGTGGGTCCGAAATCTTTTATCATCATTTTTCGGTCCATTTTCTGTTTTCTGCGAACATATGTCTGGGCAAACAAGTAGAATCCACAGATACGTCAGATGAAAAATAAAAAGGTACAACATAATAGTTTAGTTCTTTCGCTGATAGTTTCAAGATATTCCTGTCTTATGCAATTTGTTTTACTAAATCAGAACTCTGTTACAACAGAGGAGGAAAATAGACGAAAACAAATGTATTATAAGGATCCAGAGACATAGGCCATGGTTTTAAAACTTGTGGATCAAATACGGGCCGTGGGCCGTGGGCCATGGTTCAAGGGCAAGAACTCGTTTATGCTAATGAATAACAAAAGAATGGATAATATATATACCGTATACATATACATACAGATATTTTGCATATGACGTCAAAAAAAAATGCCTAAAAATTTGTTATTGTTCTGATCAGTGACCACTCAGAGAAACTGGATATTGTTTTTGGCATTTTGATACAATGGATACAGCATACTCCCCCCAAATGCATCGGAAAACGTTGCTGTACTTGTATGGGACACGTGACGAATATATAGTGTCACGTGACACTGTAGGTATGGGGATTTGGGGCCATGGGTGTAACTGAAGCATAAATATTTGGTGCTTATAACTTTAATGGCATTGAAGGATCTTTCATAGAAAAATGCAACCGAGTTTTAAAGATCGGTTGGCTTGAAAAACCCTCCTCCTTTAAGTGCCTCTCTGGATTCATAAAAGAAGGGAACAAAAGCAGAACTACAACCCATAAAGAAAAATAGAAGAAAACAGAAGAAACTTGAATGTTCTTTATAGCTAGCAATTAAGCATTTGAATTCCCTGAGAGGGTCTTGGTGGGGTTTGGTTGGCGCACGAAATGAACCCCGTTAATGAAGTTTGAATGCTTTTCTCTGCTCTGTAAAAGCAGTCTAATTTAAGGGACAGAACTTCCTCATTCTCTGCCCCCGTACTTAGCAGCTAATCTGTAGGTATACAACTTAATGCTTCTCCTGCGTTTCGCTGTGGGGGAGGTTGAGGATTCAATTCAAGTTTCATAAATATAGCACAACTATTTAGCGCACACACTGTTGATTTAGAGTGTATATATATAGCTTTTCCTCATAACTGCAGCAATTATAATCATTTAAGCTCGATTCCTTTTGACTTCTATTTCTCATGCTGAAATAAATTCCTTATATAATTCACCTTAACAACCTGTGTACTCGGCTAGATCTCAATATTTATGCTTAGTAGTACCATTACTCCAAGGCTGTGTTTGGTCTGTTAATGGTGGCTGTTTGAATGTCATGCATCAATTAGTTTCTTGCGGCGCGCGCGCGGGACATTCTTTTTCTGTTTGCAAGGTTTGGCTAGTGCATGCCTCAACTTAGAGAATTATAATTTCTCTTTTGCGTGCATAAGATAGCTGAGGTTCTTTAGATTCCACAAGAGTTATTTAATGTAGAAAATCTTTGTAGAGTCTTCTCTCGTAGCCATAAATATAATGTTTGCCTGCCAACTTCAGAAAGACATAGCAGTTACGTCTTAGAAGATTTTCAGCACAGAACTCTAGGGCTTTTTAAATGTGAGTTGTCTTGTCCGCTTTAGAAGGAGTACTAGATAATGGCATAATAGACAAGTCTTGGGTTCTTTGCAATTACTTCAAAGCGTACTGGAGGGCAAACTCTAGTCTCAGTTTGAAAGGACAGATCTCGGCATATATTTTCATCAGAAAACTCCCAAGGCAGTACTGTTCAAATACGCAATCAATCAATCATATATTTTCATCAGAAAACACCAAAGGCAGTACTGTTCAAGTACGCAATCAATTAATCATATATTTTCATCAGAAAACTCCAAAGGCAGTACTGTTCAAATACGCAATCAATTAATCGAGCCATAATCATCTACTGCCCAAAGAGATTTTAAGAATTTGAAAACATCACCCCTTCTCTAAAACCCCTGTGGCCGTCGTAGTACGTGCCGCACTTTCAAAACGCGCGCGCGATAACCATTTCGCAGTTTCTATTTATTGAAGCTGGCCAGAACGGGCCGGAGCCAAGCAGATATATCTTCAATGCCAGCATTGATGGTACCATCAAGAGATGTTGATTATCTGTTGTCTTGGTGATTATCTGTCTAATTGTACTGGCCATCTCGTGTGAATAAAAGGCTGTATGAATTAGAAATTCTTGGAGTTGTTGAAATTGACTCAGGTCATTATTATTTTCTTTTGTGTCTGGGATAGGCCCTCTTTGAAATAGAATCTTATTTTGACGTTAACTCTCTCTTATTTAAGTTTATATATACACAATATATGAATACGTGCTAGTTTTAGATTAAGTTCTCTGGTACTTCTAAAATCTTGATGTTGTTTTTTGTTATGATATTATTTATAGATTGAAAAGTATGTTTGAAGTAATTGAAATTTTTAAGAGAACATGTTCAATCTTTCGATATTCTATTGGATACGCACTCTATACCATCTTGGAGGTCGAATGTTTAAATATGTCCTCTCTTTTTATTTACTTGTTAAACGAAAAATAAAGATTAGAGCTTGAATGCTCTTCCTTCCAATAACAGAGAGGGGACAAATTGCAAAGACTAAACAGCTCTGTCCTAAGATTTGTACATAGTTAATATTAATAATATAAACTAATTGTTGCATCTTTTCAGATAATTTTGTCTACCAACATAAAGTACTATTATTACCGATAAAGAAAGAGGCATAATATATTTTTAATATTTTTAGTCCTTAATTTTTAATATTTTAATTTTAAGACATTTTTTTAACATTATATAATAAATAAAAAAATTCTATCAATTTTTTCTTAACAATTTGCCCCTTCAGATTTGTTCCTACCTTCACCACTGAGAACATGCAGTACTTCTGAGACGGGGATTAGATTGTATTAGCCGTAGGATCATACAGATCGTACTGCGGCAGTGTGGCTAGAGTTGTCATTCAGTTTGATCTGCTCCTTCCTTAGTTAAGAGTTCCCCTGCCGCATGATGTTAGCGCAGCTTTCCTGTTTTCGACCAACTTTTGAATTTCCTAGATAGCCTGCAGCCATTCACAGAGCTGGTTGTTGAAGAGATAATTTATGAGGAGCAAAAACTAAAAATCAAAGAGAGCATAAATTTCTGCCACCTACCTAGGTATCCTAATTGCCGGCGAATAAAACGTCGTGAACATGTTTCACAAGCGTGTAACTGCATGTGTAAGGGTACTGGCCCACAATTTCACAGAACGATTTTGCATGGCCTTGTTTCAGCACAAGAAAAAGGATCATGCTTAGGAGAATAAAAACACAAAAATAAATAAACGTATAAAACGAGGAAAACTCGAGGCAAGCATCCCCCACCTAGTGAAGCAGACTAGGGGTTTTTTTTTCCTATGCGTGCAGTAGACTCTTTTGACGTGTAACGTGCCCCACAAATGTAACAAAATTTCTGACCTAGAAATGTGTCCTTTTAACCATACCGCCACATCTATGATATAATGTGGAAACTTCCGTAGATGTGACAGCTATTCTTGGCCTTCCCTTCCTTTTGAGAGTGAGGGAAGAGAAAGAGAGAGAACTGCGACTTTTGTAGTACTGTCCCACGGAACAAGACACAAGTACTAAACGTAAATCAATGGAAGAAGACGAAGATAGAGTTACTTGTTATCGTACGGGAAAGAAAAGTCTATCGGAAAAGGTTGTGGGCCGGTTTTGGAAGAAGAGTCTCCAATTATCGTCTTAAAATGACAGTAAAGTATATCCAGCCATGAAAAGAAAAGTGTGCCTGGTTAAACAATCATTCATGATGATCAGGACGTTGATTCATTTATGGGAGTGCCCATTTTCCTTCATATCCGCTATCTTAAATCGTGCCATCTTCCAATCTTGGCCATGTTTCACCCATCATGCAATATATACAAATTTATATATAAATAAAATACTCTCACTCACTTCTTTTTTTTTTCCATTCTAATTAGTTCGTTAAATGAGAGAACCTTAATCACCTCCGTAATAGAAGCTATCGGATTCCTCTCTCACTTTGCGCAATTTTTTAATTTTGCATGTCCAAATTAATTAAACCTTATATTTTCCATTAGCAAAGTAGCATTCAATATGTGCTAAGAAAAAGACAAGGTAGCAATTAATACGCATCCCCGATCCCACGTCCATGACTTGAATTATGACTATCAAAATCCCGTTTTTTCCTCCTAAAGGCAGGGGGCAGGAACCTCATAAACTACATACAAAAGATTTTAAATCTAGTTCATTTATTGATTAGCCCGTAGTAGAAGGTGGAAATGTAAATGCCGCCGGGAATCCATTCAAGGATCTTGGACCCGAATACATTTTCTTCAACATAGCTAGCTGTACAGGGTGCACATATATTAATATGCAGGTTGGGTCAGATTTACACTGATGCACTTTCCATTTTACAGATAATTTTTTCCCTCATTTGGTTCTGTAAGCGAAGGCCTTCCAAATTACATTTATAAGGGGACTCCACTTTTTACGTACATATATTGGTCAAGAACTTGTAAGGAACTAGCTCCCTGCTCTAACAGGTAAAAATCTATATATAAGCATTTAGCATTAACCTCTTAGGGCCAATCAAGATGTCTCTAATTGCTCCGGTTAGGTACGTAAGTATAGAAGGTTTACTGGACAACTTGAACGCGTTAAATGGAAGGTTGGGTAGCCTTCCATCCCATGATCCATCTATCGAGTAAGGTAGGCATTATCCAACTTTATAACTGAGTTCCTACCGACAGCAATATCCCGATTTTTAACTTTCGTGATGCTCTGCATGCGCTTGTTCCTTTAATTTAAAGACTCGAAAAAGAGTAATCTATTTTGCCTTTCATAAGCCAGCAAACTCCTCTGGCATCTGATCTATATTGCATCTGTACACCAAGTTGTGCTATAAATGTTGAATGAATAGGATCCCATTAAACTAAAAGTTGCTTTGAATGGTAACGGAGGATGAGAAATTTTATATTCTCCAAGTCCAACATTGACTTTCTACAAATTATTTCTGGCCTAAACAAAACAATACCATTACTTGCCTCTCTCTCTCTCTCTCGCAGTTTCCTCTGACTTTCCAGACTTTTAAGGACCATTTTAAATGGCATCATATAACTTACAACATAGAAGTTTTACCCCTGCTTTTTCTGCCACAATATTTAAGGTCTGAAGTTAGGTTACAGATTAACAAATTCCTTCTGTCATGACTCATGGCCAAAAGGCTGTCATCTTTTTCGAGAATCTCAGACAACCGATGATTTTTCCTGACGAAAGATCAGTAGATGATCCTGAGCTTGACTCATATTGTTATTCCAACTATACTCTTGTAGTCTTGTTTAAGATCATGAGATTTCCACTAATATTATTATCGGGTGTTGTGGCTCAGGTGGAGCTCCAAAACTTAGCCTGGTTGTAGCTAGGCTGGGACAAGTTTCTTGAAGCTGTAGATGTGGAGGCAGTATTGAAGTTGTGTTGGGTTTCTACTGCCTAGTCCTCCATGTCCCCACTCCCAGATAGATGTATGCATGAGTAAAGAAGTTTCCCATGCTCTAAGGTACCGACCAACACAGGAGCTTTATAAAGTCAAGACCAGCTGAACTTCACTACACTAGGACATAAGGAGATCCCCAGCTATGACAATGACTCGTCACCCATGGCATGTGCACAAGATTGGTCACTTATTGCCAGCTTCCCTATACTTGACATAATCAATTCGCATATTGGTCCCTTAGCTTTTCATTTTCTCCGCCTTTTCCCCGCCCCCCTGAGCATTGGCCCCCCTTACCTCTAAAATTGCGGTTGAGGGTAATAGTACATCCACCCACATGACCATTTCACTGTAGAAGAAAGTTTCAGAAATATCGCCCCGTTGGCAGATCCTGAAAAGCAGGGTCAACACTTCATCCAATTGAAGGGTCAAATTAGAAACCAGAGAGAGAGAGAGAGAGAAAGAAAGGCATGTGGTATTATTTTCCCAGCGTTTTCTTTGTCAAACCGGTTAGAAAACCTCAGAGATCACGCATTGCAAATTAAGTCTTGATCAACTATCAATGCATGCTCATGTCTCCCTAATTAGAAAGGCTACTTAATTAACACCAATTCTTGACTACTATATGTTAACGAATTAGTATCACTTAGAGTTACATTATGCTAAATCTTGGAAGTATAATTAAGTAGCAAGGAGAGAGAGGGAGGGAGAGAGAGAGAGAGAGAGATTCCGGCCGAATTGCATTAGAAATCTATATATCTCTCTACAAAGTACGGCCGAATTAGTTGCACCCTTTCAATCCACATTTAATATCAAATATTAATATTTGCATTCGTTCCTCTCATAAGCCTCTTACCAGCAGGGTTTATTGTGTGTGCACCCACCGCCTGATCTGCACAACTTTCTACCTTCAATGTTAACATTGTGCGCCGTAGGAACTGAATTTTGATCCTGTTATGCTCCCACTTTATGTTTCCTCTTTTGGTTGTAATGGAAGCAGCCAAGCATTGAAGGGTCAAGATTAACTTCAAACAGGGAGCCACCAGATGCACGACAACTATAAAATATCATGGGAGATTGTATAACGAAGTCGAATAAATAGTCAAAAGCAGCTTCTTGGTAATAATTATACCAAATCATAGAGCAGGCAGTCGTTTTAATGAGACTCTTTTTTTATATAGCTTCGTTTTGGTACAATACTTAAATAAACGCCCCCATATCCTTAGGGTATAGATGGCTGATATAAATACGTGCTCGTCCGAGGCTGAGTTAAAAACAATAACAAGCTGTATAATAAGCCAAAAAAACCAGTTGTTCCTTCAATTCAAATCTATCCAATTATTTAAGACAAAGCCACTGGTTGGTTAGTGGGAAATTCATCGCCTTAGGAGGGACTTCTATGTTCTTTTCTCGTTTCCACAATATATTAATCCAGATAAGTAGGGGTCGCTCACAATTGCTTCTTTTATTAACAAGGAGCTTTAATTAGGATTTGATGCCCACTAAAAGATCAGTTCTATAAGATCGCTAGATTTGGTTTCCGGCAATGAGTTATACCATTTCTGCAACCAAGTGATCAAAGGGTATGCTAAAGTTGCAGTCTTTGTCGTATACACAAACTTGAAAAGGACAGGTGAATCTGTACTAGTTTCTTCAACCAAACAAAGGAAAAGGAAAAGAAAAAGAGACCCTGGGGGTATATATAGAACGGGTAAAATAGTAAAAGTGAAGGTGACTAAACGATCAGGTCATGAACTGATCAATACCTGAATGCAGTTTCTAACCTGATAAGATGTTTCCTTTTGTCGAAGAAGCTGAACCGCCGGCATTGATCTAGAAGGCTGTAACCCATGTCATTAAAACATTTGTCCATGACAAGTTAGATCAATCTCTGCAGCTCCTTAAATTGAAAATGTACCTGCTTATGTGGCTGTGTTTAATTTCTCACTCACCATATTTATGGTAGTACAATGTCCTCTAATATCAAACAAGTATATCCACAGTCGCTTGTGCGCCTTGTACTGCCGCTAGACTGTGCTCGTTGGCTCGCCGTCTCTATCGAGGATTTGGCTTGTCCGTTAGAGCAATTTTTGTTATATTTTTTTTTTATTTCCGTGATGAAATACAGATCTCTACTTATTTGTCAAAAAAAAATATATATATATATCATAGTCTTTTACATTTGATGCACTGTTATTATATCTTAGGACAAGTTATAATTTTTACTATTGTACCAACCAATTCTCAAATACTTCATAAACTTTAATAAGTTACAACTCACTTTCAAATTATGCTTCTCGTTACGATTTATTTTTCCAACCAGTTAGAGTTGTTATGTCAAAAAATTTTGAATTAAACCTAATTTTCTTTTTACTTGAAGAGATAAATTTTTCCCCATTTTAACCCTTCTCAACCATCTAAGTTACATCTCGCTATCTGTCTACCCAAATTACATTTATTATTTGTTTTTAATTTAATTTTGCTTGGATTTACGTAAATTTTGAATCATTTTCGATCGTTTTCTATGGCCAAGTCTCATAACCAGAAAATGACACCGAAAACGAGAGGGCCGCTAGCTTTGTAGCCTTTAGAGTTGACAGCTTCTTATAATCAATACGATGAAGTCGATGCTTCCCTTTTTTTTCCCATGCCCGCAAAGTCGATATTTGAAGGACAATCAATTTGATTGGGACGCACCCTTTTAATTATTTTCCTTCTTTTTTAATTTGATGTATTTTCCCATAAATTAATGCCCCCCGTTTACTTACCTCTCTGTCCAATATACTAAAAGCCATACGGAGATTACAAGTTAATTAACTTCATTTGAAGCCCCTCCTAGTTCACAACTCAAAGGAAAAGAATCCCTCCTTTTAGGCAAGCAAGAATAAGTGATTCTGAATTTTATCAGCAAGATATAAGCAGGGAGAGCAATAACAACTGAACAGGTTTGGGCCAAAATCGATCGGGCTGACCTAAACCAGTCGAAACTGATTGCACCCGGCTGGTTCAGGGAAAGCTTGGTTCAACTATTGGCCCAGAAAACTCCAAAATCGAGGGCCTCGATTCGGCCCACGATTTTGAGGGCCCAAGGCACCGAATAGAGGGTCTCTAGGTAATTTCGCTTTTTTATTACTATTATAATTAGTGGGGTGCACCCCCCTGCTTTTGAATTTTTTCCCCAACCCCCTCCCCTTCACACATCGCTAAAAGCTTGAAACCCTAGCCCTCCTTCATGTCGCTCATGACCTCACTAATAAGGTCCCCAAAACCTTTCACAAGGGCAACCTTGTGAGTACACGCAACAAGCACACGCCTCAAGATAATGCTTGATTGGCTGTCTCATTGAGGTACTCTTCATATACTTGAGCTCTATTTTTGCTATTTTTGATAAATGAAAGAGAAATTAAAATAAGTGGTAAAGTCATAGTTAGTCTCGTAAGTATGAGCAAAAATCAAATCGGTATTCCTAATTATCAATTCTGCGATTTAAGACCCATAACTATTGAAAATCATCAATTCACGCCCCCCGTCCAAATTAGGTGTTAAGCCTGATGAAAAATCATGCAAAATGATCGAAATGCCCCTCAAAGACTAAATTTTTTAAAATAAATAAAATAATAAAAATTTAAGAAATAAATTAAAAATAAATAGATTATTGAAATAGAGTTTCAATAGTTTTATTTAAAAAATATTACTTTTTAGAAAAAAAATATCATTTTTTATTTTTAATGAATTTTTTAATATTTTTAGTAATTTTATCTTTGAGGGACATTTTTGTTATTTTGCATGATTTTCCATCGAATTTAATGACTCATTTAGATGGGGGGGCGTGAATCGATGATTTTCAAAAGTTATGGGTCTCAAATGACCGAATTGATAATTAAGAGTACCGATTTGATTTTTGTTCATACTTACGGGGCTAACTATGACTTTACCCCTTAAGAGAAAAGCTGAATGGTTGAGAAGGTGGATGATAGGAACCACGCGTCGAAGCTAGAACAAGTCAAGGCTAATTCTAACCAAGACAAGGGCTTTGCAAGCCTTTCCCCTGTGGAGTTTACACTTCCGCACATGCAAGTACTTACAGATAAGCAAGCCTAAGCCACCCAAGGATGACCTAAAACCCGATAGGAGGAACCTTGACAAGTAAAAGACCAAAGCTCAGCAAACCCACGGCCAAGCTAAATACCTCTACTACTTACCAATGAACCCGAACTGTTGTCAAGAGGTTGGTTAAGCAACAAGAGACCCACGCCCACCACAAGTAACCTTCTGCTCTTTAAAGACCTTCGGCTATCTTGACGAAGGAAAGACAAAGTAACAAGAGAACCACGCCCGCCACAAATGCTTCTTCTCAAGTCAATGCACCTCTAGGAGAGAGACCACCACTTGCCCCCTAATTTCTCTAACAAGGCATAACCACGGCCATGTTAGAGTTTAGCATGAAAGAATCACGTCCATGCTAGCCCAAAGGTGATAGGGTTCAGCCTGCACCGTAGAAAAAGGGCACTGAGGCCAAAAGCTCCTTTGGAGATTGTATTCAATATATATTCAATGGATCATTACAATTGGTGCCATGGAGGGGTTTATATAATATCCCATGGGCTTGGGAGGCAAGGTCTTTCCTTGTAGAGGAAAGACTTATTTTCTACTCAAATCAAGCAAGAGCCAAAAGGAAAGATCTTGAAAGGATCTTCCTTAGTGGCCAAAACTCGCCTAATTTAGACTTTAATGTGGCCAGTCATATGCTTCCATATTGGGAGCAAATGTCAAATGCCACCTAAGCACAATCTCCTAATATCAATCAAAGATCAATCTTTCCAAAATAGGACCAAGATTGTTTTCTTAATTGACTCTCACTAACAAGGCAAGTTATTGACTATAAAGCAATTAAACATAACACCCATAAATTGAGGCTTTAACCATATAGGGATGGGTGCCCTAAATGGTTCTTCATTGTCGCCCATGGTGGTTGCCACCGCCATGCTCTGCCATCGCCGTCGCCACTCCACCACCTTGTGGGGTGGTGATGCAATCAACTCCTTGTGACTTCTAGGATCCTTTGGAATCAACCTCTCATGTGCTCCACCGTGCTCCACCTCCTCCAGTGGCGTGCTACCAATATGCACCTCTTGGTCTCGGGAACCTCCCCGAATCAACTCCTCATGCACGTGTGTTGGCGCCGCGTGGTTAGCGACCATGTGGTGGTTCCATCAATGTGCTCTGCCAACCATCCCGAGTCTCCTAGCATCATACCTCCATAGGCTCATCCTATATCATGCTGCCACTCGTTGTCTTG
This sequence comes from Morella rubra, assembly GCA_003952965.2. Taxonomy (NCBI): domain Eukaryota; kingdom Viridiplantae; phylum Streptophyta; class Magnoliopsida; order Fagales; family Myricaceae; genus Morella; species Morella rubra. The sequence continues at coordinate 12,162,707 of CM025850.1, read as the reverse complement.
ATTGGTGTTGTTTGCAGGCATTGGCCTTGCCAAGTTGCCTCTATGCGCACCATGAGCAAGCCTCCTCGCCTCTAAGGCCTTGCCAAGCAAGCTTGCAAGCCTCTTCAAGGTCAATCATGCTGGGCGGCAATGGCCCCTCTCTCTCTCCCACGCCCTCTCTCTCTCAACCGACCCAAACCATATGTTCTCCGGTTCTTTCTTCAGCTGTCGACTAGAGACCGAACTAAGAGGGTCGATTTTCACCCCTAATAACAACATGGGATATTTATCTCTCTAAAAAAATCTGGATATTTATAGCATAGAAGATTTGAAAAGTATATTAATTAGCTTAATTTGCAAATTTTTAAGACAAGGTCACATAAATATTAAAAAAAAATCCAATTCAAAGTCTAGGAATAATTTCCAGTGGAAATTAATTTTTCTAAATTCCAACCATTTTCTTCTAGCTACGAACCTGTACTTTAATTTCTAAATTCCAACCATTTTCTTCTAGCTACCCTGTACTTGCCCATCCGGAATGTATATATAGGTTCCCGTTCAAGATTCCACGGCTGTGTTTCTTTGACTTCTAAAGTACAAGGGAGGGTCACGTGTGATCGATGTGATGCACTCTTGCTTTGGTCCTAATCACGTCGAAGGCTGGATACCGTGGATACGTAACCATCTGGAAAAAAAATGAATCAAATTTAAATCTAAAACTTGTGACAGCAAATGAAAATTTTGGCCCAGACATAAATAAATAATTTTCAAGGGCTTCATGAAAATTTTTGGTCTTTTCTTTTTCTTCCATTAAATATGTAGGTGTGGCTGGGTTTTAAAGAAAGGGTTAAGCTTTTAAAGCCGCTGGTTTTTAACCTCTGCTGCATTTGTTGTCTCTCACGCCTCTTAAAACAGCGACTGCCCTAAGCAATGAATGAAGGGAAAGAGCCTCGCTGCACTTTGAAATTGCAATATTTACTGCTATTTCCCTCTTCCTTCATACTTCCTGGGATTTTTTCCAACAATTAATACATTTCCTGGCCTCAATTTACACTCTTCTTCTACCCATTACTTCAATTCACTCCCTTTCTCTCTCTGCTCATGCTTTCTCTCTCTCCACCTATACCCTCCACCTCTCCCCTACAATTAAATTAAGCTTTAAAGATAACCCAGCGCTCTCCCCCCTTCATTCCCCTTATATATATAACGGACCTTCCAGGTCCATACCCATCTGCACAAAGCCAACGTTGATGGTGCCGGAGCTAGTAGTGATTCATATCTAGCCGGTCTCCGTCCAGCTCTTCTCCTCCCTCTTATTTCCCTCCACATCAATCTATTCTCCCCCCTTCACTGAAATTGTTTGAGCACTTAGCTTGGCATTAAAGTTCCTTCAGGTATACCAATTGATCACCTGGTGTAAAATCCCGATCTTCTTTGAAATTCAGTCACATGCTTTGTAGAATCAAACACTTGTTTGCAGCAGTCTAATTCATCTTTTTCAAGACGTTTTCTTGCTGCTGAATTAGATTGTTTCTTCTTGGTGCTTTGTACGCAGGGTGAGATATATTGTCACGGAAGTACGAGCGGAAAAGATGAGTCGCCGAAGTGGAAGCATGCCAAAGCTGGAATTGAAACTGAATCTTTCACCCCCGAGGCCTCACCCACGAGTGGAGTCGCCAAGCCGCTCGGCCACAGTGTCGCCGACATCCCCTCCGAGCTCTTGCGTGTCATCGGAGCTCAACCAGGACGAGTCCATCCGATACTCCACCAGCCCCGAGGCCACGTCCATGGTGCTAGTGGGGTGTCCACGTTGTCTCATGTACGTTATGCTCTCAGAGAACGACCCCAAATGCCCCAAATGCAAGAGCACCGTTTTGCTCGACTTTCTTCACGACACCAACAGCCCCACCTCCAAGACAAGGAAGAGTTAGAGTTGGCCCTTTCCAACTTCCCCTGTTGGTACTAGGACTTAAATTTTAGCCGTTCTATTTTTGTGTTCCTAAGTCTTTGTTCTTTTGCTCTCTTTTTCTTTGGGAGGCAGCGCTATTTGCGCTCCATTTTCAGCTCCACCCCCAGCGAGTTTTGAGGAAGTTTATTCCTCGTTATACAAGATGGGATCCAGAGCACCAGAGAAAAAGTGGAGCGAAAATAGCGCTGCCTTTTTGGGTTTTCTTACTTTTAGAATCATAGAAAATAGGAGATGGGCAATCTGGGGACGTATTGGGGGGGGCCTGGAGTAGGGGCATGCTATGCTAGGTGTGTCCCAGTTTCTCTCTGGATTCAGCTTCTTCCCTCTTTAGCAGAAGACGATGTAAACGGGTTTAACTGTAACTGCCCAAAATTTTCTTTTATCAGAATATTAGGTTCTATTTGCTTTTACCTCAGATTTTTCACTTTTTTTTTATGGTTTGTTGTGCTATTTATTCCGACACCAACTTAAACTACGAGACATAAAAAGTTGCCATGCGGTGAAACTGAATGATCTGCAGATTGCCTGCAGAAAAGAAATGGGTAAACTCTGTGACATGCAGTAGACTTGCTGGTACTTCAAAAGTTCAAAGCAGGTATACAAAGTAGAATGGGTGTGACTTTGGGCCCACTGAGGCATGAATGGACCCAATCCAGATGAGCTTTGTGTTGCTGCCTGCAAATATTAGGGCAAGCCCCTTAGGAGGCCCTACAGAGGGCCAGAATCAAATGATCCGTGTCTGTCTGAGAGAAGATCAGACGGCTGCGAAGCAAACATCAAACCAAACATTGACGACGAATTGAACCGACATCACAATTTGATTATCGTACGCAGAAGCAGCACTAGGTGCAGTAGGCAGTAGTAGTTATCAGCTTCTAGTACTACAGCCACGATTTGGTACAACAAATTAATGGGGGATGGTTCGTTATCGACTTCTTCTTATCTGCTCCAGAGAGCCGAACACTTCAACTCAGAATCGCCCACTTTTTATCTCTGGGGGCATTGAGTTGGTGGTTAGCAACAAAGATGGTAGAAGGGAAAATTATTGCCCAAATTTAGTGTCAGGGTGAAATGAAATCCAGAAGTATTGATAACTAATAATAAATTATGAGGGTGAAAAAAAACTGAGCTTTTATAGATGGGTGAAAGGAAAGGAAGTTATATATTGGGGAAAGAGAAGGGAAGGGCGATTGGGATAAATGAAGATGGGGGAGTTGGGTTGGGGTGGTTCGAGCATTGAAAAAAGAGGGTGCTATATTAGAGTGAAAGACCATTTAAAACCAAATAAATGCAAGAGTAATTGAGACGGTTGATAATAATGAGGATATTACGTCAGATGATAAATACAAATTTAATTCCACCCTCTTTGATCATCTTTTCCTTTGTTGCCTTCCTTCTCACTAAATGCTATCTTTCTGTTGGCCATCCACTATTTTGGTAACCTCATTGTCTCTTCCATGTTCTCCCTATTCAATTCTGCTTTGCTCTTTAGTACCCATTTTTTCTTTTCTTTTTCCCTTTTTTTTTTCCTCCAACGCCCTTTCTTAACTCACCGCATGCAACCCTCTCTCTCTCTCTCTCTCTCTCTCTCTGTGTCGTATATATTTAGTGTAATAAGGTCACATAAAAAAGCATAGGGAATCTAAAAGCTGATGACTTTAGCCAACTTTATACATAAATACATAGTAGTAACAGAGGGAGTTCAGATTTTTATCTTAGATTGTCCATAAATGCTCTCGTGGGATTTTGGAATATGCTAAACGAAGATCCAAGGAAAAGAGATCTGTCCATTTCCTCAAACGCGCACACATACACAGAGAGAGAGAGAGAGAGATGATAAATTTTCTAAACCAAAGGGAATACGCAAGTGTTTTCCGATCAGCTAGCGTTCGGCCTTTTTCTTTAATGCAACGAATTTACGAGACGATCAGGCATGCATCACCGCCATCTTTTTCTTTATAGAGGTCTTTTCTCGGTCAAAGGTGCAATCACCAAAGCGCAGGAGAGGCGTAGGTCTTCACGGCAAATCTTGGTTGAACACGATTGGTCCATCCTTTGGCAACAACCTCTGCAAGACCGTTTGAAACTGTTCTTAATGGAAGATTACCTCCGAAGCTATACCAGTTCGTGCACCTCCTTTTCGCTTGGCAGCAATAGAACAGTCTTCTGATATGATTTGCACCTGCTGTAGGACTCAGTTCGAAACGGTTTTACATGTGGTACGGGGCTGCTCGGTTGCTCACATGCTTTGGCGCCTTTCTATTTGGCCCACCGACGTTTCCTGTATTCCTGTCTCGTCTTCGGCATATTGGGTTCATCACATCCTTAATGCGGCCTCTTCTTTTGGTATCGGTAGCAGTTCTGTGCCCTACTTTATCCTCAATGCTGCTTTGGTCATGGTTTCGCAGCTGGTTGGTTCCCTCCGAACCCCGGTTTTTTTAAAATCAATTTTGACGTAGCAATACGCCATTCAGGAACGTACATAACCGTCTCGGTTCGAGACTTTTCTAGCTCTCTCTATACTGTGTACATGAAGCGTATTCGTGCTATGGACCCTCTGCTAGCTGGAGCGATGGCATCTTCTCGGGCGGTTGAAGTGGCTCTTATCCGCAACTGGAAGCATGTGGTATTCGACACTGATTCCAAGTTTCTTGGTTCTGACATTGTCAACTCTTTGGTTACTCCTTGTTGGAAAATTGAAGACTTGGTGCTGTCTATTCGGAAGGGTTTTAAGGCTCAAACCGCTTGGTCTCTTCACTAGGTGCCGAGGAGACTCAATCAACAGGCTCATCTGTTGGCCCAGTGGGCAGCCCGTTCTCAGCTTTCTGGTTTCTTTGATGTTGGCTGTATTCCTTTTCATATTTTGCAGGGTGATGCGAACTCTTCTATTTAGTTTTTGAATGAATGCGGTTGTTTTTCAAAAAAAAAAAAAAACAGAGCGAGAGATGATGTCCCACTTGCGCTAAGCAGAGTGACCAAGAAGAGAAGATTGGCTGAAGATAACTTGGGGGGCTCAGTGATGGGGTTGAAAGAAAGATTATTAATGACAGTAAGCACCCATATCATCTGAAGCAACAAACATACTAGCGACTTTCAGAGCTCTCGGCGTCTCGTAGTCAGCTGGACAAGGAAATTCTTAGGTACAAGAATAAGGGACTCTCCCAATGCCACAAAAGGCAGTAAGTTGGCATTTTATCGATTAGTTACATCGCATGATATTAGGAAATAAGTGCCACGTATCAAGCATTGAGAACAAATCTTTTATCAACGGCCTAGAAAGTACAGAAGAAGAAACGTAAAAAGAGAACCAACATTTCGTTCTTAGAAAGCAACGAGCAGAAATCACCCCTCAAATCAACCCTCGAAAAAACTTAAATTTGAATGCTTATCTGACAAACAGAAGCATGGAATCCCAAACAATTTCAAAATACATCGCAACTCTGAAGTAAAAAGGACCAGTAACTAAATAGCAATGAAAGGTTTGAAAAAAAAAAGAAAAGAAAAAAAAAGAAACACTTTTGCTGTTGGTTTCATTTTGATTTTGATTTTGACAAGTTATAAAGTAATAATAAAAAGGCATCACTCACGTCTACCGACAACTGAGAAGAAATCTCACCGTATACTCAATTGGAATAGATGAACAGGGAACTAGGAAACAAAATCAAGCATCACTCATTGCTTGAGGATAACATCATATACAAGACATATCAACAAATGTGAGAATAAATTCAGTGCCTAAATTTCAAAGACTTGCATAATTCGTGAGCCTCTTCATTAATTGCATTGGTTAAATGACATAGATCCCGCATGTGACAACATTCAGTAAATGACAACGCACATTCACTAAGTACCTACTCCAGAATTAACAGGAAATTGTATACCGACAAACAAAAGAGAGAGAGAGAGAGACAGAGAAGGAAGATTTGGTAAACAAATTACTGCCTAGAAGAGTATGACACCAGTTTGCATCCCAAGTTTCAGTGTATATGATTTTGAATACTATAAGCCTGTCCTGAACATTTCTAGATCTTCTAGGCCTCTGATATTGTTGAAGTATCACACAACCAGTGAAAACAGTAAAATCTCAGTTTCTCCATATAACTAGACAACAATAACGCTCCACATTATCACCTGCTAGAGGCAGAGAACATCTACATTACTTAAACCAATATGCTGTAACAAATCAAGAGCTGCTTGACTCAACCCATCCTCCTTCACGCTCAAACAAAACTGAGGCACACAAACCTTGTGAAGGGGGAAGTTTTCTTAACACCATGCGTACTATGAGTTTGCACCGGTCAGTTGATTTGCCGTTCAAACCATTAGACTAAGGGTTCTTATTTCGCTTCTGTTTCTGCTCAGTTATTTCTTTCAGGTTTCTACAAGATAAAAACCGAGATCCATAAATAAGGTTGGACAAATCTAAGTGAAGGTCAGTTGATTATGCAGTGCGTATAGTATTTACAATTTCAGGCCAGAATAGTAATTTTTTCTTTCAAGAATTTTGCGCATCCGAGTTGTTACATTTGTCAAGCCACCACATGAGCCGCTCTTTCCTTTGAAGACGATGAGAAGAATCCCAAGAAGAGCCAAATGCAAACCTGGATACTCAAGTCCAATTTACACTAAACTAACAGAAGCCTAAGACGCACACTGAAACCAACAAACAGAACAGAGGAATTACATAAATCTAAGAGTAAAAGTAACAGAGGATGGTATTTGGATACAATGAAATTTATCCAAACATTGCATAAATCTAGTAAAGAATATCTAAGTGAAACGTTGCTCACTACAGTTGCTATGAAATGTAAAAAACTCAAAACAATGTAACCTAAGGCATGCTAATGTTAACTGTCCCCATTGACAGATAGGTGAAACAGAAGAAATCAATTATGAGGTTTTTATGCACCGATCAATTATTAAGAGTTCATCCTCTTTGTTCCTCACTCACTTCTCTCTTTCTCTAATTAGAAAATCACCGACTTCGAAACATATATGACAAGGAACCAACTTTGGATGTATACATTCCCCTCCTCTAATAAGCTTTGTGCATCAAGAAATTGTGCCAATCTCTGTCTCCAACAAGTGTACAAACACAAGCTCATGAAATGCAACACAAGCTGGCTTCCAGACCTAACACAAATGACAAGGAAGCATCATCGGATATGTAAATTCCCTTCCTTTCTTGAATCATGTGGATCAGACACGTGTGCCATCTCTCTCTCCAGTATGTGTATGAATGCAAACATATCAAATGGCAATACTGATGTTATATCATGCTTGTTGGCAACGCTCAAGCGGAATTCCGGAAACACAGGTCAGGCTTCTTGCTATGCAGGAAACCCAGCATTTCCAGACAATTTGTGCATTACAGCACACAATAAAGTAACTAACTTCAAAATGAATGCCACACAAATGGACCATGAAATCAAGAATCACATCAGGACATCCCATATTAGAAGTACCAGAATTACAAGATCTTCTCCATGATATTGTCTCAGCAATTGTTCCCTAAAACACAATTAGGTTAACTATTCCAATCTGTGAAATATGTCTAGAAATCTTAAGGTCCATGCTCTTGTTGTAACTAATTTGCAACAACATTAGTTACAGCAAGAATATAATATGCAACAAGATCAAAAACCTTGTTTTTCTAAGCAAAATATCAAAGCCGAGTGCGTAATGCATTCACAAGACAGAACAATAAGTACTGTACATACGACACAGCAGAAGAAAAAGGGTGCAAATAACATTTGCGCCAATAGTTACAAGATTTTACAAAGCCTCAGAAGATCAGGATCAAAGAATTTCCAAATTTCTGTCACAGCAAAATTTTGTACGACTACTGAAAATGTAACATAAAACTGGCAATTATATGCATCATATAATATGAAAAAAAAAAAAAAGAGGACTACATAGAAGTCATATGAGTTCCGAACAGGGCATTAGCACTATAACCCTGTAGGATAAATTTTGCAAATTTACCTGTTTAAAACTTCTACCTGAAGGATCCGCTAGAAATATGGCATGTGAAACCAAAAATGGTAGAACTTAATGAGAATAGATCTCAGGCTCTAGAAGGACAAAAGTTAAGTCAGCACATCAACCTATACAACCTTTCAAGAGTCGTCTTGATCCATTTCTCCTCCCCATCCACTACTGCTTCTGATATACTTGTCAACAATACCAAATTCTTCATTCTGAGCAACCCGCCTGGCATGGTTCTCAATGGAAATAGGTCCCTTTTTCAGCCTCCTGTAGTAGATGATCTCCCAAGGCCATAAGCGAGCAGAACCAAAGTATGCCTCTATGGATAGATGCCTCTCATTTTCTCTTGGGACTTCAAGGCCATAATGCTTCAGAGCCATGTACATCTCATCTGAGGAAATGCTGGCTGAACGGCCAGTCTGGGAATTGGCACAAATTTCTGAATCTGGTTTATTGATCGGTGCCAGCACATGCTCCATCTCTAATGCAGCAGGATTTTCAAATTCTGTCATGTCTCCCAAAATCCCAGGAAATGAACTCCCAGCAGTAAAAGCACCTCTCTCTGAAAGCGGGCTGCTTGGATTTGTTACTTCATATAATGATCCAGAAGTAATGTGGTTTCCATTGCCATCCATCTCCATATGATGGTCCTTTTCCAAGTCATCTCCCACTTTAGAGGATGATGGTATATTTTCATCATTCTCCTCCATCCTTGCCTTTTCAAGCTTAGCATTCTCCAGACTGGTGCTACCATCTACTGGCAGTCCCTGATGAACAAGAATGTCCTTAGATTCAGGAGTAGTAGCCTTATACAAAGAGCCTTTTGGATTCAACTGCACCTTGTTTTGAGAGGATGGTAAAGACCGACCACTTGAAGACCGAGACAAGGATGTTGGCCCTCTTGACCTTGACCTAGACTTAGAACTTCTGCATCCAGAATAGTCCGATTTCAAACTGGACCTTGAATTAGAATATGGGGAATTTTTTCTGCAGGATATGGATCTCGATATACTTGATTTTCGTGCAGACTTAGACGATTTGGAAGTTGAGCGTGATCTGGATGCAGTATAGTACGAATGGTCTGATGACGAAATTGACCTCCTCACTTTCTTCACAGTACTTTGTGTAGGGTGTCCGATATCCCTCCTCCTCTTCTTTCCTCCATAGTCCTTTATTCCCTCCTTATCAGCTTCATTTGTTACAGGGGACCTTCCACTTTTTATCAGCCTCTGATGGTTTCTTGAACCAGATGCTCTCCTATTATCCCTCTTTCGCCTTTCTGGTGTAGCATCCCTACGTGATCTGAGTCTTCCCCATGATTTGGATCCAAATCTATCCAGCTTTCCTTTGCCTCTACCACTTCTATTGATTTCATCGCTCTGCCTAAGATCAAATTGAGTGGACTTCCTCCGCGAAGCTTGTTCTTTGGGACAATTCCGCACTTTGTGACCAGAAGCCCCACAGCTGTAACAGGTTTGCCGAGCCTTAGAATAATTAGAATATTGCAGAGCTGCAGCACCAATCTTCTCTTTTCCTAAATTCTCTTGAGAACTTCTTGGTGCAGGAGAACCACCTGTATATCCCATCCTTTGGTTTTCACTTTCACCTATTCCATCATTTCCCTGGTGAGGTTCATATCGATCAAATCTCACCCCATCTTCAGCCTCATTATCATTTGAAGGGTCAAAAGCTTGCCAGCCCCATCTATCATTGTCCACCAGATTGGCTACGACACTACCACCTTCATCATGCAAACTTTGACGTTCTTCCTTGATATGATCTTTTACCTTGTGTTGATGGTAGCCTGTTTCATCATCAAGCATGTCAGAAGAATTGAGCCTTCCACCATCATTATCTGGTTGTTTAATACCAATTTTGTAATGTCTCTGACCATTTGAATGCATCTTTCTATTAGCAAAGTCTCCTACTCTCAGAGAATTCCTTCCACGTTGCGACTCATATGATCTCACACCTCTTGCAACATTTTGAAAAGCTTGAGGCTGTTTATTAGACCATGTAAGAGTCAATGGCTCACCACAAATGTTCCTGCCCTGTAGTGCTCTCAAAGCTTTCTCTGCATTGGGAGGGAATTCAAACACAACGAACCCGTATCCATCTTTCTTAATCTGTACATTGCAGCGTCCAAACCTTCGGAAAACAAGTTCAAGTTCATCTCTCCGAGTTCGAGCTGATAGATTACCAATATACAAAGACATCTGGCAAAACAAGAGTAATAACAAAATTACTTTTCCATAGGAAAGAGAACCCAATCAGGCACCCCCATTGATCTATTTCATGGCGGGGAGGAGGGGGAAGTGTGTTCAGCACAAGCCAGAATATGTTCATGGGAAAGGAAATGCGATAGTTAGCAACTAATATCTCCGAGAGAGGAAGGTGGCCTTCTTTCCTCGCCACAAGTTTTAAGTACATAACATGTCAGCTACTCGCCTATACATAATATTGTCAAACTATCTTCTTCTTTTTTGGGGGGGTAAGTGTGGCTGTGGCAAACAATATTTACAACGAGCAAACATTCACGACAATAAGCCCTCAACCAAAGACGGGTATAGGTTACTGATTGATTCATTTTCTGCCCAGAAATATGAACCCACAACCTCAGGTACAACTTTGTTAGTCACAAACCCCACTAGCACGTTAATTTGTTGCCTATTTCTATAAAGCGAACCTCATTCCGAAACACAATAAAGATAGAGGTATTTAACACAAAAATAACAAAAGCACTGACCTAAGCATAATGGCCTATACTTAGTTCCAACACATCCTATTTCTATCTGTCACTAAGTGATCAGCACGGAACAAAAGAATTACAACCCATTCTTCCTTCTTCTTTTTTTTTTTCTCAGATTTCTAAGAGACTAAATGGAATGAAAATGCACTGTTCAAAGACGAATTACATCGAACATCTCGCATGCAAAAGGTAACAACCGCGAGACTCATCGCAGGGACACGAACTGCGTACCGGTTCGACTTCGTTGCTCTGATCAAAAACCGAAATGGAGAATAGACCTGTGGAACATGTATTAGGGTTATTGAGAACTGCAGTAATACAGGGTTAGAGAGCCCTGCGAAGGGCTGTTCTCAGGCCTTTCAGTTCTCAATCCGGTGCGTCCCTTTCTCCCTACAACAGACCCAAAAGACTCGCTTGTTGACTCGAACCGCGTCAGCGAATCTTGAGAGTCCCAGCGCGTCATTCATGAGAGAGCAAGGGGAGGATTCAGTGTTCTCTAGACCATGGGAATATAAATGTCTGATCTAATAGGAAAGCAGTACTGGGTGGAAGAATTTCTAAGTAAAAACAAGTCTTGCTTTTCCATTGGCTGAGAGCACCATCTGAATTTCACCTGGGTTTCGACAGACCGCATCTGATTTTTCCAATTGCGAGGATCCTTGGAGACGAAGTTAATGCGGAACGTGGCAGGTGCTGAGTGGTTTGAGCCGTGGCTGTACAGTACGCGAACCTACAGGTGATGCTTTGAACCTTTACCCAATTGGTCACTATTCTTTTTTTTTTTTTTTTTGTCTAACCCAATTGGTCACTATCATTAGTGGGTTTTTAACTTTTTACTATAGTGAATACCCATTCACCAGATTCTAATGTATCTCCATCGTTGTCAATTTTATCCCAATTACCTTTCCCCATTTTGTTAAAAAAAAAAAAAAAACAAGCAAACAAACAAAGTAGTGGTCTCCCCAAAAAAACTAAAACGATATGCTATTATTTTTATATTAAAGTTTATTTTTCCTCGAGATAAATTAAAAATTAGAACTTTTACAATTAGTAATAAATATAAAAGACATTCCATTACGTGCTCTAAAAAATAATTTTAGAGATAGATGAAATTTGTGGGAAAAACATATTTAATTGTAACTTTTATAACTATAATATATCTGAATACTACTGACGATTTAACGTATTAATTAAAATCTGAATTTGTTGTTATGTTACAGTTTTAGCTCACGATAAAATAACATTTTTATATCACTTTTTTACTGTGTCGGAATTAATTTTTATTGAAAATACTTATAAAACATTTTTCCTGTAGATAAAATTAATTTTATCGATAAGCATAATTTTGATTGTAATATTTTTTATCGAGTGCATGGATACTCTGTATATAGAAAAAAAAAATTCCAAATTTTATTGTTCAGGGTATTTTGGGGGTGTTCGTTTTGTAAAAAACTGTAGGATTTTGGTAGAATTATGAATATTTATGTAGATTAATATGGCGTTTGGCAAACTAAAATGTTAACTCCTAAAATTTTCTCATCATTACAATTTTTTTTTCTCTTTATTTTTTTACAAACTTTTTTCACTTTTTCACCAACTTTTTCATTATCTCTCTTCGCCTTTTTACCAAACTCCTAAAATTTTACTAAAATTTTGTTCTCAAACGCCATGTAAAGTTTTATAGGTTTTTATGTAAAGGTTAGTGAAAAGTTTTAAAGATAATTAATTTTTGTTGGAGTTTGTAAAAATGTGTAAAGAGAAATGATTTGATGTAATTATTTGATTAAAAAAAATATTGGATTTAGGTGAAAAATTATATAGAGAGAAGATTTATTATATATTTTTTTTTGAAAAGGTATTAGAGTTTGTGTAAAAATTATTGGAGTTTGTAAAAAATTATTGTGATAAATTGTATTTTATTTGTATATAAATTTTTAAGATTTTAAATGTTGATTTTGTGAATACATTTATATTCTATTTCTAGAAAAATTGTGAAAAAAAAGATGTCTTTGGGCATGATGTTTGATAAATCAGTTGATTTATGGTAATACGTCAGAGTAAATGCAGCTTGATCTTCCCATATCTTTTCCTGTAAAACAATAAAAGATCCAGGTCCCAAGATGTGGAACCTCTGAAGCTTAAATTAGTCTTTTCTTTTATCTGAGTTTTTGCTATTTTTTCACATAAGAAATCACTTACCTGTTCTTATCGTTAGCTTCTCTTTTTATAGCGCTTGCCCACGTTTCTTTTTCTTCCTCTAACCGAGATTTTAGTAGGCAGTTTTTGTTCTTGCTTCGTGTGTCCTTTCCACTTTTTTTCCACGGTTATTCGTAACTGCTACGAGTATAATGGGAGGTGGTGTTATGGCTCATCGTGGACCGTTAGGTAACTGTTCATGGTGTACGTAGTGATTTTATCTTTTGAAAATACGCTACGTGGGTTGGATTGTAACTGTTGGGCTTTTGAGGGAGTAATCATATTTTTCGGCTCAAATTAGTTTGGACTGGGTGTGATTCAGTATTGGCACTATTAATGTTGTTTTTCTTTTAGTTTTGAGATTTATTTTTTCGGATTACATGTCAAAAATTTTTTCAACTTGAAACAAAAGGTCTCAGTGTTGGAGTGCAACTATACCTTTTTGAAAAAAAAAAATCAAAATCATCAACTTTTCCTTTACGTTTAAAAAAAAAAAAAAAAAAAAACCCAAAACTAACATCCATGATGGTAGACAAGACTATCACTAATAACCATTTCAATAGGACAAATAACATAAGATAAGGCCGAACCTCCAAATATACCAACATGAGTTTGAGTGCTTAAGTATGAGTTGAGTTATGCCTTCATTAGGCGAGTCAACTTAGGAGCGAGTATGAGCTAAAGGTATACCTTATTCTCATTAACCGAGTCGCTGACTTAAATGCATACGAAGACGGGGAGCTAAAGGCGTGTACAACACTATCCTACCGAATTTTAGATATAATAGTAAAGTAACTCTCCTAATGATCTATGTGTTTTTTAATAATTGCTATAAATTTCTTTTTTTTAAAAAAAATCTGGTTTCTGTAAAGTTACTATGGGCCAACCAAACAATACTGGGCCATGTACCGGCCACCAATTCAGAAGGCGGGTTACTCATGCAGAGCATAGAAAACAAATCACTGTCCACTTTATTCCAAAAATCCTACCCATTACCCAACTTTTATTTAACCTATCTATTCCCTATACACGCTATTTTTGCATCTTTATTCCCAACCTTTGCCTCAGTCGACTTTTCTTCTCCAGATTCTCTCTCTCGCTCTCTCTCTGCCTCTACGTGTCTCCCCCTCTAATTCCTCTCCCTCTCCCATCCCTATAAACCTCCCACTTCGATCAGATCTCAACACACCAACCGGAGATTAGCTACCAGCAAGTCATCCATGACGCTTGGCTCAGGAGGATCCAGTGTCGTGGGTGAGCACCCGACCCCTAACCTCTCTCTTCATTAATTTTCCCTGATCCTGTTCGCTTGTTTTGATGTATCCAGAAATCCGTCCTTGTGTGTGGTGGATTGTGGTTGTTTATGCATCTTGTGAGAAAGAATTTTCGATGGGTTTGGATATTCGAGTCACCTGGCTTTGTTGGGTGCTTTGTTGTGTTATTATTCTTTGTCATTTGTGTCCCTTGCATGATGAATTTTTATGAGGGATTGCTACTTTTCTGGCTTTTTCCTTTTTGCTGTCATTTGGACGAAGTGTGATTCTTGGATAAATCTGGTTTTGGGTGGGTTAATTTATTTTTAAAGTCCATATTTCTTTTCAGTGTTTCGGTAGCTGTTTGTAATTCGAGCCAGGTCTGAATTATTGTACAAGTATTAACTATATTTTCTTGGATTCTGATGTTCTGTTATGGACATGATCACGGTTATTTTTTTTGGCTACTTTGTATAGCAGATATTTTGCACTGAAATGGTGCTTGTTCTGGAAATTTTAACGTAGAGCTCTTGGGTTTGTAGGTTGATGTTTCGTGTTTGCTCTTTTTGTGTTGTCGGATACGGACTAGAGAATAACATTGGTTTGTGTATTACCAAATGTGTGAGGCTCTTCTGGGAAAAGTTCCCTGAGTGTTTCTCCTTTGTATGTTCGACAAGGAGTTCAAAGATTTCATAAGAGCACATGAACTGACAACAAAACTCTTGGCATTATCACTTTTGGGCCTTCTGTATTACATTTATTGCATCCACAACTCCCCCAACTCGAACCTGAAGTTTTTATATGCTCCGTGTCATAAACTTATTGTTCATTCCTATATACTAGCGCTGCTTTTTTTTTTTTTTCGCTGAGTTTGATTGGAAAGAAAATGATCTAAAATTGAGATGAAGATATATGATAACTTTCGTGTCAATGTGGTGAGGCTATATTTGGCTTTCGTCATTGCTGTCAAAATGCGAAAGGCTTAAATCCTAAAACACTCCTTGGACTGTGTTTTCAGAGTCTGAGCACGCCCCCCCCCCCCCCCAACAGACCACTATAAGGGAAAGCTTGCTTAACGGAAACAACCACTTGCTTAATTTTATCTTTCAGAGGAGATGAATATGTAATTGTTCCTCGAGTCTAATCACACAAAATGGCTGTCGAAGTCAATCTCTCTTTCCTGTATGCTCTTCTTTTTTGGCTCTTGGATACTGTTGCAGGATGCACTCTCTTAATGCTCACAGCTGATTACCAAAGCTGCATTTAACATAAAATTTAGGTGGTTAAAGGAAGTCAAAAGTCCCTAATGAACCAGATACATTGTGGAATCTGCGGCTAAGAAGTCCTTGATGGCTTTTTGCTTTATAATGAAAGCTTTGAAATCTTGGGCTACATTCTGATTTGAGTATTCTTAATTAGCACTAGTATTCCTGGTTGTGAGTTACCCTTTTGGTATAGCGGTTGGAATCCTAGGTTTCTGCTGTCCGATAAATGATTGGTATGTTACTATATACAAAAGACATGCTGGGGATGTTGGTACGGATGATTGACATGGACCAATTTGCAATTGTATGAGAACAATGACAAAGAGGAGGATGTGAAGGTTTCCCATGTGTACTCTCAAATTTATGTTTTTGGAAATGGACATGGTTGATGTTCAGACTGTATCATCCAATACAAACTATCAAGAGATAGACTAAAACTTAATTGGCTTGAGATTGTGGTCAGAGTTTCCGAGACATGCTCAGTAGTTATAAGGAAACCCCTTGAAAAGTCCAATACTCTGAAATCCATACTTGAAATGCACAATTCTCCAATGTTGAGTTCATAGGCCTTTGGATATCTAAGTTCTATTCCGCTCTCTGTAACCCTAATGTTAACTTTGCAAACTTTTGGTTTTTAATGTTTGAGTCTCCATGCAGTGCCAAGGAACTTCAGATTGTTGGAGGAACTTGAACGCGGCGAAAAAGGTATTGGTGATGGCACCGTCAGCTATGGAATGGACGACGGAGATGACATCTACATGCGCTCGTGGACTGGAACCATTATTGGTCCTCACAATGTAATTGGCGTTTGTTTTTCACTCCCTGATGTCACATTCGTTTTTTTTTTTTTTTGTCTGTTTTAAAAACTATTCAGCAGATGAAATGTTACATTTGTGCACACTTGCACACACAAGAACATTATTTGAATTGATTAACTTACACTTTTGATGCACATAGATATTAGTCAAACCCCTCTGACCATAAGGTAAATGCTGGTTATTAAGTTGCTCAATAACTTGCAGGCCTGAGTCATACGGTGTTGTGTTAGGAAGAATAGGAGACCTCAACTAATCAAATCTTGCCTGTTTCATTGCAGCTCAAAATGCTTTCAGATCTGACTTAATGGTTTCCTGCTGTGTTGTCTTTGTGGTGTCTAGAGATTTGAGTTTTCAGATTCAGTTTGCTGCTTAGGTGGCGTTCCAGAGCCTAGCCATAGGGTTAGGTTACAATGTATACACAATAAAACACCTCCTCACACCATGCTGCAGAATGTTTATAGTGACTTGGATATCATAAAGAACACTGCTTATGCTGAACAGAAGCTGCTCAGTAGAGATCTGTTGGTTGTAACTTGGAAGAAGTTGTCTTTGTTAAACTTATGCCTGAGTAATCTACTAGATTTACACGTTCAATGCAAAGCGTTTCTCATCAGTTTCAATTGTTGGGACCTCTAGCCTCTAGTTTTTTTTTTTTCCTGGCAGACCTGCTCTAGTTTAATTGATGATGTTTTGTGTGATTGTAGCATTTTGTGTCCTTGTTAGAATTTCTTCTTTTCCATGATATATGGATTGCTTGCTAGTGCAATAACATCTCTGTATTGGCCAGACTGTGCATGAAGGTCGAATTTACCAGTTGAAGCTGTTTTGTGATAAGGATTACCCAGAGAAGCCCCCAAGTGTTCGCTTTCATTCACGGATTAATATGACTTGTGTGAACCATGAAACTGGAGTGGTAAGTTACTAAGTTACGAATCCATCGTAGGCTTTAACTGATATTTGAATGCTGCTGCGGGTTTTATACAGACTTCAATTTGCTCTTGCAAACACGACTCATGAACCCATATGGGTTTGGATCCATGACTTAACCTCCTTGTTTATGGCAACAGAAATTGCCAGTTGATCTAAAGGATATTGTTATAACTACAATTCTACAATTTGTGATTTCATCCTTTAGAATAAATAGTAGGAAACAGCTTATACATACATACTGAATTGGTCCTTGACTATTTGGTTACATGACTCACCCGTCATTTATTGCCATTATGCTTCTGCAAAGAAAACTAGTCCATTTGCAGTTTTACAGTTAGAAAGTTGGACTGGGACAGGTGGAACCAAAGAAGTTTGGACTTCTTGCGAATTGGCAGCGAGAGTACACCATGGAGGATATACTGACTCAGCTGAAAAAGGAGATGGCTGCTCCACACAACAGGAAGCTGGTCCAGCCCCCAGAAGGCACCTACTTCTAGCTTTGAAGACCGTATATGCAATATATAGTTTGTAATGCCGTGTTGATCCTGTTCAAGTGAAGAACATGCCTGGGGAAAGGCCCTAGAAAGCTTCTCCTACAGCCTGCGGGGCGTCCTTGTCATTTTGTCGTCTTATTTCCTTTAACTCTCTGTTGAAAGACGATGTTTGATTAACATGGGATTTATGTGTGCCAAATATTAAAGTTACGTCCTAGCTGCTTTTCTTTTCTGTTTGACGCAATTCTCTCGGAACTTCTAATTCAAGAATGTCAACAAGGCGGTTTGCTTTATAATCGAAGAAACTTGTTGCAAATGAAAATGCATATTTCAGTCTCTTGCCATTCCATGCATCTAAACTTTCAGTGTTGGAGCTCTGTCTCTCAAGTACAACAGGCTTGCAAAAACTGGCAGTTCAAAAAACGAGGAGTTGGTGGAATCAACTTCACTTCAACCATCTAACATGCCCGCTGGACCGAAAAAGCATGCTAGCTAAGCCAAGAGAGACAATTCCATTAGCTGCCTAATTTTCAGTACCTCAAAATCTCGAGAGAAGCAACATGTTTAAAACAATGAACGGATACAGCCACATGAATAGCTAATGGTTAAGGTTTTACACGCTTTCAATCCACTAAAAATGCATCATGCATGTGAGGGAATTGTTTGTTGGCTTCCAATTGCTCAACTTGTGGTCAGGGCTAACGCATTTTTAAAACTGTGACAGGCTTAAAGACAAAGTGGGTGACCAAACTTTTCCGCTTTGGGACATTTTCCTCCTCTGATTTGTTGCTTGAAACTAGTAGAGTCTTCTATCATTCATCATTCAATTTAGAAGTGCAGAGTCTTCATGTTAGCGCCTCCTGAGTACCCATGGCCGAAGCTATCTTTTAACATATTTTTCGATTCATCATTCTATTACCGAAAGGTCAAAGTCAAGCTCCGTCTTTCTCAATCCTCCTGAGCACCCATGGCCGAAGCTATCTTTTAACATATTTTTCGATTAATCATTCTATTACCGAAAGGTCAAAGTCAAGCTCTGTCTTTCTCAATTCTCCGTCCTCAGCTGTTTGAACCAATTGGAGTCCTATTTTGTTTTTGTTTTTTTTTTTTTTTTTTTTTTTTTTTTTTTTTTTTCATTTTTTTTTTTTGTCGTGGATGAGAGAACCAGTAGAGAACCAGTAATACAAAAAAGAAAACCAAAACTAAATTATAAACACAATGTAATTATGTAAGGAAGACACCAACCGCCTAAAAAGAAAAGGGAACCGCTTTTGCTTTTCTCTATAAGAATAAAATTGTTCCTTGTCTTTCTCCATCGTGCCCTAGCCGCGGCCTCCGTAGAATCTACAATTTAAACGAGAATTTCTCCCCTCTTCCTTCTTCCTTCTTCCTTCTTCTTCTGTTTCATATCTGAGACCACGATGGGAGTCGAAACCATGGGCACATCGAACTCATCGCCTCCGCCTCCTCGACGCGTCCTAATAAGATCAGTATGGAAAGAGAACCTTGAATCGGAGTTCAATTTGATCAGATCAGTGATAGGTTCGCACCCGGTTATTTCGATGGACACGGAATTTCCAGGAGTCGTGGTTCGACTGGACGCCGATGACCGGAACTTTCAGCGCCGGCAGTCCGCCTGGCATTACATGGTCCTTAAAGCCAACGTGGATCGCTTGAATCTGATCCAGATTGGGCTCACGCTCGCCGATGAAGAGGGCAATCTACCGGATCTGGGAACGGAGAACCTATACATATGGGAATTCAACTTCAGCGACTTCGACGTGGCGCGTCATGCACACGCGCACGACTCGGTTGAGTTGCTGAGGCGCCAGGGGATCGACTTTGAGAGGAACCGGGAGTGCGGCATCGACTCCATCCGGTTCGCCGAGCTGATGATGTCGTCGGGACTCGTCTGCAATGACGAGGCGACCTGGGTCACGTTTCACAGCGCGTACGATTTCGGCTACTTGGTAAAGATGCTGACTCAGCGGGTGTTGCCGGACGAGTTGAACGAGTTTCTTGTCCTTGTGGGGGTGTTCTTTAGGTCTAGGGTTTTCGACGTGAAGCACTTGATGCGGTTCTGTGCGAGCCTTTATGGCGGATTGGACCGGGTCTCGCAGGCCCTAAATGTGTCTCGGGTAATCGGAAAGAGCCACCAGGCCGGGTCAGATAGCTTGCTGACTCTACATACTTTCCAGAAGATCAGTGAAGATTACTTCGGGAAAGATGATCCAATTGAAAAGTACGCTGGGGTTTTGTATGGATTAGATGTTCCTGAACTTTCGTGAAATCTGTTCCTTTAGATTTCTATTTGATCGAAGTAAAAAGTAAAATCTGTGCCTTTATCGTTTTTACTTTTGCCACAATAATTATAAGTAGCGGCCCTGTACAGTGACATTAACACAACATTCAAAATTATTGACAACTGAATTTTAGTTTCTCTGTAGTCCGAAAATTTTCACTCTAATAAAACATCTACACAAAATTCTTTCTTTTTCTATTAAATCATTAATTTTTACTTTAAATAAATATAAAAATTCATTCAAATTATCTATATTTTCATTTTTTTTACCAACTTCAATATCTAAAATTTTAACCATCAAAACTATGTACGGCTATAATCTTGACTATTCCTTTATTGATGAGAAACGAGCCCCTGATATTATGTATTATGTAGAGACGTTGATGCAGGGTACAGGGGCGAGAGAATTGGAACTTTAACGAGGTGAGGGTGAACCAAAAACTTCGGAAGTAGCATCTGCTTCTGCTTGGACTAGGATTTTCGAAGATGTTAAGGGCCCAAGGCCACATGGGTTGCATCAGCTCAGGGGTATCACTAGTGGGCTCTTCTTGAGGGTCTCAGCTAATACCTGCACACTCTACAACAGTGATTCAACATGGACAAATAGCTCTTATTTTGGTAATAAAAGATACATATACCAATTAATGAGCATTATAACTACAACATGGAAACAGCATAATAGGCATCAGCAGAAGACTCCACCTTATCTCCTTAACATCTAATACTTTTTACTGTTCAAGCACAAGCTCCACAAGAAAAATGCTCATAATTGACATCAGTAGAAAAACTCCACCTTACCTCCTTAACATCTAATACTTTTTACAGTTGAAGCACAAGCTCCACAAGAAAATGCTCCCCGTCAAACCGCAGACCAGATGATTCAGCAGGCTGAACTAAGCCGTCTACCATTCCACCAAACACATACAAATATCGTCCAGAATGATCTGCACAGGCACGATGAAATGACCGACGCTTAGGTTTATACCCGATTGACCTCAACCTTCTCCACATTTTTGCCAAGTTCAGGGTGGTTGGCTGCATACTAACTGACGGGATGGCGCTAATATCTAACACCCAGAAGTCATCTTTCTTGTGTCTATTCGAATCTTCCCCCCCATATATCAGCAATCGGCCTCCTAAAATTGGTGTAGCTGAGTGACCAACTCTTGGGAGGGAAACTCCTTCGGGTATATTATGTAATTCATATAGTATTTGAACCCATTTCCAATAACTATCAGCGATATCTAAGATCCAAACATCATTGAGCACCTCATAACCTAGCCCTCTTCCTCCAAATAAAACTATTTTGGTACCCCCAATGCAAGTCAATGAGTGTCCTGAACGAGCCGAAGGTGATGGATAGGTCAAAATCTCACGCCATGCTCCGTAGCAAAGATTTTCTGATAGTTCTAGAACCCATGTGTCGCTCAATCTGAGGCCATTAAGCCCAATCCCTCCATGGATAAGCATCAACCTATCATCAATGGAACATGCCGCATGTGCTCCACGTGGGGGTGGTGTGATGGGAGCCACATCGAGCAACCCCCATGATAATGTAATACCCAATGTTTCATGGCATGCCACTTGTCCCACCCACGTATCATTTTGACGGCTCCCATGGTCATTAATTCCTCCAAACAGAACAAGGGAATCATGCATTGCAACAGAAGTATGCCCGAATCTGCCACTCGGACTGCCTGAATTAACCTTCTGCCATGTTGGTATCGGCTGAAAATCTTTCCCGATAAAAGCCAACCAGGTGTCATCAAGATGCCGTCCTAGAAGGAGCATTAGTAAATAATTAGTTTTTACTGAATCCATTCTTTATCATTAAAAAATAAAATAGAAAACTTCAATGCACAAGTCTATGTCTCATAATCATGTAGTCAAACTCTCTAAACGGATTTATCAACCAATGGTTGCAAGCAATAATAAGGGTTGTCATGGAGGCTCAATGTATAAGGAAGACTATGATTTTAAGAAAATCCTAGATACATCCTAAATAATATTTACAAGATCTTAAAAATATGAGTATAAGACCCATTTAGGATGTATCTAAGAAACACATAATTGCACTGCTTTAAAAATGAGATAGCCACGTCATTTGATCATATAATATCTTTTGAGCATGAACAGATTCCGGTCAGTTGTGGTTTTATATTCAACACCTCCCCCACCTTGGCCTTGTGCCAAAACTGAGTTGCTCCACACATCTCCTATCCATGATCAACACCATACCTTCACCTTCTAAAAGAAGGCGAACAACCATTAGGCTGAAAATGATGTAATTTCTAGGTTTTCAATAGCTTTTGTGTTAAGGGATTCTTCTCCAGTCATTCATGACATTGTGATTTTCAAATAATGACCTTTGAAAATTTCTTCCCCCCAAAATCTGCCGCGCCATTCGTCTTCAACCCAGATGCTGTGGTGGCATTGGAGATTGGGAGTGTGTGCGGTGAATTGAAGCCTTGGGTGTCTGTGGCTTTGTATCTGATCAGAGAGAAGCTGAAAAACGACTCGTCGTGGCGCCATTACCTCGAAATTCTTCCAGAGAGCATGGATTCAACAATATTTTGTGCAGGTCAGAAGAGGAACTGGCTGAACTTCAAGCCGTGAGCTGCTTGTGTGTCCTGTGTGGGGTTGTTTCTAATGGGTTTCAACCGAAGTTTTAGAGTTGAAGCCAAGGAGTTCCATGTGTATGTTACTGGTGGTGGTGCAGTTAAGTTCACGGAATGGAGTAGGAAGGCTGTTAGTTCGATTTCTTTGGGGAAGTTTGGGGCAGTATGGGTGGTTAATATGGCTGAAAAACTGATGGCAGCTGTTGGGGGTCGTTCCTTTGTCTCGAAAGCTAATGATGTCTCTAGAGCTTTCCTAGCACAGAGGTGTGCTAATAAGGCCGGAAGGTACGTAGCCATTGCTGAATTCGGAGAGGGCCGTCGTAGGGGAGCGGTTATGGTTCTAGAAGGTAAGGGTGGAGGTTGCTGCTGGGGTGTTCCAGGAGGTGGTCGATCACATCCGCAGTGGTAAAGCTATAAGTAGCAATAAGGGGAATCATCTTTCTGGTCGGGAGAGGCTGAGGGTAGGGATTTCTTTCTCTGAAGTAGTAAAAAAGGGGAAGACAGTGGTGGGCACAGGAGGGCATGAGTCGTCTGCTGCATGTTATGGCGAAGATGGCAAAAAAGTCTATCTGTTTTTGCATGAGCAGAGAAAGCATGCAAAACAGATGACTGTCTTTTCTAAGGCTGCGAGAGTGGGAGAGTCGGCAAAGGCTTTTGAGGGAGACAGGTTTTGTATGGCTTCTTTTAGGAAAAGATTGCTGGGCTTACGGGAGGAGCTGGACCATCTTATTTGGTCCTTGGACATGGAGGGTGCTGTTTTGGGCCCAGTGAAGTGTAGTGGGCAATGTGGGGATGTGGTTGGTGGGCTTTGTGGCATAGGCATCTCAGTGGGCCTGGTTACCCCGCGGGCCTGTTGGAGCCCAACGCATGCAAGGAGAAGACAGTTGGGCCTTCTTTGGTCATTGAGGCAGGCTTGTTGGGAGACCCGGCCCAGAGGGGGTCCAACTTGGGTAGTGACCCGGTTCCTTGGGGCTGTCATCCCGCAAATCCACAACGCCCACGGTCTGCTCAGATGGCGAAGCGGGAGTCACCCACTCCCAGTCGCGCGGCAGCCCACTCTCCGGTGACGTCTGAGGCTGGTGGTGCCTGCCCCGGTCACCCGGCGCCAGAGCCAATTCCGGTAGCCCTGCCTATGGCCTGCTTTGGGTCTGTTGGGCTCCCGGAGGTGCTGGAACAGCCAAATGTGGTCACCTTGCCCACAGATATTGCCGATGCCCCCATTGAAGGGGTTGTGACGCTTTCTCTTGGTGTGGGAAAGTCCCTGGAGCTCGATTTCATGTTAGAGGGTCGGGCATCGCTGGAAGTGGCGGAGGTGGCTCTTCCGCCCCATTCTGCGCTGGAGGTGGGGCTGGAGGGCCACTCGGTTGGGGCTGTGGGCCCAGGGTCTCCTGTAGGGGTTGGGGCGTTGTGCTTGGAGTCTCTTGAGCCGAGTAGGTGTGCTGCCAAGGGTGGGGAGTTGGTGGCTGTTGATTATGGGGAATCTGAGTTTATTGCTAAGCCATTACGGATGCTTTTGCCCACTCAGGAGTTGGAGGTGGGCGAAGGATCAGGAGTTACTTCTAGTTGGGTTCTGGATATGGTGGCGTCTTTTCGGCAGTTGGTAGGTGTTTCGTGTGAAGGGCATGAAGCTGACCTGGTGCAATTGTTTGCTGCCTTTGAAAAAGAGCGGGGGACTGGTGGTAATACTGACGTCAGATCGGGTGGCAAATTGGTAAGGGAGCTGAAGGCTTTGGAGTCTTCGGTGAACTATGAGACTAACGTTTATAGTTCTCGTAAGGAGTAAGAAATTGGGGAGGGAGCCAGTTAGTGTCTTATGAAGCCTCGAATCATTAGTTGGAACGTGAGGGGTTTAAATGATAAGTCAAAATGTTTGAGGTTGGGCAATTTGTTGAGAGGGTGGAAGGCAGATTTAGTTTGTCTTCAAGAGACTAAGGTGGCGTCTATTTCGAGGGCATTGGTGAGGAGTTTGTGGGGTGGGCCTCATGTTAGGTGGTGTAGTTTGGAGGCCGAGGGAGCTTCGGGTGGGATTTTGATTCTTTGGGACTCTCGGGTAATGGAGCTGGTCACTCTTGTGTTGGTTCTTTTTCTCTTTCGGTGACATTCAAGAATGTTGTGGATGGTTTTGTGGACTTTTCTGGGGTGTACGGTCCAAACGATGATAGGTGTTGGAGGTTATTGTGGGATGAGTTGGCGGGGATTTGCTCTTTATGGAGTCTTCCTTGGTGTATAGGTGGTGATTTTAATGTTACTCGTTTTCCGAGCGAACGGTCGGGGGTTGGGGGCAATCGGAGTGCGATGATGGAGTTTTCGGATTTCATCGCTGAGTGTGATTTGGTGGATTTGGTTTTGGCTGGGGGGCGTATACGTGGTCCAATGGGAGATCTTCTCAGTCCTGGTCTCGGATTGACCGTTTTTTGGTTAGCTCTTGTTGGGAATCGGTGTACCCGGATCTTATTCAAAGAAGACTTCCTCGTTTGTATTCGGATCACTTCCCGGTTATGTTGGACAGTGGTAGGTCGGGGAGTTCTAAAAAGCCTTTCCGTTTTGAGAACATGTGGCTTAAGGTTGATGGGTTTGTGGACAGGGTAAGGGAGTGGTGGCAGAGTTATGAGTATAGTGGGGCGCCTAGTTTTGTTCTTCATATGAAGTTGAAAGCCTTGAAGAATGATCTTAAAGTTTGGAATCGGGAGGTTTTTGGGATTTTAAGTTTTCGCAAATCGGCTTTAATGCAAGAGCTTTCGTCTTTTGATGCTTTGGATGAGGGTGGTATCCTGAATGTGGAGGGTGAAGAGAGGAAATTGGTCATTTTTGAAGAGTTAGATCGGTTGAATTGAGTTGGAGGAAATTAGTTGGAGACAGAAGTCTCGGGCTCTTTGGCTCAAGGAGGGGGACCGTTGTACCAAATTTTTCCATAGAATTGCTAATTCCAACTGTAGAAATAATTCGATCTCTAGTTTGGAGTTTGAGGGAGAAGTGGTGGAGGACCCGCTAATGATTTCTGAGGCGATTGTTAATTATTACTCTTCTTTGTATATGGAACCGTTTGGTTGGCGCCCTTTGGTGGATGGGTTGGAGTTTGATAGCATTTCGGGGGAGGATGTGGAGTGGATTGAGAGGCCTTTTGATGAGGAGGAGGTGTCTAGCGTGGTGAGGAACCTTAATGGGGATAAAGCTGCGGGTCCAGATGGTTTCTCTCTTGCGTTTTTTCAATCTTGTTGGGATGTGGTGAAGCGGGATGTCTTGTTGATGTTCGATGAATTTGCGAGGGAAGGGAAGTTTGTTAGAAGCTTGAATGCTTCATTCATTGTCCTTATCCCGAAGAAACCGGGAGCGGTTGATTTGAAGGATTTTCGGCCTATCAGTCTTGTGGGTGGGGTGTACAAGATTTTAGCTAAGGTCTTGGCAAATCGATTGAAGCTTGTTCTTGATAAGATTATCTCTCCCTCTCAAAATGCTTTTGTTCAGGGGCGACAAATTCTAGATTCTGTGTTGGTGGCTAATGAATGTATTGACTCCAGATTGAGGACGGGTGTTCCTGGAGTGCTTTGCAAGTTAGATGTCCAGAAAGCCTATGACCATGTGAATTGGAACTTTCTATTGTATCTTCTCCGCAGATGCGGTTTTGGGGAGAGATGGTGTAGATGGATCTTCTTTTGTATTTCGACGGTGAAGTTTTCAGTGATTGTTAATGGCTCCCTGAAGGCTTTTTTAGTAGCTCTCGTGGTCTCCGTCAAGGGGATCCTCTTTCTCCCCTTTTGTTCGTTATTGTTATGGAAGCATTTTAGTCGTATGATGGGGAGGGCAGTGTTACATGGTGGATTGGATGGTTTTCAAGCTGGCGGGGGCTCAGGAGGTGGGATCTCTATTTCGCATCTCCTATTTGCTGATGATACTTTGGTGCTGTGTGGGGCGAGTGTGCGTCAGTTCTGATGTCTTCTCCTTTGTTTCGAGGCGGTGTCGGGCCTTAAGATTAATTTATCTAAATCTGAGGTGATCCCTGTTGGTACGGTGGATAATGTGGGGGAGCTGGCGGGGATCTTAGGTTGTGGTGTCTCCTCTTTACCCATGAAGTATCTTGGACTCCCTATTGGTGCCTCCTTCAAGAACATTCTTATTTGGGATGGGCTTCTGGAACGCATGGAGCATAGATTGGCTGGCTGGAAACGCATGTATCTTTCCAAGGGTGGAAGGTTAACTCTCATTAAATCTACGCTCTCGTGCTTACCTACATATTTTCTTTCTTTGTTCCCTATTCCGATGGCGGTGGCGAATAGGATGGAGAAAATTCAGCGTGACTTTCTTTGGGGCAGTGATGACAGTGTCCACAAGTTTCATCTAGTGCAATGGAATAAGGTGTGCTCGCCTTTGCAGGATGGGGGATTGGGCCTTCATAGTATTCGATTGTTCAACTTGGCATTATTGAACAAATGGTTATGGAGATTTGCGAGTGATAGGGAGAGGTTGTGGAGGAGGGTTATTGCTGAAAAATATGGTTGCTCGGTGGGCGGTTGGAGTACTCTTTCAATCCGTGGTCCTTATGGTGTTAGCCTTTGAGGTTCATTAGCAAAGGGTGGAATGTTTTCAGCAAGCATATTCGGTTTCGGGTGGGGAATGGCGCTAGAGTTAGCTTTTGGCATGACAGTTGGTGTGGGGACAAGCCTCTGAGTCTCGCCTTCCCTCTTGTTTTCTCTTGTCTCGCTGTAAGGAGGCTTTGGTGGCGATTGCATGGTGGATGGTGAGAGTGTGGTGTGGAATGTCCCTTTCTCTCGAGCGGCTAATGATTGGGAAGTGGAGGAGTTTTCTTCCTTCTTCGCTAGGTTGTATGGTATGGCCTTGAGGAGAGGGGAGGATGATGTGATGGTTTGGACGGGGTCTAAGGAAGGGGTATTTTCGGTTAAATCCATGTATCGCTTGCTTCGGGGAGGGGTTGGTTTGTCTTTCCCATGGAGGGGTGTGTGGAGGTCTTTATGCCCTTTGAGAGTTTCTTTTTTTGTGTGGGAGGCTACACATGGAAGGATCCTTACTATTGATAACCTTCGCCGAAGGGGAACGATTATTGCTAATTGGTGTTTCCTATGTCAGTGTGATGGTGAATCTGTGGACCATGTTTTGCTGCATTGTCCTTTTGCGCGAGGGTTGTGGTCTCATATTCTTTGTATTGTGAACTTTCAGTGGGTTATGCCTGAGAAAGTGGCTGATGTTTTGTGGAGTTGGAAGAGGAGGTTTCGCAATCCTTTCGCTCAGGTTATATGGCAGTTGATTCCTCATTGCATCTGGTGGTGTCTTTGGAGGGAGCGAAACAGTAGATGTTTTGAAGATTGTTCTTTGTCTTTGCCTAGGGCGCAAGGCGTTTTGTTGTCTTCTCTTTTTCTTTGGGTGAACTCGGTGCTCAGCTGCCCGTTCCTAGATTTTGTAGATTTTTTCAGTTTTCTTGCTTGTTTGGAGTAGTGGCTTCGGTATAGTTCTTTGTACTGTTTTCACTAGTTCTAATGAGATTGACTTACTTATCAAAACAAATAAAGATAGTGAGAAGCACATATCAGGCAGAAATACCATAAAAACCAGAGATGGGGTATCAAGGAAAAAACTGACCTCCTTCGCAGCCACCACCAAACAAGACCAAGCAGTCAGCCACAAAGTTGAGAGAGTGAGACGCTCTTGGGCGTGGGAGCATTAATTTAGCATCTGGACAAATCAGATCACAGCAAGAAACAGACTCGAGCTGAGACACTCCCTTGTAGAGCCTCATCCATGGTAGCTGCTGCTGCTGAAAATGAAGATTGGACGACTTAAGAGCATCAACAGACTTGAGACCCCAGTCCCTCTTGCATATTGATTCCCAAAGAGTGTCAGAGGATATAAGAGCCCTGAATCTCTTGCATGTCATGGCAAAGGAAAGAATTGAATCTACAGGCAGGAGCAGCAGAATTGTGAAGAGGTGGTCCTGGGCTATGTTGGTAATTGGCGAATCATTGCTGTTGTTGTTACTGCCGCTGCTTGTGCTAGTTTCTGCATGGAATTCCCCACATTCATTCTTTAGTGTTTATTTGAGATATATGGCTCTAGTTCACAGGGCAACTGAACAAAGTCCATTTCTATTTGACAGGAGGAGGTAGAGACTAGAAAGCTCCAAAAATAGGTTTGTTTTCTCTTATGGAGAAGAAAAAGCGCAAACGCCAAAATAGGGATATATGGTTTTCTTTTCGGTTTGGTCGTTGCTTTGAAGAAAATGGTAAATTCTCCTCCTGGAAAATGATAGGGACGCCCATTTCTTTTGTGTTGCACATGAAATTATTAGAGTTTCAAAGTTTTGCTTCAGTAATTTGCCCTGTTACTGCCATGTCACTATAAAGACAAGGGAAATGGGCTTTGCCATGCCCCAGTAATATTGAAATTAATATGAAGATATCTCATGCCCATGCCAACTTTTTTTCTTTCCTCAACAATTTTCAACACAAACACACTCTAGGCATCAGCACCAAATTTGTTCATAATGTTGAAGACTTCTCCTGAAGAGCAAGAAGTTGAAGAGTAGGACTCGGCTGTTTCAGTAGGTGAAGGATGTGAGGGTATAAAAAGTCTTGGCTTGGTGTTCATGTCTGTGGTTTCTTCAGGAGAAGAAAGGATATTTTTAAAGTACCTTCGATGGGGTTTCTCATGATGGTTGGCTGCGTTGTCGATGCAGAGGTTGAAGGTGGTTTCCTCTTGGAGTAAAGGGGAAATCTAAGGAATTTTTGTTGTTTTTTCAGCTGTGAAATTACTTAAAATAAGTTCTACAGGAGGATGATTGAACGGATGGAATAAGCTCGCAAGGGTGTATGAGTTCTTTTGACTGGCTTTTTCTTTGCCTTAGTACAGTTGAAATTTTAAGGGTGGAGGAAGGTAAGTTTCTCCCACAGATTGTTTTACAGATTGTTTGGCATTTGTTATACACTAATCAATCTTAAAGGGCTATATTTGTAGCCGAGGCGAGCAGAGAACAGATTTAATTCAATCTGTTTCCATGGCTTATGGCTTTGGAGGGATTTGATGGTAACAACTACATGGAAGTTGGCAGATTTCTCTAAGAGGTGGGCCTTATGGCTGCTTCAATATGGGGTTCCAGCGTTGCCCTGTCTGTTGGATCTATGATTAGGCTGTTGCTTCTTTCTTCTGCGCCTAAATGGGGCAGATAAAGTTTGTACCTGAAACTGTTCATCATGACCTATGTAGCAACTACAGACAGCAGTATGAGAAACTTAAACCTTTTTATTCGTTGCTTTAATCTGAAAAAAGTAATTACTTCTTACTCGCATCTCGTACACATTGCTAAAGAAAGGAAATCATGACATACTGAACTTTTATTCCAATAACTATAAAGAATCCAAGACCAATAATTTACATGAAGATGTTCGTATGATTGCATTTCTTCAGTGCGATTTCTTACTCCCAGTGACAGTATTTACACATGGGTAATGGAGAAGCTAGGTCCATTGATTCGTTATACGGTTTCTTCCGTGTCAATATTTATTACAGGGGGAAACTCGGCTATGAATATCACTTTGAAGTGCTTCGTCCCATTTTGGATTCATATGGTCAACTTGAGAGAGTAGCAAGGAATTTTGAGTTTGGTTGCGTTGTTATCAATGTGGTCAAGAGTTGCTCTACATAAAAGTTCAACTAGTTATTGCTGAAGTATAGCACCTAAACAGCCTAACGGCACATCGAAAAAATCCTAAACGTAACTCAACAGTGTTATTGGAGCCACGTTTTCACTGTTTTCGTTCAATTCGGAGAGGAGAGGGAACAAATTTCCACAGTGCATATTTGTCGAATGGTCAGTGGACAAGCAAATGCATTAGCCTCTCCCCTTGCACTTCGAAATTTCTACCGACAAGAAATGGATCCTAATCACATACCTGTTTCTCCAACCGTGGGAGAAGACGAATACACCGGCCACATCCCTGAATTGAAGAGAGACTTCCGCACTAAAGAAGAATTGTTGAAGAGGTTCTTTGAAATTCCCCCAAGACCAAAGTCAGATCGCGCCGGAGAAATCACAGCTTCAGGAGTCGTACTTCCGCCAGATAAGGGGACAAGTGCCAGTCGGGAAGAGAAGAAAGAAGAGAAGGAAAGGGTATTTGCAACGACAATGAAACGGTGCGTTTCATTGTCCTTAGAATCTAGCCGAGCGCAACGAACCGACGTCATTCGCGTCTGCAATCCAACGAACACGTTTTATTTTAACTCAAGCGGACCTAAAAAAGACCAAAATTAAATGAGAAATGTTTGGTGTCCTTCCTGAATTCTTCTTAGGTTCTTCTAAGAAGAATCTAACGGCTCAGTATTTTTGAGTGTATAAGGCTCATTTTTAAAATTAATTCTGAGCCGTTGGATTTTTCTTAGAAGAACTTGAGAAGAATCCAAGAAGAACACCAAGCATTACTCAAATTAAATAGTTTAGGCGCAAAAAATGCCCCTAGATCCCATGTTAGCCCAAAGTTTCGGCCTGTAAAGTTCTCGCAGTCCCACCGAACTCGCTTTTGTATCAGAGATCTCATACCGAATCCGATAAGTTCGATTCAGGAGGCGTTTCAGAGGCTCTTCCGAGAGGTAACCTCTGAATTGGAGTGTGCGCAACTTTTATTAATAATTCTTATTTGTAGATTACATTTATTTGTAATGTCTGTAGTGTTATTATTATTTGGTTTATTTTGATCGTCGATTGTTCTTTTCCCACAAATTCCAAAAAGCGATAGCACCCATAGAAGATAGATAACTTACACATAACTTTTTAAAAAAAAGCAAAATAGAAAATAGAAAAAGAGATTGAAAGGAATAATCAGAAGTTACAACTCTCTGCCTAAATATTAACATAATAATATCATACCCCCAAGACAATGAATATAATTACTTATATAATAGTGCAAGACGTATAGAGGGATGAAAGGTGTTTTGTCAAGAAGAATTGAACTACAGTTCAACCCCTAAATATTCTATACTGCGTAGCAATATTTGAAATAAAAAAATTAACTAGAATGATATTTTTTTTAAAAAAAAACCTAAGTTTGGCTCGATCGTAACTATATATATTCAGAGTATATAGTGTTTTATGATTTTCTATTGAATGTGTCTCTTGACCACGTACTAGTACCCATTAGCCATAGGCCCGCATATCGACTGCTGTATTTCATGGTGGGCCGCACGCATTTCAACCAATTATATATATGCAGATACTTAGTTGCGTTGCCCTCTGGTTGCAACGGAGCTGAATCTTATTCCTCAACCTTTTTTTTTTTTTTTAATATCATACAGCGACACTTCTATCTAAAAATTTGAGTGGATTTTCTTATACATAAGGATAAGGGACCACTTTATAAACGGGGAAAATATGGTCCCCCAAAATATAATGATATACGGAATCATGTATGATTGCAACAAAAACATTAATATCTACCCAGCATGGTGAACATTATCATCTATATATGTACAACCGTAGGAATATTACCTGAGCTTGAATTGGATCTCAGTCTTCAGGTTAAGACACGTCTGAACTGATGGATGTGACATATATTTGGAGGTTTTGGAACAAAGGAGTAAGCATTCAAAAAAAACTCCAACCTCGATACTGAAATTGCGTTTATTTATTGAAATTTTAGAGAATATTCTTAAAATTTTGATAATCTTTTGAATGTTGAAGTTTATTAGAGTTTAAAAAAGTGTGAAGTATATATTAAAATTTGTGAAATATGTTTGGTATGGTAAAAATTTTAAACTCTCAAGATAAACAAATGCCCCCTCAATCTTCAGTTCTCTTTTCCTGTCGCTGGAGATGACTGTATGATCATGGCAGCAGTAACCCATGGACTGGGGAAGGGGAAAAATTGAATCTTACAAGAGTGTCTCAATCTTTCACTCTGGCATGCATGAGGAGGCCCGTGAAGGAGAGTCACGTCTTAGATACTTCCACTTGATTTTCATCCCCACATGCCCCACCCCCAATAGATTTGTCATTTTTCGAAATTTTCATCTCTTTGCCTCCAACAATATTCTCTTAAAGTGAACATGCACTGTCTTCTTCGTGTGGCCTACGAGTCCTTCCGCAATAACTGAATCTATTTAAAGAGGCTCGATCTCTCTGTCGGAATAAGCACCCGTCAGCCATACATATCGTCTATATGTACGACGCCCCGGGAAACCCAGATATTGACATCAGTCTGTAGCTTTTATCGGATTAGCTATTAAAGATTGTAGTTGCAGAGCAGTAAATTTTAAAGGTCCAATCGCCAACCCATTTAATACGGTTTCTTCGTAAGTTATGTACGTAGGCCAGGCGTTCAAAGAAACCAAAAGTACATCCGTTGCTAACAAAAAAAAGAGATACATCTTATCGGCTTTATTGTTTGTTCATAAGTCCTATCGATCCTGGCCTCGAAGAGAAAGTGTGCTACCAACTGGACACAGTAAGTTCTTCGTCAGCTGATCATGAACGTTCAAACTCACAGCTATAAAATCAGGCTTAATGGCCCAACAATTAAAACCGGCTGAATCTTCATTATTGCCTAGGGTACTACCAAGCAAAAAAGCATATGGTACCAGTGCAACGCAATAAATTAGTGGTTCCAACAGTGTGGTTAGAGAATAATTACAGTCAAGCTCCACAGGCCTAGCTAGTGGCGGGCATGGTATATATTTATATTTGTCTGCAGTAATTTTCTCCAAATCGACAGTCGCTACGGCCGACAGGCAAGTTGGCCTTGTCAGTTGTCTATTCATCTCGACTAAAGATGTTCTTCTTAAGTTTCCTCGGATGAATTCAGAAAATATTACCTGTTGGCAATGACTTATGATTAGTAACATACGGATGGTCTGCTATCTAAACAAACGCACGTAGAGGCGCTAGCTTCTCTGCAAATTGCCCCCTAAATTAGTTTGAGAGACTCAAACCACAAATAATGCTCTCTCCTAAGAAGTGTACATTTATGAATAAAACAATAATTTAGGTTAAAATGTAAATATTATTCCTGTACTTCTGGTTAATTAAATTAGTATTAAGATTTTGTACTTTCAAATTTTTATATTTAATTAAAGGCCGCGTAGGATGTTTTTTTAAAAAATGAATATATAAACTCAGTAATTTTAAGCCTGCTATCAACTCTAATGATGTTTATAGTTTTTTTTTTTTTTTTTTTTGGTTTATTGTTATTGTTGCAGTGTTCATATAACGTCGCACGGAATGACAGTCACGCGTCGATAATATTGCAGGCCTCATACTTATTAACCAATTTCCGAAGATCAGAAGCAGTTGAAACATGTGGAGGATTAATTGTTAGAAACTCAAGAAAAAGTTTAATGAAGCAAATGTCACAATTAACACCAGCTAATTGTTTGGGTTTTCGCTTTTTCAAGTTGCATTCAAAGCATACAATAAGAGTGCGAAAATGCACTGTCAAATATTTTTCTCAAGAACTATCTTCTGTGGCTAGCAGCAGATTACAGTATTTTTACTTGAGTATGAAAAAATAGATGTCGTTTTCAAACTTAAGGATAAAGAAAAATGTTTGAAATATTGTATAAGCAAAGTTTTGTTTGATTATCTGAAACGCTTTTCAAAAAAATAATAATATAAAATCTAAACTCTGAAATTCTTGTAAGGACAGGAATCGTTAACGTAAGCTACATGAACACATTAAAAGAAAGGATAAGAGAAAAAATAAATAAAAGAGGCTGCTTAAAAAGCACTCTATTATTCAATGGCCCCAGCTGAAGGCCATTTACAGCTCTAAGGTTAATAATTTATTACACATAAAAAAGACTCCACCAGCCTCCTATTTCCTACTTCGAACTTCCCCCCACTTACATTGCCACTCCCTTAAAATCTCTCTCACAACCCGTTCTGACTATCCATTAATGCCTTGAAAAAAACAAACTTCTCTTAGCTCGAAAGTCCAAAAAGCTCATTTTAACCATATTTCTCACCAATCCCCTGAGAAAGACCATAGATGGGCAAGAAAATGAAGCTTCCCTTCCCTTTCAAGAGCACAAAGTCAGGGTCTACATGGCCTTGG
The DNA here is from genome assembly GCA_003952965.2 of Morella rubra. Classification (NCBI taxonomy): domain Eukaryota; kingdom Viridiplantae; phylum Streptophyta; class Magnoliopsida; order Fagales; family Myricaceae; genus Morella; species Morella rubra. The sequence goes on along the minus strand of CM025850.1, from coordinate 12,128,099 downwards.
CCTTCTTGTAACCAAACCAGAACCCTCTCTTTCCGAGCCAGCAATGACATCTACAAGACCATGAACACGATCTACTTGGGGACCGCCCTTGATATGGTAGAGACAACCGAGTCATCTTTCACCAAGTTATCGGAGGCTGAGAGCTCCTCAACGATCTCGGAAGACTGCGGAGGGGATCCGCTCGAGAGAATGATTCGAGGGCTGCGGTCGGAGAGGCTGTTTTTCAAGCCGGGTGAGACGAGTTCGATATTGGAAGAGGCAAAGGAAGACTGCTTTCCATTCAAGGACAGCATGGTATTGTCGATGGAGTCCCAAGATCCTCACGTGGATTTTCGAAAGTCCATGGAAGAGATGGTGGAGGCGCACGGGGTGAAAGACTGGGAAGGTTTTGAAGAGCTTTTGTGTTGGTATTTGAGGGTAAATGGAAAGAGCAACCATGGGTACATCATTGGAGCATTTGTGGATTTGTTGGTTGGTCTTGCATTTGCTTCGTCTTCTTGTTCTTGTTCTCATTCTCCTTCTTCTCCTTTATCTTTTAATGCTTCTTCTTCATCTTCTTCTTCTACTCATGGCATATCTTCAATAGAAGTTGAGGAAGACAGTGATACTGCTTGTTTATCGCTATCATTACAAGGTCAGGAGGGGACCCAAAAAAAGATGATCCTTAGATGCTAGTGAAATGTGTATACCAGTAGCTCTTGTTTATCAAGGAAGACTGCTTGCTCATCTTTAGATGTTTAATCCAATGGAACAATATGTATAGCAGTAGGCGCCAGTAGCTCTGATAAATGCTAGTGAAATTTTTTGACACAGAGCAAACTCTCTTTCGCCCCCTCCCCGGCGGCCCTCCCTCTCTGTTTCCCCGGGGTGCTCATACTATATACGTGTGGAGAGAATGCAGGTGTGTGAGGGTACCAATCGCCCTTGTATTGCGCATAAGAGAAAGCTAATGGGACATGGAGGAAATTCCTACTTTTCAGGCTCGCTTTACTATTTTAGGAAATATTTTCTTCCGAGCCAGGGGAAAGAAATTGAAAATAAAACATCATATTTCTTTGCAAAAGACAAATTAAAGCATTTCTTTTGGAGATATATGCAGTTGATATAGCCTAAAGAATACATTTGAAAATGAGGTCATGACGAGGAGAGCTTTCTTAAACGGCGTTCTTTCTGATGTAAGTGACATTTACTGGTGTCTCCATATCGACAATTTATGAGTCGATTAGGTAAGTGAATAAGCAAAAATGATCCCAAATGAGTGACAAGCATGCGCAGATTTGGTGCTTCAGTTATGTCCACCATTTGTTATGTACCATACGGCAGTTGCCGGCCTGTGCTTGGATTCCGAAACCATGAAAATAATCAGGGCCGTTCATTTTGAACTAGATAGTCGTTATCAATATGACAGGTACAACTCGTGGGAAGGATTTTGGCTTGGTCCGATACTGATTTCTTCGTCTGCATCATTATCATCGTTGTGCCATAAATATAGAAAATATATGCATCTTTCGTTGAAGATAGTTGTCTCTATTTGACTGCTGGAATATGAAATACGAATCCATGAAAGTTTTGACAGTCAAATAACTACAAGTTACTAGCTGGAACACAAGCCTCTCTGCTATTCACCCTCTTAATGTTTTTTTTTTGTTTCTAAGTATTCACCCTCTTAATGGCTGTGCGAGGTTTTCGCAAGAAAACGTGCAATTTAAAAAAGTTCCACTTTTCCTTTTCTAGGGACCGGGTGGGGAACTTATAGCCTTGCTGCACAAAAGATTTGTATCAAACAAACTAAATGTTCGTGGAAAAACAAGAGGAGAACATATTCTTAGTAGGAGAATGTCTCGAACCAGAAAATATAGTGGATAGCGTGCAGAGCCTAGTTGAAGAACAATATCGGTTATTTGATCCTTAGCCAGATCGCTGCCAAAAGATAGAATATCTTACCCAAATGGGGAACTTATTGTCTTTCTTAAAATTACACGTTTCACCACTTTCTCACAAAATTAAGTGAAATTATAATCTAAAGAAAAATCTAAGTATCTATTCACTTACAACGAATTCAGTCGAAGTTGACATAATATCTGTACGAATTAAGTTCAATGTCAAGATAAATTATTAAAAACTGACCAATTTATTAACCAATCTTCATTTAAGTTGTGAGTTTTTTACTTAAATGGTAGTTTAAAGCCTTGATTGCGTATCTAACTCAAGTCTCAAGGGTTCCTGACTTGCCACTTGAACCGTTGATTAATCTAACCGAATTTTCACAACATTATCAAAATTTCAGAAAATTTTAGTTTATAATTTCGATAGGTGGCATGACCTTTAATTCTATCTGCGAGCAGCAATTTGATTTGTCTAATAGATTGAAAAATTATCTGGTATCCGAGTTCTGTGGCTGTGAGGTCCTTGTCCCATTGGGCTGACTGGATTTCCACCCGTGTTTTCCCTTGGCCGGTATCATATAATTAATTCAGAAGTCAAACTAGGTTAATAAGGTCAGAAAAAGCAAAAAAAAAAAAAAAAATCTCTAGGTGAATGAATAGACTCCAAAGATTTGAAGTTGAACTACCTCTCACTCCCAACGGCTCCATTAATTGCCACAACCTAAACCGAATTAATTAAATATATTGACAATATTAGAACGAGCTAATTAATTGTCAAAGCTCCACCACGTTCGAGACTCGTATTGGTTCCCCTCAGATGCCTCGTCTTCAATCTCCGAGCCCAGATTCTTGCCCTACAGTCGAAGCTTCTAAACCTTGTGCCACAGATTTATTTAACTCGATCTCACGGTAAGCAAAGTAGTATTTGCTGAATTATTTATACGAGTAGGCCAGGGGCGAGATTTCTAGATTAGGAGTAACAATTTTTTAATATTTATGGGATCTCTATTTTCTGAGGTGCCATTTGTTATCAACTTCCTTCTTCCTTTTGATCTACTATTGTCATATGGTGTTTTCGCCAAATCTTGTATGTGATATAAGTAAAAGCCAAAAGGAAGGCGGATCTCATGGAACAAAAGATGCGTAAGTGAGTTAAAAGTTCAGAATCCCACGAAACAGTTCTTGGAATTAAAAATCTAAAAAAAAAAAATGTTGACCCGACCAAGCGCTCGTAGTGTTCTTCGAGTTAAAAAAACTCAGTTTGCAAGGAAATGAGCGACGTTTTATCCATTTTTTCTTTCCGGACAAACAAACAAACACTCTGCAGGCTTCTACTTGTCAAAATTGATAAGCGTGTAGGAAATCAATACGGCGTACATGTGGGTTTGATGAAATTTAAACTTTGGTATTGTAATTAGTGAGATAAGGACCCAACGACGAGGCACCACTTTTTCCTAAGAAAATTAATACTTTCCGTGAAACTAGTGACCCAACGGTCTAGAAGTTGGTGTCTGTCCCATTCCAATTTTTAGGTTTACGTAGCTTTGCATTAAATGGTCCTGCATAGGCCAATACGCCAATCCCACGATTCGCTCTGCTTTTCCGAGTATTAATGGGCACTGCCTTAATTGCCTGCTTTTCTAAATTGTCACCACTGCCTTACGTCTAGGTCTATCTTTCTGAAGATCCGTGCTCTAGTAGAGCAAAAACGATATTTGTTTTTTTTTCAAGCAACGCCAAAGTTTCCCAAAGATATGTACCTTTTAAACTTTCTCCGCCTTTTATTTTTTCGAATTCTCGGGTCCTAGACTTGTGTACCGGTTTCTACCTCTTTCAATTATATCAATACAAATCGAAGAAGACGGAAAAAAAAGGACGAGTATTAATTTATTTTGGATTTTTCCACCTTCTGGGATTTTGACACAGAAGGCGTTTTAAAGCAATTTGACGTGTCGGAGGAAGTCAAATGTCAAATCACGGAAGGAAAGAGTACAATCAAAACAGATCAAGATCAAGTTCGGTCGGGACAAAGATATATCATGCATCCTACTTCGGAATTAGACAAGATAGTGACCTGCCAATTGTGCATAATCTCATAATTTTAGAACGTTGGAATTTTGTTTTAGATTTAGAAGAATATTTATTTTATATTTTATTTATTATTAATTTATGATGTATAACAAAATAATATGTGCAAAATTTCAATGCAAATGCTTTAAGGCGCAAAAAAAAAAAAGCCATATAAGGAAACTGGAATTTTTAGTTTCCAATTTTGAAAATTTTGGTTCTATTCCGGAACCGAAACAAAATATTTTATTCCAGTAAGTACCGGAACTAGAATAGGTCATTCCAGTTTCATCTGTTCTGGTACTCACTCCTAAAATTTATAAGCTCGTTAGATAGGTCCAATCTAGCAAACCTATTGGGTTACATTTCTCCTCATTATTTATTTTCAAAAAATTGGACACTCACTTCCCAAGCTGATGATCCAAAAGTCTTGCAAATTTCTGGCTTATAAATATTTTATGGACGGTGATGAAGCCATTTTTAATCGACCATCACAAAAATCCACTGGGCAGGGAACCCGAGGGAGCTGGGCTAGAGACCAGCATGAAGAACGGTAAAGAATCTCCACCTTTGTCATATATTCCATACATCACACTAGATAGATATCATATTCATGGAATACGAGTCACTTTCAAGATGCCTTGGTGGTGAAATGGTAGACACTCGAGACTTAAAATCTCATGCTAAAGAGCGTGGAGGTTTGAGTTATCTTCAAGGCATAATATTGAGAATGCTCATTCAATGAGCAGAGCAATTCAATAAGAGGCACCTGTTGGCATTACAGACTTCCTTCTCCTTTCAGGTCCTATCCGAAAGAGAATCCAGTACTTCTTGGTCGTGAATATCTGAAAAGGACAAACTGCCCCTTTGCTTAGGAACAAAACAATTAGAATTAGGCTCGCGGTCAACTGGAATGTGTATTATCCATATATGGGATCTTTCAATTAAGAAGATACGTTGAGAAAAAAACTAAGCTAGATTGTCGTATGGGTCAACCTCCGAAGCTCAAATTAGTTTTCTGTGAAAAATGCTAAGAAAGACAAAGAGATGAGTTTTTTTGTTCTTACCGTCAGTCCCCAGCGCAAGCCAAGGAGCCTTTGGCTCCTTTATAGAAAAGGTTTTTTTTTTTTTTTCCTTTCCACACGAAATGAGCTGATTGGTATTAGGGGTAGGGTTGAAAACCGACCAGTCGGTTCGGTTTTGAGACCAAATCGTGGCCGCACCGACTAGTTTGGTTCTACTAAATTCCCAACCGACGGCCAAACTCAGACAGACCGATTCGGTCGGTTTTCACATTTCAAGCGAGTAGATCTGCAAAGAACAGAGCAAAAATCTGTAAATATCAAATGAGCAAAAAACGAGCCAATATCAAAGGAAATATTTGCAGATTTCTTTGCAATGTCTAAGTTGCAGATTTCAAACATGCCAATATCAAAAGAAAAATTGTAAATAACGAGAAAGAGTAGGAGGGCGTGAGATGGTGAGATAGAGAGAGAGGGGGGAGGGTGTGAGATAGAGAGAGAGAGAGAGGAAATTTACTTGTGGCCGTGTGAGATAGAGAGAAAGACTGAGAGAGACGCCGGCGGGGGTGTTGACAGGATCCTCAGTAATGACCACGGCCTGGACTACCACGAGTGGGAAGATGAGGGGCAAGAGGCGACACCAGTGACCGACCAGTGCACTCTCGACCAATACGCGCCCAATCATCAGGGCAGGCCGACCGACTAACTAGGAAGGCTGATTAACAAAAGGCCAGGAAGATTAACCGACCAGTTGCCAGGAAGACTGACCGACCAGAGCAGCCCGAGCAGAGCGACCGACCAGGAAAGCCGACTAGTCGACCAGAGCAGAGCGACCGACTAGGACAACCCAGAACTACTAACCGACCAGGAGCCCAGCGATACTTATGCCAGCGTGCCAACTAGACATTCACAGTCATTGACCGATCAGGACCAGCTCAAGCCCAGCTCAGCACACAGCAGCAGCGTGACCACGCTTTATATGGAAAGATCGCTGACGATTGCTTTCCTTCCGTGAAGCGATACGATGGAGCAAATCTTCTAGATTTGGACATTTCTCCGAAAGTCTAGAATATTATCTTTCCTTTTTTAATTCAATTTATTAGGCATGTTAAATCAAATATGCTTGATCGAAGGGATTAATTCCTAACAATGGGTGATTTGATTTAGTTTTGATTTGATTCCCGTAGGGTTTGTAAGCACCTAAGGATGTCTATATAAACACCCTTAGGTGCATAGTATTGAAGAACAGAATAGTAGAGTCTTGGGAGCTTGAGTGCTTTCGGGGAGTGTTTTGGCCGAGCATAGGCACGTATATGCTAAGTCGGGGTCAGGGCTAATAACCTTGGCGCTTGGGATTCATTCTAGGCTAATAACCTAGTTTGGGTACCCGTTCTTGGGCTAATAACCCTTGATCGAGATTGTTCTTGTTCTTGTGGTTTGAAGGACTGATAATCCTTAGACCACGTTCCTTTTATTATAACAGTGAGGTATTTTTCATTCTTGGAGTGTTAGATCCTACTTATTGCGCTCATGTGTTACTTTCATTAGTGGGGAGGATTGTGTGGTATTGGAGTTGATCGGGTACCACTGGTCGGGAAGATCGTGCGGTATTGAAGCGAATCACTTACGTGGAGAAAAATTGGTGCTTGTTTTGGAGTCCTTGACCGGGGACCCTAATAGGTGTGGAGTGGTGGGGGGTGGCTAGTTTCAATTTTGAGAAGAAATGGGTGAAATGAGTGGGGGGCGTCGGGGGGGAAATAAAAAACGCGAAGGGGATTTAGGGAAAGAGACGACGTCGTCTCTCCCCCCACTTAATAATTAATATGTAAAAAAATAAATAAAAACATGAATTCCCTAAATTACCCTCGGTTCGGTTCAGCCCACTGTTTTGGGTACCCAGAACCAAGGGCCGAATTGACCCAGTCGGTTATACAAATTTTTGGGCCGACCGTCGAACCGGGCTGGCCCAAAATCAGCCGGCCTAGTCGGTTTTCAAGCTGGTTTGGGCCGGCCCAGTCAGTTTCGGCCCAATAGTGTTCAGCCCTAGTCAGGGGAGCAGGTCTCTTTGCAGGTTGATGTGACTTTTGGCCAATAGGGTGTGGCCGACGAGGAAATCTCTGAAATCTGGCTATGGACCCACTTTTAGACTTTTTACAACTGGGCCTCATTAAAGTGTGTTGGGCCTCACCTAGATTTGGCCTACCAAATAGGCTGAAAAATCCTACCCCATCAGAAGGTATTGTACGCAGTAAGATTCCTTGAATCCTAACCGTTCATTTGATAAACAACTGACTAAAGATTTGGCCACCTCATCTATTCACGCTCGAATCCGCCAATGTATGATTAACGTCGTTGGTTCTGCCTCAATCCTTGTTCGTCGTCTCTCACTTTCTATGTTTTGGTTTCTCTCGTAGTGGCAGAACTACTTCCTCCTTCAACGCCTAATTCTTTTTCTTCACCAGCAAAATACCTTATGTCCTTATCCTTCGTGATACCCAAAGAAATATGTTGATCCTCCTCAAGAAAGCCGAAACACCTCCCTAGTTCCCACCCAGCTCAACCGGCCCTTCCATCCGTCTCTCTCCACGACCTGCTCAGAAGGAAGAGTACCAAGAAATCTTACAGACCTCACCAACCCATATCGATCGGAACCATAATTGTGACGGATTTGTTTTTTTACATGGGCCTCGATGCCGAATCAGGCAGCATTATATAGCCCAGAAAGGAATGCTTCCTACTTTACATCCAAATTCTAGTGAACGAGAAAGATGAGGCCCAATCGGCTTTTTGCTGCAACGGCGTTAGTTCCCCACCTCCCCTCTAAATTTAACGAATTTCTCAAAAGCTTTTGAAAATGAGTATTTCGAGATTGTTTGGAAAATAAACAATTTCCAAGCTAACACGAGAACAATGTTTTCGAGTTACCCTTTATAATTTCCAATTTAGAAAATAAAACCTAATTTACTTCCGGAATTAAATTCATGTTATAAAAAACTTTTTCGAATTTGCCCATGGCTTTAGAAAACACAGCCCCTCCACTCCTCCCTTTTCTCGTTGGAGAAGTTTGGCCCAACCGCCCAAGTGGATGGAAGAAATATCTAAACCGGTAATCTCCGTTGAAGGGAGATTGTCCCCAAACTAATTCCAATCAATGTAAAGAAGATTGTCGCTTGCTGCTTAGTTTTGCTAAATCAAGGCGATGTAGATTAGACTTGGAGAACTCAGCCAACAGCTGAACTTGTATCCATGTGACTGAACCTCAATTAGGACCCACATGTATGAGCTTAAACTGAGAGCTTTGCTGGGTCCCTAGGTTGCAAAGATTACCGAGTTGGAACCAGCTTTCCTTAAAGTAGATTAACACGTCTTGATGTCACAAAGAGCAAACATCTTTAAGGGGGGTTGTTCCGGAAGAAGCGTTCTATGGAGGGACAAGATTGAAGCAATGGGGTTTCTTGTCCTTAATGTGGAGAGATGACTTGACTTGTCTGATGCAGTTTGCATTTTGTTTCCCTCCTCATATGTTCGCCACTATTTTTTTCTTCAGGTCTCGCGTTTGATACTTCAATCAAAATGTCATGCTTTAATCTGCAAAAAAAGAACCCAAATCCCTCATATGTTTTGCAGTCTATTGTTGTCTTATCTTTTTCAAACAAGAAAACTCTTTTCCGAAATTGATGCTGCCGGCGACCTTCTCTTCAAGTAGATACCTCTTCCTTTATCTGATGTTTTGTGTTTCTTTTTCAACATTTTTCAAGTTTGGCCCCCCCCCCCAAAGGAAGGGACGAAACCATTCTAATCCGTGACCTCGACTTCGTGAGGGGTGGTCCCTAGTAGATTATGATAACCTCCAAGTTACTTGGCGCTTGCTTTGTTCAAATCCTTGTCATGATTCCTTACTAGAGCTCCCATCCATGCACCTCTCCTTCTCTCTTCTGATAAGTCTGATAACCAACTTTGCCTTCAGTTAAGGCAACAAGATCATGTTTGCTCTTTTTTTTTTTCTTTTTTTTTTTTTTTTTTCCGCTGGCCTGCAAAACAGGAAAGGTGGCCCCCAATATTAGAGAGAAAACAACCAGGCATTAGACAAAAATATGTCACTGTGTTTACTTGGGAAAGCTCAGACAAAAATATGTCACTGTGTTTTACTTGTGAAACTGAGCTTTCGATTCGATGAGTTGAGAAGGGTGCTATTGACAGCAGGTATCCCCAAGTTTGAAAGTCAAAAATCATCAAGGAGACTTCTGCAGTCTGCACCTGCAACGTTAGAACCATTAATTTGTTGGTAAAAGAAATGGCAGAAACATTTTCCCCTCTTGAAAAGCATTAAAAACCATTCTGCATTCCAAAGCAAGGATTTAAGGAGACCGAGTTGGAGGTTCTTGCTGCCTCGGTTGCATTTGGCCAAAATCTTTTATCACAAGAGAGCTGTGGTCGCTTATTGTCTTAAATGAAGGCCCCCTCTGTTTTCCACTATCATGAAGATTCCCTGCACTAGATATGACTGTCCACAATTTTTAAGTTAATCAGACAAACCACATTTATGTACTCAGTACTGGTTTATGTGGTTGAGAAAGAGAGAGATTTACCACGAGAATTTTCTTTACTCACGAGAGAGACGGACACAGAGACTTTATTTTTTGGTTTTTACAAATGCCCTACAATGGTCAGCCGAAAGTTTTTTCCCGCTTGGATCGATTAAATGTCCTCCATGTTATTTGCCATGTAAAATTAAATGAGGTCAACTTTCTCTCCATGTTATTTTAAGTGTGTGATAGTTTCCAATAATTTAAAGTTGGTCGAAGCCCCCAAGGATAAGGATCTTTGCAATGAAAATAAAACTTCCATTTCAAATATTATATGGCTGATTTGATTTGGTTTCTAAAGTGCTCTTCCTTAATCTAAATGCACTAGAAATAGGAGAAGCATAGTGAAAACAACAAACATTAGAGTGTTTTAAAAAAACACACGAGAGTCGGAGATCATTTGATTCGAGGATCTGAAAATAGGGACATCTAAGAATAGGTGTAAGGACAAGAGTTTTGCGGATTCGAACCTCTCACTTTCAAAATCAACTATATTCTAATAGAAATATAATGACAATTTCTTTCCTTTTCATTCTCTATTTTCTGGAGTGAGTAACTATAACTCAACCGGGACTTTCAGATAGAATTTCCCATAGTTATGCATAAGGATTAGGCTACATTAGTCCCCCTTTACACCCTTTTCTCGTATAAAAAGAAAATTGGCCTTAAAAGTGCCTTAGCCATATCATTGTTTAGAAGTTTGTTCCTAAACAATGATAAACCGCATCCGCAGCTATTACTAGAGAACTTCTTCTGTTCTTCAAAATTGAAATAGCTCCATACAGCTCAACTTGCAAGTTGCAAGTGTCTTCGTACACGCAAAATGACAGAAAGCAGAGAGACGTCCAACTCAAATCCATTTACTAGAGATTCAGCGGCCACTTGCAAAGTATACTAAGGAACGTCTGATTTCTGAACATCCAAGATTTAATGACAGTCTTGGAAAATGCACAAGTCAGACGGAAAATTTATTCTATTCTCTATTTCTTTTTAGCTTCGAGCTTCTATTCTCTCATTTAAAAAGCATCAAAACAGCTGTCCCACACCACTCACAACTCCTCTAGTTATTATAAAATTCAAATCCCAATACTGCCCAAATCTCCCTAATTATTAGACTTTTAAAATCCCAATGTCTATCTTTCCCCACCAACGATTAACCTCTTGAAACTGGTGAAGATTTTGACTAACCCTCGTTGGGATCATGCTCTCCAATGTCCATGGCTTCGAATGCCCCCAAAAAATAGCAATTTTTTCATTAAGAGCACAAAGTGAAAGGAACACTAACAAACAAAACAAATTCCGGTAGAAAGATCATGTAGTAACACGGCAGCAAAAGAGCAGATAGTAAAACAAAGAAAGAAACAAGAAGTAACAAAGAGTTCCTGCAACTTCTGCCATTTAGCCATTTATTTTGTTACATTCAGTACATGATACATGAAAAATAGACATAACAGGCTTGTACCATTACTGGGACTAGACTTTAGAGCAACGATCATGAACTACAATGCACGTGTATCACCTAGACCTCTCGTGACTTGCACCCAAATGCAGCTTAGGTGAGCTAGACCTCACAGAAAACACCCCGTTCCATATCTCGGTGAAAGCCTTGACAATGAGTCCATGGTGGTAGGGTGAATTCAGCTGCAGAAAACAATTCAGAAGCTCCCGGAGATCGTCCTTGGAGTATATCTCATTCTCCATTATCATCTGGAGCATTGACTGCCGAAAATCCAGATACGGGTCGTCGGAATCTTTCTCCACCGCAACACTCTCACCGTCTATCCTGCCAAAGCCTGTGACAGTCCTCGAGCCCTCCATGTCTTTCTCGACGTCCGAATACTGCGCATAGTCAACGTATTGGTAGAATGTGTTGGCGGTGGTGGTGGTGGTGGTGTCCTCCTTGTCCCATGAGCTTGAAGAAGAGGTATAGTACTGTTTGTGGCTTTGGTATTTGGGAGTTTTGGGTTTTGGTTTTGGATGGAATATGCGGAACAGTTTTGGTCTTCTGCAGCCGCAGCCTATGTCGACTGAAACTTTGTTGACGAGGAGCTTTCTTCTGGTGGTGGGCATTGCGGTGAGAGAGTTCGAAACAGAGAGAGACAGAGGGACGTTCTGCGAAGGTTTCTTAGGAAGTGAGTGAGTGGGGATGGGGGCATTTGACTAATTATGGGGGTGGGGGAAGGTCCTCTATAAATTCTGCATGTGACCTCAGGTGGGTGACCATACGATACAATGACGGGTCTGTTAATTTTGGCTAAAGACAACGTGATCACAACCGCATGTTCTGCTGATATAAAAAATGCTGTCTTCGATTTGCTGTCATATATATGAAGGAGATCGAGAGCAAGTTAAGCTAAGCTAAGTATCTTGTTATATATAATAATCACGAATGTGTCGTATGTGATTAAGCAGACGTGGCAAATTACATATATTTATGGAATTAGGAAACTGCCAAGACAGTAAGAATGATTTGGGGATCAGAAAAAATTATGCACGTAGTTAATCTGACAATCCTTGGCTTGTCTTAAGCACTCGTCGGAAGTGTGGATATTTCCTCTGTTTTAAGCATATTGTTTTCGATCCTTTTCCTTTCCTTCTTTTTTTCAAATCTCCTGGCTGATTCGATCCCGTTGGCTGGATTTATTTATATGTATATTCTTTTGCCCCTCCCTCTTCTTAGGCTGATTCTTGGGCTTGTTATATTGTGTTATAATACAAACCAATCTAATCGCACTAATTTCATATCACCGTCACGCAAACAGCTCTTATGAGTCCTCGTTGCATTCCATTTAGGCATTATGTAGCCCGTGATGTTGTCCTTCTGGCCGGATACTTGCGCCTGTTAGTCTAATTAAAAATGGTCCTGTTAGATTTAAGGTGTCGGTCCAGATATCAAAGAGTCACGGGAAGATACAAACAAATTAGGAAACCAACTTCTAGACGCGGGGAAGAAAAAAGATTGCCCCCGAATTTTGCCTGCTTGCTAGACGTATAGGGCGTAGACGTAGCTACATTTATGAAGATCGTCCTTGTGGAGTATTTAGATACGGTACCAGCACTTGAAGGGACATATTGGTGTTCAGTAGAAGACAGATGCATTAACAAGTTTGTCAGTGAACAAAACAGAAGGGTAAATTATTACGCATTGCTAACTAATAAAAGCATTCAGGTTATAATCCTTACAAAGGCAAGATTGAAATCATACTGATTGCGTTTTATGAATGAGGGGATGATGTATAACCCATTGTCCAATCCTCCTAAATACGGGACAGAACTATGATTATCCAGAAAGCTAGCAACAGAGACACCTTACTGGCCTGAATGCAACAATTGATTCTTGATCAAGCTTGCTACATGCTTTGCAACACCTGATGATCCCTCATCAGTGCAAGAGAAATTATGATCATAGGCCCTTTCAATTGATAGAGAAATGCCTGGGACCTGCTTGGAAATCTGTGAATGCCAGAAATTGGTGTAAGATGAGCGCATTCAGTCATATTGAAGAATACCATAGACATGGGGAAATTTTCAAGAAACTTTTCTCTCTAGATAAGCTCAACACGATAAGGCTGATTCATAGTGATAAGGATCATCTCTGGACAAACTTTTCATTAGCATCATTTCACTTTTTGCCCACTTTCAGTGTAAGCCACCACAGTGATAAGTATCCACCATCCTATCTTATTACGGTTTCTCATTATGTTGTGTGCCTACTGTGAACATTGTCAATGAAGTCACTTGCCATTCAGATGAAGTGAGAGTAAATTACAGCTTCTCACCACCAAGCTCATAACTATACGGCATGAAGGCAACTATGAACCCGAAACAAAAATTACAAATGCTTTATCCCTTCACTTCAAAAGTAACTTGTATGGCTCACACGTTTCATTGTCATATATATACTAAACCCTCTCTTTCTAACATTACATCAGGGTGTCAAGTGAAGGGAATACGTAAACCATAGGATGTCTGACCAACTTATGAAAACTGAGGGGTTAGGTATTATCTCAAAAATAGATATAAAGCATGAATTCAAGACGGAAGAGCGTGTGAGGATTTTCCATATAGTCTTGAGGAGTAGGCGGAATAAAAGAAGGGGACAAGGAGAGAAATGTAGAGGCACCATTTAGAGGGCTGTGGTTGAGCACATATTCCAAGGCACACAATCAAACAAATTTTGTCCCAGAAACAGACAAAATATCACTTTGAAAGCATTTCGGCAAATCAAGAAATTCCTTAGGTCAATAATCTATTTCACGATCTGCGCTGATTAAAATGTGTTTGTGGTAGCTTTCGGAGGCACCAGATTGGGGGTTTATGAGAGAGAAGCAGGAGAAACTTGCTTTTTTGTTTGGTGTTGATGATCACTGGGCTCCACTTCGAATGTTTGAAGAGGTGAATGAGGGATTTTGTTTCTTATCACTAGATCTGTGTTTTTATATGAGCCATATAGAAGGAATTTCTTGATTTGCCGAAATGCTTTCAAAGTGATATTTTGTCTGTTTCTGGGACAAAATTTGTTTGATTGTGTGCCTTGGAATATGTGCTCAACCACAGCCCTCTAAATGGTGCCTCTACATTTCTCTCCTTGTCCCCTTCTTTTATTCCGCCTACTCCTCAAGACTATATGGAAAATCCTCACACGCTCTTCCGTCTTGAATTCATGCTTTATATCTATTTTTGAGATTATACCTAACCCCTCAGTTTTCATAAGTTGGTCAGACATCCTATGGTTTACGTATTCCCTTCACTTGACACCCTGATGTAATGTTAGAAAGAGAGGGTTTAGTATATATATGACAATGAAACGTGTGAGCCATACAAGTTACTTTTGAAGTGAAGGGATAAAGCATTTGTACATAAAGCATTTGTAATTTTTGTTTCGGGTTCATAGTTGCCTTCATGCCGTATAGTTATGAGCTTGGTGGTGAGAAGCTGTAATTTACTCTCACTTCATCTGAATGGCAAGTGACTTCATTGACAATGTTCACAGTAGGCACACAACATAATGAGAAACCGTAATAAGATAGGATGGTGGATACTTATCACTGTGGTGGCTTACACTGAAAGTGGGCAAAAAGTGAAATGATGCTAATGAAAAGTTTGTCCAGAGATGATCCTTATCACTATGAATCAGCCTTATCGTGTTGAGCTTATCTAGAGAGAAAAGTTTCTTGAAAATTTCCCCATGTCTATGGTATTCTTCAATATGACTGAATGCGCTCATCTTACACCAATTTCTGGCATTCACAGATTTCCAAGCAGGTCCCAGGCATTTCTCTATCAATTGAAAGGGCCTATGATCATAATTTCTCTTGCACTGATGAGGGATCATCAGGTGTTGCAAAGCATGTAGCAAGCTTGATCAAGAATCAATTGTTGCATTCAGGCCAGTAAGGTGTCTCTGTTGCTAGCTTTCTGGATAATCATAGTTCTGTCCCGTATTTAGGAGGATTGGACAATGGGTTATACATCATCCCCTCATTCATAAAACGCAATCAGTATGATTTCAATCTTGCCTTTGTAAGGATTATAACCTGAATGCTTTTATTAGTTAGCAATGCGTAATAATTTACCCTTCTGTTTTGTTCACTGACAAACTTGTTAATGCATCTGTCTTCTACTGAACACCAATATGTCCCTTCAAGTGCTGGTACCGTATCTAAATACTCCACAAGGACGATCTTCATAAATGTAGCTACGTCTACGCCCTATACGTCTAGCAAGCAGGCAAAATTCGGGGGCAATCTTTTTTCTTCCCCGCGTCTAGAAGTTGGTTTCCTAATTTGTTTGTATCTTCCCGTGACTCTTTGATATCTGGACCGACACCTTAAATCTAACAGGACCATTTTTAATTAGACTAACAGGCGCAAGTATCCGGCCAGAAGGACAACATCACGGGCTACATAATGCCTAAATGGAATGCAACGAGGACTCATAAGAGCTGTTTGCGTGACGGTGATATGAAATTAGTGCGATTAGATTGGTTTGTATTATAACACAATATAACAAGCCCAAGAATCAGCCTAAGAAGAGGGAGGGGCAAAAGAATATACATATAAATAAATCCAGCCAACGGGATCGAATCAGCCAGGAGATTTGAAAAAAAGAAGGAAAGGAAAAGGATCGAAAACAATATGCTTAAAACAGAGGAAATATCCACACTTCCGACGAGTGCTTAAGACAAGCCAAGGATTGTCAGATTAACTACGTGCATAATTTTTTCTGATCCCCAAATCATTCTTACTGTCTTGGCAGTTTCCTAATTCCATAAATATATGTAATTTGCCACGTCTGCTTAATCACATACGACACATTCGTGATTATTATATATAACAAGATACTTAGCTTAGCTTAACTTGCTCTCGATCTCCTTCATATATATGACAGCAAATCGAAGACAGCATTTTTTATATCAGCAGAACATGCGGCTGTGATCACGTTGTCTTTAGCCAAAATTAACAGACCCGTCATTGTATCGTATGGTCACCCACCTGAGGTCACATGCAGAATTTATAGAGGACCTTCCCCCACCCCCATAATTAGTCAAATGCCCCCATCCCCACTCACTCACTTCCTAAGAAACCTTCGCAGAACGTCCCTCTGTCTCTCTCTGTTTCGAACTCTCTCACCGCAATGCCCACCACCAGAAGAAAGCTCCTCGTCAACAAAGTTTCAGTCGACATAGGCTGCGGCTGCAGAAGACCAAAACTGTTCCGCATATTCCATCCAAAACCAAAACCCAAAACTCCCAAATACCAAAGCCACAAACAGTACTATACCTCTTCTTCAAGCTCATGGGACAAGGAGGACACCACCACCACCACCACCGCCAACACATTCTACCAATACGTTGACTATGCGCAGTATTCGGACGTCGAGAAAGACATGGAGGGCTCGAGGACTGTCACAGGCTTTGGCAGGATAGACGGTGAGAGTGTTGCGGTGGAGAAAGATTCCGACGACCCGTATCTGGATTTTCGGCAGTCAATGCTCCAGATGATAATGGAGAATGAGATATACTCCAAGGACGATCTCCGGGAGCTTCTGAATTGTTTTCTGCAGCTGAATTCACCCTACCACCATGGACTCATTGTCAAGGCTTTCACCGAGATATGGAACGGGGTGTTTTCTGTGAGGTCTAGCTCACCTAAGCTGCATTTGGGTGCAAGTCACGAGAGGTCTAGGTGATACACGTGCATTGTAGTTCATGATCGTTGCTCTAAAGTCTAGTCCCAGTAATGGTACAAGCCTGTTATGTCTATTTTTCATGTATCATGTACTGAATGTAACAAAATAAATGGCTAAATGGCAGAAGTTGCAGGAACTCTTTGTTACTTCTTGTTTCTTTCTTTGTTTTACTATCTGCTCTTTTGCTGCCGTGTTACTACATGATCTTTCTACCGGAATTTGTTTTGTTTGTTAGTGTTCCTTTCACTTTGTGCTCTTAATGAAAAAATTGCTATTTTTTGGGGGCATTCGAAGCCATGGACATTGGAGAGCATGATCCCAACGAGGGTTAGTCAAAATCTTCACCAGTTTCAAGAGGTTAATCGTTGGTGGGGAAAGATAGACATTGGGATTTTAAAAGTCTAATAATTAGGGAGATTTGGGCAGTATTGGGATTTGAATTTTATAATAACTAGAGGAGTTGTGAGTGGTGTGGGACAGCTGTTTTGATGCTTTTTAAATGAGAGAATAGAAGCTCGAAGCTAAAAAGAAATAGAGAATAGAATAAATTTTCCGTCTGACTTGTGCATTTTCCAAGACTGTCATTAAATCTTGGATGTTCAGAAATCAGACGTTCCTTAGTATACTTTGCAAGTGGCCGCTGAATCTCTAGTAAATGGATTTGAGTTGGACGTCTCTCTGCTTTCTGTCATTTTGCGTGTACGAAGACACTTGCAACTTGCAAGTTGAGCTGTATGGAGCTATTTCAATTTTGAAGAACAGAAGAAGTTCTCTAGTAATAGCTGCGGATGCGGTTTATCATTGTTTAGGAACAAACTTCTAAACAATGATATGGCTAAGGCACTTTTAAGGCCAATTTTCTTTTTATACGAGAAAAGGGTGTAAAGGGGGACTAATGTAGCCTAATCCTTATGCATAACTATGGGAAATTCTATCTGAAAGTCCCGGTTGAGTTATAGTTACTCACTCCAGAAAATAGAGAATGAAAAGGAAAGAAATTGTCATTATATTTCTATTAGAATATAGTTGATTTTGAAAGTGAGAGGTTCGAATCCGCAAAACTCTTGTCCTTACACCTATTCTTAGATGTCCCTATTTTCAGATCCTCGAATCAAATGATCTCCGACTCTCGTGTGTTTTTTTAAAACACTCTAATGTTTGTTGTTTTCACTATGCTTCTCCTATTTCTAGTGCATTTAGATTAAGGAAGAGCACTTTAGAAACCAAATCAAATCAGCCATATAATATTTGAAATGGAAGTTTTATTTTCATTGCAAAGATCCTTATCCTTGGGGGCTTCGACCAACTTTAAATTATTGGAAACTATCACACACTTAAAATAACATGGAGAGAAAGTTGACCTCATTTAATTTTACATGGCAAATAACATGGAGGACATTTAATCGATCCAAGCGGGAAAAAACTTTCGGCTGACCATTGTAGGGCATTTGTAAAAACCAAAAAATAAAGTCTCTGTGTCCGTCTCTCTCGTGAGTAAAGAAAATTCTCGTGGTAAATCTCTCTCTTTCTCAACCACATAAACCAGTACTGAGTACATAAATGTGGTTTGTCTGATTAACTTAAAAATTGTGGACAGTCATATCTAGTGCAGGGAATCTTCATGATAGTGGAAAACAGAGGGGGCCTTCATTTAAGACAATAAGCGACCACAGCTCTCTTGTGATAAAAGATTTTGGCCAAATGCAACCGAGGCAGCAAGAACCTCCAACTCGGTCTCCTTAAATCCTTGCTTTGGAATGCAGAATGGTTTTTAATGCTTTTCAAGAGGGGAAAATGTTTCTGCCATTTCTTTTACCAACAAATTAATGGTTCTAACGTTGCAGGTGCAGACTGCAGAAGTCTCCTTGATGATTTTTGACTTTCAAACTTGGGGATACCTGCTGTCAATAGCACCCTTCTCAACTCATCGAATCGAAAGCTCAGTTTCACAAGTAAAACACAGTGACATATTTTTGTCTGAGCTTTCCCAAGTAAACACAGTGACATATTTTTGTCTAATGCCTGGTTGTTTTCTCTCTAATATTGGGGGCCACCTTTCCTGTTTTGCAGGCCAGCGGAAAAAAATAAAAAAAAAAAGAAAAAAAAAAGAGCAAACATGATCTTGTTGCCTTAACTGAAGGCAAAGTTGGTTATCAGACTTATCAGAAGAGAGAAGGAGAGGTGCATGGATGGGAGCTCTAGTAAGGAATCATGACAAGGATTTGAACAAAGCAAGCGCCAAGTAACTTGGAGGTTATCATAATCTACTAGGGACCACCCCTCACGAAGTCGAGGTCACGGATTAGAATGGTTTCGTCCCTTCCTTTGGGGGGGGGGGCCAAACTTGAAAAATGTTGAAAAAGAAACACAAAACATCAGATAAAGGAAGAGGTATCTACTTGAAGAGAAGGTCGCCGGCAGCATCAATTTCGGAAAAGAGTTTTCTTGTTTGAAAAAGATAAGACAACAATAGACTGCAAAACATATGAGGGATTTGGGTTCTTTTTTTGCAGATTAAAGCATGACATTTTGATTGAAGTATCAAACGCGAGACCTGAAGAAAAAAATAGTGGCGAACATATGAGGAGGGAAACAAAATGCAAACTGCATCAGACAAGTCAAGTCATCTCTCCACATTAAGGACAAGAAACCCCATTGCTTCAATCTTGTCCCTCCATAGAACGCTTCTTCCGGAACAACCCCCCTTAAAGATGTTTGCTCTTTGTGACATCAAGACGTGTTAATCTACTTTAAGGAA
>CM025850.1:11906009-12107589 GCA_003952965.2 Morella rubra | reverse complement strand
TTCAGAAGGGGATTCTGTTTTGGTGTTTCTTGAGAATCCTCATTTAAGGTAAATTTGATGTGAACGTTGAAGTTCTCTAACTGATGAAAAAGGTGTATATCTGAGGTCTTTATTAGGGAAATTGGTTGATGTTTAAGGGGAAGTGGATGGTATTTTATCCTATTGAATATACAAATATGCCTGTGTTCGTGTCTTCCTAGGAGCTCCATCTCTATTGTTGCCTTCTAGCAACTAGACCCAAATTGTTCCTGTAAATGTGGAAGATACGCATTGAGTGAAATTTGTTTATCCATTGGTACAAGGAGAACGTTCACATTTCTTTACATTTTATAGTTTTATTACTTGTTAGTTTATTATTCTATACAATGAGAGATGCCAAGTGATCTGAAAATATTTGTTACTAGGTCTTATTCTATTGTGATGGTGTTTTTTTTTTTTTTTTTTTTTTTTCAAATAGGCTACAGCTTTTGAAGACCCTGTATTCACCCACTCGGATGTCAAGCCTGGGATGGTCGTAAAGGCAAAAGTTATTGCTGTTGATACCTTTGGTGCTATTGTGCAATTTCCTGGCGGTGTGAAGGCACTTTGCCCTGTCCAGCACATGTCTGAATTTGAAATCGCAAAGCCTAACAAAAAATTTAAGGTCATGTCCAAGCAGTATAAGTATTCTTTGAAATGGTGTCTGTTTTGTTTTAGTTTACTGCATATTCAGGTGGACTTTTCAATAAAGCTTTCCTTATCAAAAAAATATTCAGGTGGACTATGGTGTGGTAAAGATGAGATGTCTTATTCTTTCTTCTATTAATGGGAGTTGATTTTAAAGCTATGTACCCCTTTTGGATGTTACTTTGCAGGTTGGGGCTGAGCTGGTATTCCGTGTGCTTGGTTGCAAATCCAAGAGAATAACTGTGACATACAAGAAAACACTTGTACGTTTGTTTATTTCTGAATGATTCTCATGACTAGTGCTTTGATATTTGGTTTGTTGAGAACATGTGTGTGTGTGTTTGTGCACGCAAGTCTAGTGTTGATATCTATTCCTTGGGAGGTTGACAAAATATATTACACTTACTAGTGTGGCTAAATTATTTGTTCAGAATTTTGATGTTGTCTTTTTGCAGCATAGAAAGATTTCTGTTGTCATTTCTCTGCCAAAAATGTATGCGGTGGCCTTAATGCTTGAATAGGCTTAGCTTAAGATAATGCTGTGCTGCCATTGGTGCTGTATGGGTAAAATAAATGGGGAGTCTGGATCATCTTCTGCTTCAGTTTTCCGACGTGCAAGTGTTTTGGTGATTTGTTTTAACTTTGTTGGGGATGTCTGGACTCTGGTTGAATGAAGTTGGTTATAGAGTTGTTGGTTAGTTGGAAAGCTAGCTTTAATAGGCACCATGGTAGAGTGATATGGAGTGTGGCCCCTTAATGTCTTATACGGTTTAGTTGATGCAGGTGGAATACGGGGACATTTTAAGATATTGACTTAAGTTTATGATGCTCTTTTTGAGATCGTTGTTTGATAGGCTGACAGCAAATAGTAGCTTATTATCTTGTTAGTTTTTTTTTTTTTGGGTTCGTCGGACATTTTAGAAGAATCTACCCATTTGTTTCTTTTCACACTTCCACATCCCCTGGTTAGGGTTTTCTTTCTGTTGAAAGTTTGTGTAAGATCTTTATCAATGGAAAAATGGGCTTCTAGGCTTTTGTTTTTCAAGGGGTTTTGTGGTTTTTTTTGGTTGGGGGGGGGGGTCAACATAATACAGGAGGAAAATCATGGAAGTTTTTCTTCTGCAGACGTGGTTTCCAATACTCGCGGAACATTCCATGCCTAACCAGCCAAGACCACCAACACTCATTCTTGGGGGGGCTGGCTCAACATAAAACAGGAGGAAAATCATTAAAGTTTTTCTTTCTTCTGCAGAAATGGTTTCCAATACTCGTGGAACATTCTATGCCTAACCAGCCAACACCAACACTCATGCTTGGAGATTTTTGAAAATTTTTTTGCTTGTCTTTTTGGCTTTTTATGGCCCCTTTATGACAGTCAGTTCACAATTGCCAGCTCTATTTACGTTGCCAAATGAAGTGACTCTTTTATTGGAAAAACGCTATGACAACTCATTGGAACTATCTGGGAGCCCCTCCACATGTTATGTACTACTTATTGTATGTGATAGGAATAGTGATAGCTGGAATCTGATTCTCTATGGTCCAATCTTCATATTTGCCCCCTATGACATAATCCTTATCTAGGTCCATTCAGTTTGGCAAAAACCATTATATGCTCTATATCCTGAGTATCACTTATCAAAAAAAGATATCACTTTCTTCAAGAATAGCTTTTATTTGTTAATTTCTTTAAGCGTTATCATGTGCAGTTGTAGTCATAACCCTCCACTTTACAAGATATTGTAAGAGACGTCACACCTTTGGGTTGTAAGAAAGATGGAATTTTGTTGTTGGGATGTTTGAGGAATCTATTTGTTTTGTTTTCTGATTCAGAAATTGCTTGGTTGATGCTGTTACAGGTGAAATCAAAACTTGGGATTCTTAGTTCATATGCTGATGCTACTGAGGGATTAATAGCACATGGATGGATAACAAAGATTGAAAAACATGGATGTTTTGTTCGTTTCTACAATGGAGTCCAAGGATTCGCTCCCAGGTTAGTCTTTGAACATCTAGATCACATATTTGAGAAATTCCGAAGTGACTTGACAGAATCCTTTTTATGTTTTGATACGTCAAGTTACTATGTTTTCAATACCAGTTTTCCTTTTGGTGTTGCTTCATGGGAATCTATATCCAGCTCTCTCTCTCCTTGGCTGTTGATTTCCTCCTTTAAGAGCTGTGTTGGTGAATGTTGTTCTTTGTTAAAGTATTTTTAATATGTAAGAGAAGAATGAGGTTCAATTTCCCATTCGAAATATGACAATATACGTGAAAATCTGCAGGTTTTGGTGTAACTATTTTTAAGGGCAGAAATATAAGGGAGAATGTAAGAACATTATGTTTCAAGTGAGACCAAAACAAAAAGAATGTGGATATTGGGTAATATTGATATCTAAAAGTGATTGAAATGTGACCAGGAGCCAGAATGTGCCTAAGGTAACAATTTCTGGTATCCACGAGCAATCATTTTAATGAATTAGCTAGAAGATACATACAGGTGACCTTCACCGCCAATAAGCCAGAAGATATATATGGGTAATTTGTAGTTCTTCGAAGAGTTGATGGTTCAAGCTTGAATTCTTTTACCCCCAAACTCACTTTCTTAGCCTGGAGAGCCTCCTAGGTTTAGGTGCTTATGGTGCAAAACTTCTTAATTAAGTGTGCGTTTGTTGAGTGGTTGTGTGTGTAGCAGTAATGTTGAGTGTGGATCATTTGATTGCTTGAGACGTACATTGTCTTTTCTCTCTATCCTAGTGTCCTTTTGCCAAGTATATGGTTCTGCTGGTTTACTCTCAATTAATGATGTTCCTGTTAATATATTCCATCTCCTTTCCATATTGCTGTCATTGATTGATTGTTTCACATTCTGAGACAGATCGGAACTTGGATTAGAAGCAGGATGTGACTCAAGTACGATGTATCATGTTGGACAAGTTGTCAAATGTAGAGTAATGAGTTCAATTCCTGCTTCACGAAGGATCAACCTTAGTTTCATAATAAAGCCTACAAGGTTTCCTTTCCTATATTCTCTCACTTTGATTTTGGCATTTGTCCTTCCTGCCTGGGAACTTCAATGTGAAAGTAAGACTTATAAAATGCTCTTCCATGCCGGCAAAACCCTTAAAGCTCACCATAAATAGCATATTCAATGAGCTGTAGGCCAAATGGCTTGACCAATTTGAAGTTGTATGCGATGTTATGTTATTAAGTTATTTTAACAACGTTCTTATACAAAATAATGGTTATCATAGTTTTGTATTCAAATAGAATCGAATGTTACTTCTATCGTACAGTATCAAATATTAGTTGAACTTCAAATGACAGGATCTCTGAAGAGGATATGGTCAAGTTAGGTAGCCTTGTCTCTGGAGTTGTTGAGGGAGTAACCACCCATGGGATTGTTGTCTCTGTAAATGGCAAAGGTTACATGAAGGGGACAATTTCTACTGAACATTTGGCAGATCACCATGGTATAGAAGTTTATTGGACGTAATAAATATTTTTGTCCACTTTTCCTTGTTTCACTCCTATGTCTTTGGGATTTCCTGATTTGAGTGACTTGTTATGCAGAGCATGCCACTTTGTTTAAGTCAGTCTTGAAGCCTGGATATGAGTTTGATCAACTTCTGGTACTAGGTATCCTTCACTCTTTGGATATGATTGCTCTCTCCCTCTCTCCTTTGTTTTTGCAATTATGTTTCATTTCTGTCCAAACTTTGAAAAAAAAAAAACAGATGTTTACTATGCTCTTTGTATTATTTCTGATAAAGAAATGGAACCGCATTAGAAGCGAAAAAGAGAGAATACAATTTGGTTCAATTTTGAGAATGTGCAAAATGAGTTTTCAACCTGAGAAGATAATTAAATTGTTGGTGACAACTTTCTTGTCCTTAATAACTGCTAACATCTGTTTTATTTTCTTTCGAATACTCAATAAACATCATTGTATGTTTGCGTGTGCTCCATTGCGTGTTGGTGTGTCTGAATGTGATGTACTGTTGAGAGAAGTGCTATCTATGAGAAGTCCATGGAAGATAAAATTCCCTTCAAAAGCTTGTAGTGCAGCAGCCGAAGTAGCTTCCCATCTGCTGACCAGTTGTGTTACCCAATGTACCCACCTCACTTTTACACGAAGTGGACCAGGAGCTACAGAAAATTAGCTGTGCAGTTGGTATCCTTAAGGTATAATCTTAGGCGTAACATGAAAGGACTTGGTTCTTTTATGGGCCCTTGCATAAGTCTTGCAGATGCTCACATCTTTCCTCCTAAAATCTATACAATTTGCGTGAACTGAAAACCATATCAAACACCCCACTTTATGGGTGACTTTGGCATAGTGTTTGTGTTTCTTTTGACTCCAAAGATCCCAATCAATGCAAGTATCAAAGCTTGAAGCTATCTCCATTGGACAAGTCTTAGTACATACTAGGGGAGAATCCACTGTATTTTATGCTTCTTGAAGTTTTGTGACATTATAATCGTGTTTTGCTTTTCCAAAGCCGCTGATGTGTTGAGGTCTAGTTTGCCATTGAAGCTTTCTGATTTTTTGCCCCAGTCTGAGTTGTTTTTATCTTTAATGTTTAAAAGTTGTCATTTTATTTAGGATTTGAAATACCATCCGGGCTGTTGTGGATAGGTTGTGCTAAAATTTTATGAAGTGGATGTTATATTGAATCTTGTTCTGGCTTCATTATAGATATTGTTGGAAACAATCTGATACTCTCTGCGAAATATTCTCTGATCAACTCTGCTCAGAGGCTTCCTCTGGATCTCAGTCAGATTCGTCCTAATTTAGTAATTCATGTAAGTATTGATTCTCTTCTTTATATAATTTGTTGCTCCAATTATTGTTGGCAGAAACACATTTTCAATTTATATTTATCATGCTTTCAAACTGCAGTTTTTTAAAATTAAATTGTGAACCAGGGCTACATCTGTAACATAATTGAAACGGGTTGCTTTGTCCGCTTTCTTGGCCGTTTGACCGGTTTCTCTCCCAGAAGCAAGGTTTTGTTTTCAAACCTCTTTGTAGTTCTGTTGTCGTTGAATTCAACAATATCTCATATGAGTTTTGTTTAATTCACCCAAATTTTGTTTTCTGCTCTGTAGGCAACAGATGATCAAAGAATTGAACTTTCAGAGTTCTTCTACATTGGACAATCTGTTCGCAGTAATATTCTCGATGTTGGTGAACTACTTACTAATCTTCTGCAATTATGGTTTTCGAAGAAGTTTTGGTGTTTAACACAACATTCCCTCTCCCTCCTTCCTCTTTTAGGTGAGTAATGAAACAGGAAGAGTAACAGTTTCCTTGAAGCAGTCGTCTTGCAATTCGACTGATGCATCCTTCATTCAAGAATATTTTCTTCTGGAGGAGAAGGTAAACATGATTGGCACCATATAATGCTGTTTTCTGTGATCATCTGGAGATCTTTGTGCTTCTTTTGTATATTATTTTGTGTTAATTTTTGTGATCACCTCTTAAACCTTGCCATCTTACTGACTACTCTCTTAGTAAGGTTTACTAGATATTCAAATATTTTTAATCCTGGGCTATCTTCTCCTATCCAGATTGCTAGGTTGCAAGCAATAGATTCCGAAGGATCCGAGGTGAAGTGGGTGGAAGGATTTCGCATCGGCTGTGTCATCGAGGGAAAAATTCAGGAAGTAAAAGATATTGGAGTTGTTGTTAGCTTTGAGAAGTATCATGATGTTTTTGGTTTCATCACACACTATCAATGTAAGTTTGTCTCCATTTTCAGTTTTTGTTGAGTTTTTCTTATGCTGTACCTCTTTGTTCTCATTGCAATATAATCTTTGCAGTAGGTGGAACCACTCTGGAAACAGGCTCCCTTGTTCGAGCTGTAGTTCTTGACATTGCCATGGGAGAGCATCTAGTTGATCTATCCTTAAAACCAGAGTTTTTTGATGAACCCGAAGGAGGAAGTTCAAAAGGCCAATCACACAGGAAGGTTTAAATTCCATGCTCTTTTTCTAGGCCCAATTGATCACTTTGGGGTCTCTGGTGTGGTATTGATGTCATTTTGTTCATATGTATGAAGGTTTCACAAGGTTAATTCTCGGTTGTTGCCTATTTTGGTCTAACTTTTACCATTGTGGTCTCAGAAACGCAAAAGAGAATCATCCAAGGACTTGGAAGTGCATCAAACAGTAAATGCAATTGTAGAAATTGTGAAGGAGAATTACTTGGCAAGTGTTTACATTATTGTTTGTGTTAGTAGCTTGATGTAATAATTCATATACATTCTGAAGCTCATATGTTTCTGAATTTCATCATACCCCTTAGGTCCTTGCGGTGCCAGAATATAACAATGCTGTAGGATATGCATCAGTATCTGACTATAACACTCAAAAGTTCCATCACAAGCAATTTCTGCACGGGCAAAGGTAAACATTAATCTTGATGGTTATCATTAAAAGCTATAAACTTTTGGTTTTCCATCCCATAGAGAGACATGCGAATTGGTCGAGTCTCTCTCAAGACTTTCCAGGGTTAATGGTATCACCTTTAATTCCTTTCCTCTGATTTTGTCACATCATAGGACTTGAAAGGGCAGTTTGCCTTCACAGTGCACATCATTTCCATAAATTAGAAGTTATTTTCCTTCGTTTTCTGCTAAGAAAAAAATGTCTTCTCAGTTCTTCCGTAACTTGTATTTTTTTTTCTTTTCTAAGTTTAAAAGTGAGTTGTTCCTTTGCGTTTAACTATTTGCCTAGTTTCTGATTATTACTCATCAAAGGAGTAAAATAAAACTATTTGTCTAATTGCTGATTATGGACATTGTGCAATTGGACTATGTAATTTCAAATTGTTTACTTGGTGCAGTGTCGTTGCTACTGTTGTGGCTCTCCCAAGCCCTTCGACATCAGGGAGGTTGCTTTTACTTCTTAATTCTATGAGTGAAGCCAGTGAGACATCCAGTTCAAAAAGAGCGAAAAAGAAGTCTAGCTATAACGTGGGATCTCTGGTTCAGGCAGAGGTAGATAATTAGAGTACTTTGTGATGTTCTCAACTGCTTAGAACAATTATGTGTTTTGACTTTCCTTTCTTTCTAGTTGTTCGTTTGTTATAAAGCATACTGCAGAATGTTACCTTATTTCTTTTTATTGTTTTTCAGATTACTGAAATTAAGCCTCTTGAACTAAAACTGAAATTTGGGATCGGTTGTCGCGGAAGAGTTCATATAACAGAGGTATAGTTATTTAAAAATTTAAGGCATCTTTGTGGTCACCCTTATTGTCATTGTTATTCGTTTGTTTGTGATTGGTTTGTTTTGTATGATTCTAATTCATCCTGTGGGCAGGTTAATGACGTTAATGGTTTGGAAGATCCATGTGGTAACTTAAGGATTGGGCAAACAGTCACTGCAAGGGTTGTTGCAAAGGCTAAGCAATCAGATAAAAAAAGCTACCAATGGGAGCTGTCCTTGAAACCTAAAATGCTTACAGGTAAAGAATATATATGCAACCTTGCATATGGTGGTCTGTTTTAAAACCCTTCATTGCTTTGATTTGAGATCTTCATAAGGCATCGGGGTATAGTATTTTGCTGTAGTTATAGTATTGAAGTCTGTTACGAGGCTTAACTTTGAAACCCTAAAGCACTCGACAAATGTTCCTGGCGTCTTAAACCAGGACTCTTATGACACCTTTATTAGCTTCACAAAAAAGATTCTCCTGGTTCTAAACTTCATACCATACGTATGCCAACATGCATCCAAATTAATTTTTGTGGACTGTTCCTCATTTTCTTGCTTGTTTGTCCATCATTGTGCTTTGAGAATTTTTTATATATATATATGAAATACTAGGAAAATATCTGATCTTTGCATCCACAATCATTAAAATTTATCACCTACGAGATTCTGAGTTGCAATTCAAATACAGGTTCCTGTGAAATAGAGGACAAGCTTATGACCAACAATTTTGATTTTTCGGTTGGCCAACATGTTACCGGTTATGTGTACAAAGTTGAGAGTGAATGGGTGTGGTTAACAATATCTCGAGATGTAAGAGCTCAGCTCTTTATTCTTGATAGTGGAATTGAGCCAAGGGAATTGGAGGATTTCCAGAACTGCTTTCATGTTGGCAAAGGTGTTTCTGGTTGTATCTTAAGCATTAACAAAGAGAGAAAGATGTTACGGTTGGTTCTAAATCCTTCATTTGCTGATTGCAATGGAAATGTCAAGGGGGAAGCTTTAAAAGGGGAGGATCATTTCATTGAGAAGGTTGCATCTCATATTCATGAAGGAGATATTTTGGGTGGGAGAATATCCAAAGTACTTCCAGGTGTTGGTGGATTGCTGGTGCAAATTGGTCCTCAATTGCATGGTAGGGTTCATTTCATGGAACTTACAGATTCATGGGTGCCTGATCCATTATCAGGATATCATGAAGGGCAATTTGTCAAATGCAAGGTGCTGGAAGTCAACCACTCTGTCAAGGGCACCATTCATGTTGATTTGTCATTACGTTCTGCTTTGGATGGCATGCTTACTCCATCTTCTGTAGAAATCTGCAATACACAGTAAGTTGTGGGCATTGCTACTTTGAATCTCATCAGAATTACAAGTTTATGTGGGAAGCATTTTGTCGGGTCAGACAGTTTATGAATGGTCAGATAAGTAATGCTTTGTGCAATTTACAGCTTGCTTCTGGTAATAGAGTAAAAGAGAAAAGTAAGCCTCATGGACATGCATGCACATTCTTGTGGACAGTGCCCGATAGATTTTTAATTGTTAAGAGCTTTGTTTCCCTCTTATTGTTAAGATAATATCAAATGCTTTAATCTTTGCTGTGTTTTGATCCAAACTATTACTTTTATTTCGTGTATCTGGCATGATTTTTTTTTCTTGGGTAAGTATCTGGCATGATTATTGCTGTTGTCTTTGTTTGTATACATTTGCAAGATCTACAAGGAGGGATAGAATTATTGGGAGAATCGAATATGTTCAGGTCGGTTTCTCATTTGATAGAACGTTACTTGGTTGACTCAAAACATTGTCTCTCAACCATTTAAGGATATTAATGTTCTTGGAAAATTTAAAGCTTATATTTCCAGAGAACCTATCTGCTTCTAACTGTTAATGGATATTCATAGAATTCAAGCTCATCTAATTGCCCCATGCTCGATCTAGTGTTTGTTGATATGGGTTGTGTTAATTATGGTCCATAGCGCTGGGAAGATTGGTGATAACCTTGTTCGAACTGAGACCATATTTGTCATCTAAAAAAAGGTTATATCGTACATCCAGCAATAAGCGGCATTGAATGATTGATTCCAGTAGTTTTTTTCTCTCTCTCTTCTTTGCATTTGGGAATTATTAGAGTTTGACTGTTTTGTTCATTTGAACTTTTTATGATTTGCAGGCCTCCTTCCAAACGTGTTGAAAATATTGAGGAACTTTGTCCTAATATGGTTGTGCAGGTACTGGATGTTATATCCTTCTAAGCTTTCCTGAATGTTATTGCTTATATTTCCTCTTCCCTTGTGGTCTTTTCTCACTACTTAGTATTTCAATCGGGAGATGCAGTGCCTTATAGTCTTGTTTTACGGAAAATTCTCTGCATTGCAAACCAGGAGAAATTATAAGACTATAATTGGTGTCACGTTTAAGGCGGACTACCATGGGCAAAACAGCAGCCACATGTTTGCACTTGGTCATTCTGCTGGGGCACCTTCCATCTTGTTACCAAAAAAATGTCCCTCGTCTGTCTGCGTTGTCCTAGTCCCACTTAGTTAGATTGTCGAACCTTCACAATATTTATTCCATATGCTCTTCTTCAGATTCTGTTTGGTTGTTAATTCTTTTCTATAATCATTAAAATGCTTCATCTAGTTTTCTGTATATTTTCTTTTTCAATCATTAGAGATCAGTTCATTTTGAACAATTTGTTCCATTGTCTTCAATTGATAACAATTTGGAGGGAGTTCTGATGCTCGATTTAAGGATATTTTTTTTGGTTGTTGGATACCCCCCCCCCCCCCCCAACTGACTTTTCTTTCTTTCTTTTCTTCTGTTTTGCCCAACCAAGTGTATCTGGGATAATTGTTTATTGGTCATATTTGATAGGGTTATGTAAAAAGTGTGACATCAAAAGGATGTTTCATTATGCTTTCTCGGAAGATTGACGCAAAGATCCTTCTCTCAAATTTGTCTGATGGATATGTTCAGAATCCAGAAAAAGTTTTCCCTGTTGGAAAACTCATAATTGGCAGGTAAGTCTTTTGTTTCTCTTTTTCAGTTGTTGGTAGAAGTGACATGTAGATTGGGAATGGATGCAGCAATATACTAAGAAGCTTGAGTGCAGGGTGTTGTCTGTGGAGCCTTTCTCAAAGCGAGTTGAAATTACCTTGAAGACATTGAATGGAAGTAGTGCACAAAAATCTGACATTGAGGATTTGAGAGCTTTGCACATTGGGGTTATTATTTCTGGCAGAATTAAGCGGGTGGAATCATTTGGTTTGTTTATCACAATTGACAACACGAACTTGGTAAGGAATAGGTTATTCACTCGTAGTTAAGTCATTAGAAAAAAAATCATACTTGTTTCTTCTATTACCCGAGCTTGGCAATATGCAATGGGAATGCCATTTTCTTTGAAGCTATTTCTGAACATGCTATTCGTGGCACTTGAGTCCGTTTCTGGGTTCAGCCAAGCAATGTTCCAGGCATAGAATCTAATTCCCAAATTACCAATCTTTTGTTACCACGATTGTTTTAGCTGGGTGGTCTAGGAATCTCTTTAATTTCAGAATTATACACAAGTGCTTGTATGTGCTGTTGGATATTTGTGTTTATTGGACAATCTGCTTTTAATTAGGAAGTTTCAATGATTGTATAGTATTTTCATGTGTGTATTGTGTCCTGGTGTTTATATCTATTTGTGCTCTTTTCTTCGCCTAGGTTGGATTATGCCATGTGTCGGAGCTTTCAGATGGTCATGTGGACAACATTGAAACTAAATACAAAGCAGGAGAGAGAGTAACAGCAAAGATATTAAAGGTGAACATATTGTCTCATAGAGAATTCTTGATACTTTGAAGTATCTTTGAATAATGTTGTGGCAGCACTATTAATTTTGATTGGCAGTTGATGGGTGTTCAACCTTTTTTTATAACTTGCGAGCTGGACAGTTCGCATATTTGGTACCGTCATAATCTATAACTTCAGTCAGCTAAAGGATTTTCTACTGTCAGCAAGATCATGTGGTGGTTTTATTGCTTAGGCAGTGATTTCTTGAATTGATTTTCTTCTGTATTTTGACATCCTTATCAGGTGGATGAACAAAGACACCGTATATCTCTTGGAATGAAAGATTCGTATATTAGGGATAATGTTGATATTCAACAGCACTCACAAAAAGTGCCTGACGAAGTCATTAAAGAAAATGGTTTTTCTGATGACACGAGGTTGTTAACATTTCCTAGCAGTGTGCTTGGGGCCCAAAATATTGATATTGAAGTGGAAAGTGGAGAGTGCCCAATTCTTGCTCAAGTAGAATCAAGGGCTTCCATTCCTCCACTTGAGGTGAGTCTTGATGAGATTGATGAACCTGATATGGATAATTTAGTTGGTCGAAGTCAAGAGCATGTTGACAAGACAGACACCATACATGAAAGGAACAAGAGACAGGCAAAGAAAAAAGCAAAGGAAGAGAGGTAATTCCCATTATCTGACTTGTCTGGTTCTAAATATTTCACGGTTTTATTCATTTTAACTTGGATACTACCCTAAGCAGGGAGAAGGAAATTAGCGCTGCTGAGGAAAGACTGCTGGAGAATGACATACCAAGAACTGCCGATGAATTTGAGAAATTGGTTAGAAGCTCTCCAAATAGCAGTTTTGTTTGGATAAAATACATGGATTTCTTGCTCTCAGTGGCTGACGTGGATGGGGCCCGTTCTATTGCTGAAAGGTATTCTTTGAGCTATTTGCTTGTTTCTCTTCCCTCGTATACAATTACTTTATTGAAACACTCCTCCTGCCTCCTCCACTCTAGACCCTCCTCTTCCGGTGGTTTAACCTGAATCATCCTTGTATACAATTGCTCTTTTCCTTTTGATATCCATTTTTTTTCCTTCTTCTTTCCCCTTATCTCCACCTTACCTATCCGCTCAATGGGAAAGGAGTGGTGAGAGGTTGAACAAAAAATGTGCATTTAATGGACAACAGCTGCTTTTTCTATAGTTGTATATTGGGTTCTTGTAGATGTGTTTTGCATATATGTTAACCATGATGTTGCTTTTTTCTTTGTGAAGGGCTTTGAAAACAATAAACATCCGAGAAGAGAATGAGAAGCTTAATGTTTGGGTGGCTTTTTTGAATTTGGAAAATGAATATGGAAATCCTCCGGAGGTACTAGAATAAAAAAGACAGCACTTTTACTCTTTTCACTCTTTCATTGCTTCTGTGCGTTGAATTGGGATCTTGTTAATATATGTATGCTATTCAGGAGGCTGTTATGAAAGTATTCCAAAGAGCATTGCAGTATAACGACCCCAAAAAGGTCCATCTTTCACTCTTGGGAATGTATGAGAGGACAGAGCAGCATAAATTGGCTGATGAGCTTCTTGACAAAATGGTCAAGAAGTTCAAGCATTCCTGCAAGGTACTTTTTTTTTTTTATTTCCTGCAAGCTTTTCCTCTCCTTCATCAAAATATTTTAGTTTGATGTTCTGTTGCATATCAGGTTTGGTTAAGAAGGGTGCAAAGGATCTTGAAGCAACAACAGGACGTGGTTCAGCCTGTTGTGAATCGAGCTTTATTAAGCCTTCCCCGGCATAAGCATATCAAGTTTATCTCACAAACAGCTATCCTTGAGTTCAAATGCGGAGTTCCTGATAGAGGACGATCCATGTTTGAAGGAATTCTGCGGGAGTACCCAAAGAGAACAGACTTGTGGAGCATTTATCTTGATCAAGTAAAATCTTTTTCGTTATATGTCCTTTGTTGTCTAGTATAGTTTGGCTGTTCTTTAGCTTACACTAGAGTCAAACTTGCAGGAGATTCGACTTGGAGATGTGGATGTGATACGTGCACTCTTTGAGAGGGCAATCAGTTTGAGCCTCCCACCTAAAAAGATGAAAGTACGTACAATTTATATAGTACCCTCTGAGCTGAACTAAGCGTTTGACTTTGACACTATTGTGCTTCTTACATGAACGTTTCATCATCTGAATTTGCAGTTCTTATTCAAAAAGTATCTTGAGTATGAGAAGACTATTGGTGATGAAGAAAGAATCGAGTCTGTAAAAAAGAAGGCCATGGAATACGTCGAGAGTACACTGGCTTGATTTCTGTGAGGCTCTCATTTTTCTGCCTAGTTTCCAATTTCTAATCTTCGCAGGTACGTTTGAATACGCCAATATTTGATCCAGAAAGGGGGATCGTTAGTATACAGGGATGTGGTCAGAAGACAATGGGGTTCCCTTATTCGTCATAGCCATAGAGAGGGCAGATCATTGTGCTGATTTCCTGGCCACTCTAATGGATAATCTCCCTTTAGGCCACACTGTTTTGAGAGTCCCGAAGGGCTTAATGGCTTATGCCAGATCTTGAGATACCATTATTTTGGGGGGTTTGGGCCTCGTCTACTTTGTTTGTAGTTCGGCTTAGCCGACCCACTGAACCCAGGACAAGAAGGTCGAAAAGGGCCAGTTTTTTGCAATGTACAGTTTAAAGACATTCATGGATTTGTTTTTATATGCCGCTACCTTGGTTTCACGCGGCCGAGTTCATTCATGCAATCTTACAACTTGCGTCTAAGTCACTTTCTTTCTTTGATGAGTTCGCCAAGTGGTGCCCTTCAAATCTTCACCCACAAGGGATTAATCCCACACTATTCGCCCATTTGTTTCCTCTTTTTATTTGTGTTAAGGGTGGAGTAATTATGTTTGTTTAAGGGGGACATTTTTATGTTTTGGTGAATTGTGGTTTGCTATATATTCCCAGTTACTCGTGCATTTTGCAGTGTCATTTTCTGCATTATCGTTCGAGGAAGCTCTGCAGTCACGATAAAGATATTAATAGCTCGTTGTTTATAAGCTAGACGAGCAATTCCCTGGTGGTTGAATGTTAAGGGACTCTCGACGAGTCCCATACGTTTGAATTCGGTTCAAATACAATATGGTTAGGGTAATACAATGAATGAGAGTTGGACTCTGGTGACAAATGTGCGAGGTTTTTTTTTTTTTTTTTTGACGACATGGTTCGATACACAAAAAGGAAATATAAAGAAATTCTACCTATGAATCTAACATTAACAGTCCGGACGCAACAAAGTCTACTAGGTGGCAGGCACAACTGCTGCAATTGAACACTACAAGATTCTTCTGCAAACACGTTGAAAACAGTGGACATCATTTACGGTAACAAAGAAATATCTAGCAGCCTCTCTTTTTTCCCCTCCGCAGGAAAAGGTGCGAGTAGATGGCAGTTGAAGAGCAGAGGATCCGAACCCGCTTCTCTCTAAGTTCAGTTTATAATCCAAACTCTTAAAATTTGTGCAAGCGGCTATCCACCAATAGAAAGAACCCTCTCCACAACTTTCAGCAGCAGAGGGAAAGCTGTAAGTTGAGGAAAATGGCCTTCCGTTTTTAGTATCTCTAACCCGACATGGCCACGAAGCTTTCTTTTCATGTAAAATGCGACAGGCTGTGGAACAATAACATCTTTTCTGGATTGGATTATAGTGCAAGGCACTTGAACTTGGGGTAGAACCCATCTTAGATCGCTCAGAAACACCGTTCTTGCAACGCTAAGTGCAGTCTTGGGTTTCATTCTGCCCAAACTGCATCGGAATTGGGCTATTGCTGCTGTACAGTTCACACCTACAGCTACTGGAGCAAAGCTATGAACCCAACTTGGAAAGTTCTTATCCATTTCTCTAAATAATGTGTCCACTTCTGCTCTTCTAAAGCCCCCATTATATCCTTTATCATTGAGGTACCTACAGAAAATTGTCAGAATTTAGGAACAAACTCTTCAATCTTCATATTTAAGAGGAACAAGACCACACATGAACCTGAAAAAAAAAATTCGCCCATAGAGTTGTGTACGCTAGAAGAGTTTCAGATGAAGGTCCTAAAAAATATGCGAAACCAAAATAAGAAGAGAGAAGGAAACACGAAAATGGCAAAGGTTACGACGATAGTCTGACAGTGGCGGATGTAAAGAAGGGGCCAACCGGGGCCTTGGCCCCGGTTGGCCAATGTAAAACCTTTGATTTTTTTTTTTTAATAACTAATCTGTCGCCTTTAGTTTAGGCCGGCCCCCCTTAATGCCGGGATGTGCAACTATTTCATATCTCAAACAAGGGGTGGGGAATCGGGGATATACATTCTAGTACTGCTGTTTGGTACGTGGGCTACTTTTGTTGGATAGTTTCAAGTAGCACCTTTTCTTTTATTATATCAGCACTGATTGTTAATGGTAAAATAAGTTGAGATGTTCAAAAAAATGTCTAGGACTAATATATCGGATTATCTACAAGTTAGTGGATGGAATTGAAATATGGTAGATAATAAATATTTTGTGAATTTATCCGTTTTTTGAGCTTTTCTATTATTTCAATATTCAGCTCTCTATCAGAGAGTAGGTATCTCATCCGAACTGGAGATCTTAGACTAGATCATCAGATGTTGTATTACTCTAATATGCAAGACAGAAGAAAAAAAGGTGAGGGACTCGAAGGGAGTAGGGATGTATAACTTTGTAGATCTTGCCTACTTTCTAATTGCAAGTGAGGTTAATAGATGAGGGAGTAGGGATGTATAACTTTGTAGATCTTGCCTACTTTCTAATTGCAAGTGAGGTTAATAGATGAGAAAGGAGGAAACTATTGAGAATGAAACCATTTTGTAACGTTTTTAGAATATGCAGACCTAGATCTAATTGCCACCTTTCAGTCTCAGTAATTAGTATATTTTAATATTTTTAGTTCTTAATTTTAACTCTAAGACACTTTTGCGTCACTTAGGGAATTTTTTTTTTTTTTTGTCATTTCACCTTAAGAGTTGGCCTTCCTTCAAATTTAATCCTGGTTCTGCCACCGACGATAGATGATTCTAATTTAGGACAAGATGCATGAAGATGATAACATAGCTCAATGATAATTAAATGTGGATTACGCATTAACAAATGAGAGAAATAAAGCCATGAGAGAGAGAGAGAGAGAGAGAGAGAGAGAGAGAGAGCAAACGACCACCTCGGAGAGCCGTTTAGTAAGATAAGGTGTTCAAAGAGTTCTGGTCTCTTTGTAGCGGCCATGCATCCAATCATGGCTGACATGGAGTGACCCAAGTAGATGGTCTTATTCAGATTGAGCTGATCAAGGAGGCACAGCAAGTCTTGCACGTAACCGTTGAAATTTGAGTACCTCTTCAGATCGTAAAGTGAAGGATTAACGTTCGGAGAGAAAACCAAGTCGAAAACCACCACCTTGAAGTAGCAAGCGAAGTAAGGGATCAGATATTGCCACAGAGTCTGATCTGTGCCATACCCATGAGCAAGAACCATGGCTTGCGTGCCATTTCCATAAACATTGACGTTTAGTGCTTCGACAATACCTCCTGTACAATCAGAGAGTGCCTCCATTATGTTATGCAAAGTAAGTAGCCTGGCTGAGATATATATAGGCCTGCTTTCCACGGCGCCTAAGGTTGTGTAAATAGGTTTTCCTCCGCAGGTAAACTAAATCACTTGTCGTTAAAACTCGTTGAACCATGACTCAGTCCGTCTTACCCTACGTTTTCTCTTCGTACTTTTGGAGTATCCCCGAAGGCAACTGGATTAATACATGTATGCAGGTGCATTGTTGTGTCGTTTTCCAACGCCCACCCAGGGCCAAGCAAATAATACGATTCTGGAACACGCGGCTGACCGCATTATTGAGGTAAAAATAATGGTCAGACCGCATCATTAGAGAAAAATGTTCACCCAAAAAAAAAAGAAGCAACTCGGCAACAACAAAGAAGGGAGAGGAGAGTCATGGGATTTGGGGATTTAGAAATTAGGGTTTGAAATGGAGGATTTTCAAAGGAAAAAAAAAAAAAGACGTGTTCAATCGTACCGGTCGGAGAACTGGTCGCACAACTTGTTTAGTGGTCTAACCAGTGTGGTTAAAGAGAGAGAAAAATAGTACTGATGCGTGCCTGGTCGGCCACAAAGAGCCCAGTCGAGCCAACACCTTACAGGCCTCATTAAATGAGGTGGAGACATGTGAGGCGTTGGATTTTATGAGATGCAATCCAGATCGTGGGT
This sequence comes from Morella rubra, assembly GCA_003952965.2. Classification (NCBI taxonomy): domain Eukaryota; kingdom Viridiplantae; phylum Streptophyta; class Magnoliopsida; order Fagales; family Myricaceae; genus Morella; species Morella rubra. The sequence continues at coordinate 12,089,635 of CM025850.1, read as the reverse complement.
CTGGATATGTCTGGATTTGGGCTGAATCCAAACTCTCAATATACTAATGAGGTGAGCTGAAAAGCTTAATTATACAAGTCTACTTTCAAGGATGTAACTATTTGTGGGATCAATATATACGGAAGGCAAGAGATCGGTGCTGCAAGTTTGTGGGACAAATGGTTAAAACGACTTAGCTTACTAATTTTCGTCCATAGTTTAACCGCCTTTCTTCCAAGAAAACTTTCTACTTCTGCAGTTAAATCGAGAAAGATGATCGAATCTGAGATTTTGCAGATAAAGGTAATAGCCAAGAGCATTGAGAAGAACTCAATGAAAAGAATGACATACTACTCCTATCCATTAATATTAGTAGCTAAAACAGAGAAAACGAAGTCAACCATATCCATTATTCGTATACAAAATGTTAGGCTAAAGATAAAACAGAGTGAATGGAAATGCAAAGGGGCTCAGGCTCACATCAATGCGATGGGGTTTCTTGTGGGCATAAACAAGACGAGAGTAAATGCAACTCAGCAAACTTGCCGTCCCTGAGTTTATGTTGTAAGCTTTTTGAATTTAATGATGCCGTCGGTTGGAAGGAAAAGGCTGCCTTCAACTTCCTCTTCCAAACCATGATAGACCAACATTTAATATGTCAGGTCCGTACAATGTACAAGTTTTAATGGGCTTTGGTATCATACAAAGTGACAGCATGAGCCCTACAATAGAGTTTATCTACTGTGTTTATCTCTTTTTGAAAATGTCTTTATCTATAGCATCTCTCTACACCGTTCTCTTGCCTTCAGCCTTCCTTGCATTCATTTCACACAATGAAATTCCACATTCAATCAAACCAACCATTCATTCACACATTCCAAGCCAAGCCCAAAGTCTCCGGCATCACTGAATGCTTCCTTTCCCAAGATGCCAAGGATCGAAGACTTTTAGGACATAAAACAGTATTTTAAGGCTGTTCATGCCCCTTTTGACGACCAAGTAACAATGGCAACAATGTATCTCTTTGGGGATGTGAAGCTGTGGTGGCGGACGCGAGATGAGGATGTGTTTGAGGGTCGTTGTGAGATCAACGCCTAGGAGGAACTAAATAGGTTGCTCAAGAAAAGAAACATTTCCTACCTGAGAACGTTATATGGCTTGTACGAGAGTCCCTAATGCAGGACCGGCATTGTTCAAGAAAATCAACGCAGGCTGTGGGGGATAGAGGGCTCGACAAGATGAATGCTTGGCTCGAGACATAATAGAAAGTAGAAGTATGCAATAATCTTATAAGGACAGCGAAAGGGATGCAAATGTGCAGTCGTGAAGAAACTAAGCGAAGGACCCGTGTGCACAAAGGCTTCAATGATGACTCTCATCCATAGCTTCTGGTCACAGTTGGTCAAAAAACTCGATCATTGCGTTAGCAGAGCTCTGGGAAGTATGCGAATAAGTAATTGGTAGCCTGAGCGGGGGGTGGGGAAGGAATAATATTTCACATTGGATAAGCAAGCAAGAGCTAGCGGCTGCTGCGTTTTGCAAGACTTCGCTCTCAATTTCGACGAGATTATTGGCATCTAGCTGGGACCTCGCATTCCATCATCTCATATTGACTCTACTCTAAGGAAGTGAAGTGAAGTGACTCAAGGGCATGAGGCATGAACGCTCTCACAGTTAAGAGCACAGGAAAAGAATAAGCAATCCCACAAGCACTGTACTTTCAGGAATTGGCTTCGTAATAGAGGCAGTTAGTTCCTTATCGCTTGTTTAAAATAAAGTAAAAGATAGTTTAATACCTAAATTACTAAAAGATAGTTCAAATAAATGGTCAGTTCTTTTTATGAATTGCACCAGATAACTAAAAATCCACATCTCCTTTTAGGTTCCAAAAGCCAAAAGCCAAATGCCAAATGCTGTGACTCCGTGAATTGTTTGTACGCATCGCCTTCTTTTCGAACACAGAGAAAAGAAAATTCGAGTGATTTAAAAATACAAAAGGGCTAGAGGGCGATGTTGCCCAAACAGTCGTGGGATGTGGACTCAATAGAGACATCCAACTTTTTTTCCTTCAATGATATTGTACTTTTCCAACTGGGTTTTAGTTTTCGTGTGGTGAAAAAATAATGGTGGTGACGGTTGATGGTCATGCATGTCAGCTTTACCTAATCAACACTTTTGATTTAGCGACACGTGTTTGACCTTAAGATTGATTAATAAACACGAAGCATCGGTTTGAATCCTAAATGTATGACCTATATAGACGAACCAATTGATCAAATGATTTTTTCCTCTCTTTCGTCTCTCAAGTTCCTGGAGGTTGGCTTGGATGATCAGGATTTGAGACCTAAAGAAGTGCTCCCTTGAGGTTTTAAGTGCAAACAATTCCTTAAACTACCCCCACAATAAAACGAGACTTATCCAGATGTGACTTGAGGGAGTTGCGCCGACCTATACTTTATCAGCCCGTTAAGCAAGTTCTACTCTAGTAGACTTGCCAGACGAAGTATCTCCTCGCCCAAAAAGTTTCTCTTTCGCAGTTATGAATAACAAAACCTCATGGAGCGTGCTATCAATTTATTATTGAATTCCAAGAAGGAACATGATTAATGTTCGAAATTCACTGTCCTCGAGTAAGTAGCCATGGACAAGCAATAACGAAGAATCCCTGTAAACGATAGGAGAATAAACACAAATGCTAGATGATTGCTCACCATCACTAAAAAAAATGGCAAATTCAAGATGCGCAAAGTTTTTTGTGTGGCCACAAAATTAAGGCCTATACAGCCAATATACAACAGATTTTTCAAGACCCCCTCATCTCTCCAAACTGTCTGGACTAAACGATACAGGATTATACAAAACAAGGTATTAGTTACAGAAAAAGCAGCAAGGACTCCGAACCCATATTTCACACATTTATTTTCTGTACAGATCTTGCCCAACTATTTAGATGGGCAAAAAAAAATTGTGAATGCGAGTCCATGATGACTCCTGGTATTGACAGCTGCAGTTTCCCAACCAGATGGGTATTTCATATCTAACAGTTTTCGGGACCTAGCGTTGGAATTCGTTGCCCAGGCAAAAAGAGGACAAGTGAAGATACCACCGCAAACATTTGCTATGCAAATGGTCTATGTTTGGAAAACCCATCTCATGATTAACAATCAAGGAGAAGAGTGGATACCCTCAATTCAAGGCATAATGAACACGTTCAAGGAGCTGCACCACCAGATTCACAGAAATGGCTGAAGGTGAATGTGCTTTCAAGCTTGCTTTTATTGTCTCCGATGAACCCAGAGGTAATGACAATATGGCCTCTTGCTGCATACTTGTAAGCTCCAAGAACTGAGTTAGCATGTCGCCATCAAGTATTTTTGGCACCCCAACCTGCCAGTCAACAAGAAAAGGAACAACGTAAAACAACAGCATTAACAGCAGAACAATACCATTAAGTCAGCAGGTTCCTAGTGCGGTCTGATACTCCAGGCTCATATTTTAAATCTCTTCAAGGTGAGATTACCAATTTACCACACATTAAAAGCCAACAAGAAGCTGAGCCTCAGACATTGGCTGCAGCATGGGCAGGACCATAATTGAGACTCGGACAAAATTGACAATTCATGATTGACCAGAACATCTCTCCTCCCCACGGGAAAGGGGAAAGTCTTAGGGAAAAGGAGGAGGAAGTAGAAAACAAGGACGCAGGGGAAGAATGTTTTGTGTCCAAATATCAGACAGTCAGTTACTGAAAGAAGTAGAAAAAAGGAGCGCCTAAACTGATATGGCACAGCCAGATGGTTCTGAACAGTAAAAGAGGTCTCTATATAGATAGATAGATATCCCATTAGAAAATCTGTACAATGTGATCATGGGACCATTCTGTTCAGGATTGAATTCCAACAAGATAAAAGCAATGTGTACTTCCTAGAAGTAATCTAAAAATTAAGTTTCAACTTCTCTTACCGGGTTTTCACGGCAACGGAATTCATTATGATCATTTCCTAGAACAGGAGCAGTCAATGGATGAACAACAAGTCTAGCTTGGACAGCTTCTAAGAGCTCATGTTCTTCCCTACACAAACATTACATTGGGAATACGATATCGAGTCAAGGCCTTGCCACCAAGCACAATAGGCAATCATGTGCAGTATCAAACTGTTAGCCATGCTCCTTTACATAACTATGTGAAACGCATATACTGTTAGAATTAGGGTCATGTGCAATGAGTCGAGGCTTTACCACCAAGCACAAAAGGCAATCACTTGAATATAAAACTGCAGCCATGATCCTTAACATAACTATGTAAAAATCACAAGGAGGTAGGAATTAGGATCATGTGCAAGTCCCAAGTAATTTGTCAGCCATGTAATAGGCCTAATATTCAAGGCAACAGTCACTTCGTGGTCTTTGTTGTAAGATAATATATCAAAACTTTTAAGGATAATCTCCAAAGAAATGACCAGAAAAAAGGGAAAATTTTATACTGCTAATGGTGTTTTTTATCAAAAGAATTTGCAATGAGTGTCCACATGTCTAGCTTCACTATTTCATCCAAATCCAGTATTGGTATGATGCATTGTAATCATCAGCGTTAATCTCATTTGCTTAATGCAATAATATTTAGGTAAAAAGAAGAACTAGTAAAGGACTGTGTACCTTGACGATCAATATGCCCCCTATATTCATATACTACTAAAACAAAAATGGACACAGGATCTTCCTGAAAAAACGCATACCTTGATATTGGAATAAAGGTTATAATGCTGCCTAATAGTGTGCTGGCAATGATAGTGTTGTGTACCAAGTCAATACCATTCAGCACATCTTCAGCTGGAAGTCTATATGAATATGATCCCTACGCCAAAATACTAGCACAATGTAAGGGGAATTACCAAATTTAAAATGCATAAACAATAACTGCTATAAAACTGTCAAAAGATACCATCAGAATTTATGATCCTTTTGGCTTGAAACAGCTTTCTGGATTGACAAATACAGTATGCTTACAGAGAGAAGAAAATCCTCTAGCTATCTCACACGATGGAGATGATGACCAGTAAATAACAAACAAAGGATATGTATGACATAGCAGATTGACTAAGAGGAAACTAGTTCTTCTGTCATGGTAGTTAATTTTCTCCACCATTCCGCTCTATGGCAGGCTATGTTGAGTAGAAATATAAACCATCTAGACTTATCCCTACTATCTAGAACCAGCTAATGACTAATACTGGGTTTGACACTGACTTACTCCTGCCTCTTAATCCCATGTTAACCCTCTGTCATCGATGCTAAAGAATCTCTGGGCCAGGTTCACCTGAGATTTGTGTAAATCTATGCATTAAAATTCATGAAACCAATTAATAATTTACTGGTTATCTGATGCTTCTTTCTACTAACATCCTGCTGACCTAAGTCCCAAGTCCTGGTCAAGCCTTTAGAATCACATCACCTCAAAACTTCCCCCAAAATTTAATATTAGGCGATTTTGAATCACGTCTTAAGGAGTGCGTCACAGGATAATACCATCCAGCCATGAAAACAAGATCAGATTTAGAAGACTAGATAACAAAAATGAAAGCACTTCCAATATGAGTTGACATGAATAACATAAATTAATGGTCAATCATTGACTTAAAATGGGCACAAGAGAGTACCTTCCTGATGCTCATGGCTATCTCACCCAGATAATAAGCAGAGCTCAGTGTCAAGTTGAAGTCATCAATGACAAAGTAATTCGCAGGAGGACTTAGCACGGGGAAGGTGATAAAGGCTCAATGACTTCCAGTGCCTGCATGTGGAGTCATCCTCTACTACATAGCATGATTGACACAAGGAGGACTTAGCTTCAATGGATCTGTGATTCAGTCTCCACCATCCTTGTTCAGGTATCCTCAGGCAGTTGTCAAGGCAACAAAGTATTTCATTGACGCGTCATTACTGTCATGGTAAGAATGATATATCAATTCCTATCAATAAGCATTGAGGAAATGACAACAAGAGCAGAGAGAATATAATTCATGCAGTGATCATTAATAAGACACTTTACTTTAACGATCTAAGAGCTTTTGCCACAATAAGGCAATTGTGCTTCATCGTCTAAAGATTTGCATTAGTTCCTTGATGCTTATGCATAAAGTGATAATCTCCTTAATGCTATAATATCTAAAGTCTCTAGGACTGCTGCCAAATGCCAAATGCCAAATGCTGTGACTCCGTGAATTGTTTGTACGCATCGCCTTCTTTTCGAACACAAAGAAAAGAAAATTCGAGTGATTTAAAAATACAAAAGGGCTAGAGGGCGATGTTGCCCAAACAGTCGTGGGATGTGGACTCAATAGAGACATCCAACTTTTTTTCCTTCAATGATATTGTACTTTTCCAACTGGGTTTTAGTTTTCGTGTGGTGAAAAAATAATGGTGGTGACGGTTGATGGTCATGCATGTCAGCTTTACCTAATCAACACTTTTGATTTAGCGACACGTGTTTGACCTTAAGATTGATTAATAAACACGAAGCATCGGTTTGAATCCTAAATGTATGACCTATATAGACGAACCAATTGATCAAATGATTTTTTCCTCTCTTTCGTCTCTCAAGTTCCTGGAGGTTGGCTTGGATGATCAGGATTTGAGACCTAAAGAAGTGCTCCCTTGAGGTTTTAAGTGCAAACAATTCCTTAAACTACCCCCACAATAAAACGAGACTTATCTAGATGTGACTTGAGGGAGTTGCACCGACCTATACTTTATCAGCCCGTTAAGCAAGTTCTACTCTAGTAGACTTGCCAGACGAAGTATCTCCTCGCCCAAAAAGTTTCTCTTTCGCAGTTATGAATAACAAAACCTCATGGAGCGTGCTATCAATTTATTATTGAATTCCAAGAAGGAACATGATTAATGTTCGAAATTCACTGTCCTCGAGTAAGTAGCCATGGACAAGCAATAACGAAGAATCCCTGTAAACGATAGGAGAATAAACACAAATGCTAGATGATTGCTCACCATCACTAAAAAAAATGGCAAATTCAAGATGCGCAAAGTTTTTTGTGTGGCCACAAAATTAAGGCCTATACAGCCAATATACAACAGATTTTTCAAGACCCCCTCATCTCTCCAAACTGTCTGGACTAAACGATACAGGATTATACAAAACAAGGTATTAGTTACAGAAAAAGCAGCAAGGACTCCGAACCCATATTTCACACATTTATTTTCTGTACAGATCTTGCCCAACTATTTAGATGGGCAAAAAAAAATTGTGAATGCGAGTCCATGATGACTCCTGGTATTGACAGCTGCAGTTTCCCAACCAGATGGGTATTTCATATCTAACAGTTTTCGGGACCTAGCGTTGGAATTCGTTGCCCAGGCAAAAAGAGGACAAGTGAAGATACCACCGCAAACATTTGCTATGCAAATGGTCTATGTTTGGAAAACCCATCTCATGATTAACAATCAAGGAGAAGAGTGGATACCCTCAATTCAAGGCATAATGAACACGTTCAAGGAGCTGCACCACCAGATTCACAGAAATGGCTGAAGGTGAATGTGCTTTCAAGCTTGCTTTTATTGTCTCCGATGAACCCAGAGGTAATGACAATATGGCCTCTTGCTGCATACTTGTAAGCTCCAAGAACTGAGTTAGCATGTCGCCATCAAGTATTTTTGGCACCCCAACCTGCCAGTCAACAAGAAAAGGAACAACGTAAAACAACAGCATTAACAGCAGAACAATACCATTAAGTCAGCAGGTTCCTAGTGCGGTCTGATACTCCAGGCTCATATTTTAAATCTCTTCAAGGTGAGATTACCAATTTACCACACATTAAAAGCCAACAAGAAGCTGAGCCTCAGACATTGGCTGCAGCATGGGCAGGACCATAATTGAGACTCGGACAAAATTGACAATTCATGATTGACCAGAACATCTCTCCTCCCCACGGGAAAGGGGAAAGTCTTAGGGAAAAGGAGGAGGAAGTAGAAAACAAGGACGCAGGGGAAGAATGTTTTGTGTCCAAATATCAGACAGTCAGTTACTGAAAGAAGTAGAAAAAAGGAGCGCCTAAACTGATATGGCACAGCCAGATGGTTCTGAACAGTAAAAGAGGTCTCTATATAGATAGATAGATATCCCATTAGAAAATCTGTACAATGTGATCATGGGACCATTCTGTTCAGGATTGAATTCCAACAAGATAAAAGCAATGTGTACTTCCTAGAAGTAATCTAAAAATTAAGTTTCAACTTCTCTTACCGGGTTTTCACGGCAACGGAATTCATTATGATCATTTCCTAGAACAGGAGCAGTCAATGGATGAACAACAAGTCTAGCTTGGACAGCTTCTAAGAGCTCATGTTCTTCCCTACACAAACATTACATTGGGAATACGATATCGAGTCAAGGCCTTGCCACCAAGCACAATAGGCAATCATGTGCAGTATCAAACTGTTAGCCATGCTCCTTTACATAACTATGTGAAACGCATATACTGTTAGAATTAGGGTCATGTGCAATGAGTCGAGGCTTTACCACCAAGCACAAAAGGCAATCACTTGAATATAAAACTGCAGCCATGATCCTTAACATAACTATGTAAAAATCACAAGGAGGTAGGAATTAGGATCATGTGCAAGTCCCAAGTAATTTGTCAGCCATGTAATAGGCCTAATATTCAAGGCAACAGTCACTTCGTGGTCTTTGTTGTAAGATAATATATCAAAACTTTTAAGGATAATCTCCAAAGAAATGACCAGAAAAAAGGGAAAATTTTATACCGCTAATGGTGTTTTTTATCAAAAGAATTTGCAATGAGTGTCCACATGTCTAGCTTCACTATTTCATCCAAATCCAGTATTGGTATGATGCATTGTAATCATCAGCGTTAATCTCATTTGCTTAATGCAATAATATTTAGGTAAAAAGAAGAACTAGTAAAGGACTGTGTACCTTGACGATCAATATGCCCCCTATATTCATATACTACTAAAACAAAAATGGACACAGGATCTTCCTGAAAAAACGCATACCTTGATATTGGAATAAAGGTTATAATGCTGCCTAATAGTGTGCTGGCAATGATAGTGTTGTGTACCAAGTCAATACCATTCAGCACATCTTCAGCTGGAAGTCTATATGAATATGATCCCTACGCCAAAATACTAGCACAATCGTAAGGGGAATTACCAAATTTAAAATGCATAAACAATAACTGCTATAAAACTGTCAAAAGATACCATCAGAATTTATGATCCTTTTGGCTTGAAACAGCTTTCTGGATTGACAAATACAGTCCCAAAAAAAAAAGGAAAAGGAAAACTGACTTTGCAATTTACAGAGAGAAGAAAATCCTCTAGCTATCTCACACGATGGAGATGATTATGACCAGTAAATAACAAACAAAGGATATGTATGACATAGCAGATTGACTAAGAGGAAACTAGTTCTTCTGTCATGGTAGTTAATTTTCTCCACCATTCCGCTCTATGGCAGGCTATGTTGAGTAGAAATATAAACCATCTAGACTTATCCCTACTATCTAGAACCAGCTAATGACTAATACTGGGTTTGACACTGACTTACTCCTGCCTCTTAATCCCATGTTAACCCTCTGTCATCGATGCTAAAGAATCTCTGGGCCAGGTTCACCTGAGATTTGTGTAAATCTATGCATTAAAATTCATGAAACCAATTAATAATTTACTGGTTATCTGATGCTTCTTTCTACTAACATCCTGCTGACCTAAGTCCCAAGTCCTGGTCAAGCCTTTAGAATCACATCACCTCAAAACTTCCCCCAAAATTTAATATTAGGCGATTTTGAATCACGTCTTAAGGAGTGCGTCACAGGATAATACCATCCAGCCATGAAAACAAGATCAGATTTAGAAGACTAGATAACAAAAATGAAAGCACTTCCAATATGAGTTGACATGAATAACATAAATTAATGGATTTTCTTGTCAAATCATTGACTTAAAATGGGCACAAGAGAGTACCTTCCTGATGCTCATGGCTATCTCACCCAGATAATAAGCAGAGCTCAGTGTCAAGTTGCATTCTGGACTTGCATTATCTAGGACATAAAGCAATGACAAAGTAAGAAATTCGCAGACTTAATTTCCAGCCATTAAAAGAAATAACAAGACAATTACGCCAATAGCATAACAATAATGAGGTCAAAAAATACATTTGGGAAGACTGTTACCTTGATAAAGACATTCGCTCAACCTACGACACCCACAGGAGGTAAATACTTCTGTTTCATATTGATTTAGAAGTTATAGTGCCAGTTTGATTTATTGCAGTGACCTGGGCTTGTGGTTAATTAAAAATATCAGTCGAATTTGGTTTAGGTTCTGGTGTTTTGGTTTGGGTTTTAAGTGTGAATTCAGAGTGGTTTGGGAGGTCTAACGTGGTTGGTTAGTCCAGACGTCAATTCTGTTGGCCTACCCATCATGTACTAATTACAACACATTAAACAGTAACTAACTTAAATACATGAGGATCCACAATCCAAATCTTTGTGGTTACACACATGGTTCAAACCAGAACTTACTTTCTAAATGATCCGAACATGACAGGACAGCAATGCTTCCTTTACGATCCGAAACAACAGCTGTGTCAACATCCAGGAGAACACAATCAGCAACTAACCTCTGTGATGGGTCAGAGTACAGTTGCTCCAGTTTTTTAGAATCCTGACACACAAGAAAGCAAAGTAGGCAAGTTCAGTACCAATAACTCAAACTATATGTCACATCCTGTAGTTTCAGGAATATATATCTTAAAGTTGAACATATCATTACTCTACGTAAGAAGGAAAGGGAAGAATATTACACAGAAACAAGTTAACAAAGTATTTCATCCTTGTTTTGACAAAAGCTTAAAACGCGTCAAACACACATTACAGAGAGAAAACTGCCTTCACCACTTACCTCATGGTAAGAATAGAAAAGGATACCATCACGGCAATCACCAACAGCAATTCTAGTAAAATATGAAGTCATAGATGTTATCATAAAGCGGGTCCTGCCTCCCGCAAGCCTTTTCATCCTCTGAGGATTGTCACTAGGAAAACCACATACATAAAACTGAGACAACAAGACCAACATCTTCATCAGCAGAGAGAATATACAGAGACCAGATATGCCGAAGAATCATAAAAGCAGTGATCATTGCAAGAAAGATAGAAACCAAAGACTTTGGTAACTTACGCTACTACCAGCAGATGCCAAGAAGTAACGATCAAGATAAGAGCATATTGAAAGGACCATTCCAGGCCACGTAGTTGAATAAGCTAATCGCAATTGCCATGCTTCAGTCTCTTCAAGTTTGAATCCATCACAGCTAGTATCATCTGGGCTGCTGCAGATACTACTGCTGGATAACTGTTCTGCAGCATATCCAACAATTTCGCGAAATGGTGAAGTTCGTTGACAAGCTGTCCCCGCTTTCGAACAGAATGTGATTGACCCACTATCTGAATTTTGCACATGTTCAAGGCAGAGGACAATGACACGGCCCTTGGTACTGTCACAGAAAATGTCAGTTAAAAAATGTAGTATGGAACTTATATGACATCAAAACATCATTTCCACATATTGGCAAAAACCACCAGGACAACGACATCGATTTTTGACTCCTGCATATCAATCATCTACAGATCAAACCTTCAAATGTTAAACAATTACTTGTTCTTGCAAAGGAGAAAACTTCATCACTTCAATAGTAAAAGAAACAGAAACTCAATCAGGTTAAATATTTTATGAACAGGCAGAACAACAAAGACACAAGCTTATCAAAAAAAAAAAAGAACAACAAAGACACGAGGCAGATGAACACCTCTCAGCTTCACCACTGGGCAATATGGCTGGACCAGAAGACAGACTAGTCCCAACCACCAGAACCTGTTCACTTCCGACCCTCACTAATTCCATGGATTTTGCTGTTTCTCCAAGTTCAAGTTTGAAAGATGACAAGACAGACCCACTAAGGGGATCCACACAACATATGTCGGATGAACACGCATCATTGTTCAAATCAGTTCTCATTACAAGCAATAGCCTGCTTTCACTATGATAGAGGACCTTCCGTGGAGTGCCTCCAAGATGAAATTTCTGCACATTAAGCCTCTTACTGTGTACCATCTCCACCTAGAGTGACATCAAGATCATAAATGTAAGCATATGCCATGTAGATAGGACCAATGTATCCACTTTGGGATAGGACTGTTCATTAACACTTAATTCAGATTATTGATAAGGGTGCGGGAGGAGAGAAGAGAGTTAAAATAAAAGAACAAACGTATAAGTAGCACAATACCCATCAGATCAGCAGTAAAGTAAATTTTCTTCATCTGCTAAAACCACAACTGTGACTTTCCTGTTCTAACAAAATCAACAGCAGTGTTATCTGATTATCAACTTTTGGAATGGTTGAGGTTTCAGCATATAAGACAATGCACATCACCAAAGTTGAACAGTTTTTTTTTTTTTTTCCCGAAAATTTTACACCAGAGAGAACCATTTCACCAAGGCTTGAGAGACCAATATCCTCGGTCAACAACAAAATAGATCCTTTTGGAATGCATAAATAAAACCAAATTACCAATATTCCCAAGGATGTAGCAAGTCTCAAAATTCAACCATCATCAATTTCATAGTGACACTTTAAACACTCATTCTATGACAGACATTAATCATATATCCAGAGTCAAAAACAAAAAACCTAGATAAGTGCACTTCACTGACAAGTTTAACACTGAAAATAGTGAACAAGTTGAGTCCATTATTACAAAATTCTCATGATAGAGTCCAAAGTTAGTAATGTTTGCTTGATAGGCGGTAAAACTCAAAACATAGTTTTCGACAAGCTGAAAAAGAATAGCCTTGAAAAATTGGAAGTCAAAGTGCCAAAACATATGACATCCATAGGAAAAAGTTCTCACCAAATGTAGACTATTCTCCGCAACGAATAACATTCCTTTTGGGCATTCAACAGAACATACAGGGGTCACATGCGTTGAAGTCTGAAATGAGATAGATGTATAAGAGAGGCTGTGCCTAGCAGTATGCAACAGCCAAGGTCTGTCACTGAGAGCAATTAAATCTGCATCAAGTGAATCGCTCAGGGGAACCAGGAATACGGGAGTGATGCCAATGCGACGAATGGCAATTAACTGAAGATTGACAGGAAAGTCCTCTGTCTTCTCAAATAGATTAGCCTCACACAGCTGTGGGCTAAAAGAAGTTGGCATTCTTGTACCTGAAAACAAAGTATCTGTATTTGCTAAAGCAGAACTAAAAGTGTGATATCCAGGTAATTCTGATGAAGACATTTTGGAGGCATCAGGCCACTCAAACCGAAGCAGCATTCCATTCCTCAAACCAGATAGTACATAAAGCCTATCAACTAATACAAGCCTAACATCTTGAGGAATGCAGCCACTTATAGCAGTTCCCATGGTATTTGACAATGAAATCATCCCTGAAGCAAGAACTCTTAGGCCTTTATCTGGTATAAAGGACAAAATTTCCACTGAAGGCTTATGTGTCCCAATAGCAAAGGTTCTACCAATGTCAGCTCCAACTGGAAAGGCATCCACATGGCTAACCCGATTGATGGAAGACGTGGGTTGTTTTTCGTCAAAATGTCTTTGAAGTAAGGAAATGCAGGATAATTCATTTTGCAATTTCAGATGTTGCATTTCGTATATTTCATAATGACAAGCTGAAAGCAATCTGATCCCAAGTATACATAAAAAGCATGGATTAGAGGTTGAAACAACTATCATGTTATGTCCAACTGCCCCTAAACTAATGCTTAAATTTTCTGGGAACCATGACGTGCAAACTGGAGAGGACAGAGGAGTGCCCTCAGAATGAGCAACCTTGGTAGGCAAACAAAGCCTCACAGCATTTTGGTCAATCTGAACAAGCAAACCATCACTTACAAGGCCACATGCCAAGGTACAGACATCAGGCTTGAAACCAACTGAATCAGTCACATCGGTAAAACTTAAGCCAACCGATAGTACCCGGGTCTCTTCAACAAATGATAGTACTAGAAAAGAATGATACGAATCAGTTACTTTCATTCGAACTGTCCAAGTACCAGTTATGCCTTGATAAATAGGAGCAGTCCGCAACAGTTTTTCTACGCTTATACCGCTACGAATAATCCTTAAAGAACCTTCTGGTGCCACTCCACAGCAGGCGAACATTTGATCATGTTTCTCATCATGATAATCCACGACTGACATATCTAATATTGGTGCAATGTTTTGAATAGGACTTGTATAATGCAATCCTCCACTTTCCAATGCAAGGACCATCCCATCCCCCATCTCAACCAGTGCAGCCAGATATCCACCATGAACCCACAAAAGCGCCTTACATGGTAGACCCTTATAGAGACACTCAGATAGATTAACTTTAAGTCCATCAGAATCAAAGCAAATTTCAATCATGAAAAATTCTCCAGAATCTACGCAAAAAATTAACCTCGGATTTTGATGTTTTTCTGGTTCCCAACTCCAAGAGCATATATGTTTATAGGTTGAATTCACATTGCCAGTATCACCATCTATACACATAGGATCATAATCCCTGAGCTCCAGCAGGGCACAGGCAGCAACGTTACATAAACCTTCATCATCAACATCCTGTACTCTAATTGAATCTTCAACAAAATTATGCTCATCCACTGCATTAGGTAAAAAATTTAAGCTTGTTCGATAGACACAGCACGGCTTGTTAGCATCTCTAAGATCCATCAAGAGAGCATCACCAACCCTGAACAGAAAGGCAAATCCATGGCAGTGTGGAACTTCAACAATATTATGCGCTAGGGGTCCAGCTTCAAGATACCGAGAGAGAACATATAAAGCACATTCTCTAACATTCCATCTCAACAACAGCAGTTCATTCAATACTTCTCCTGGCCTGCAGTCCAAATTTTGATTTGTAGTTGAATCTACCTTAGCAAAACACCAACAGAATAGAAATAAAGGATAACTTTCATCCTACAGCTACATAAGCAATGATAAATAGACTATGCCCCCCCTTTACAAATAATTGGCATACCTATTAAGAAGGATGGCCAGAACAGGATGATGCTCTTTACTTGGTTGACTAGCATCTTGTGAAATAAAGCACATGCCCCATATAGTACCACGTATACCATTTTTCCGGATGTTTCTGGCAATACTTGCATCCCCTTCATGTTCAGAAGGGTAAATTATTCTCTGTATATATAAGACGATAGAATTTCAGTAACTCCTTGTGATATTCTAGGGTCACCAGAAGGCGTAATAAAATTAAATAAAATGCTCCCCCCCAACCCAAAATATGGTTGACATTTCCTTGTTGGAAGTCCCAAAACTAGTCCCTCATTCAAAAGCTCAAAGAATGTCTCTTACCACTTCCACAGGTACACTTCATTGAGGATTTTATACCCTTTTGGCTTTTCAATGAAAAAGTAATGCAATCATTGGAAAATTCATAACCATAATTTGGTGGGAAAGCACTTAATAGTAGGTCCAGAAAATATCTCTTTTGAAAGTGGAAAACAGAGTAGTTCCACATACTGTTTTCTCTTTTATAGATACAGAAAACAACTCACGTTATAGTATGCTTTATAATACAAGAGCAAGTATATTTCTAACCTTGTCACTGTCATCAGACATTGAAACAGAAAACACCTCATCAATGATATCACTGCCATCAGACACTGAAACAGAAAGCAGGGCCAAGCGATCTACATATGCACTAGCAGCAATAAAACAGCCACTGGAAGAGAAAAGCATGAAAGTTAGAATTTGGGCAAAGCCTTGTGTATTCAGATGCTTTTCTTTTCCTTCAGAACTTCCAAGGGATGAAAAAAGAGAAGACATACACGTATTAACAAGGAAGTTTGAGCCCGTTCCATAAAATAACATGCATCTCTTTCTTTTCTATTTTTTTCACTTTTTTCATAAGCATAAAGCAAAAACATTACACTTTAGGCTGCTAAACATATAGCCTGATCAGCATTGACACTAACTCATCGAATCTTCCTCACATACTTTCATCACAACACTTAATAGGAAATCTACTGGTGCCTTTACGTATCTGACACAGGCAGTTATCCATGAATTACTTATCATCCCAAAGCATGCATGCCAAGGCGTGTGCCTAGCTTCATAGAGATTTCCACAAAATAAAAATGCCAACACCACAGAGCTACTATCCATTGCAGTTGCGGATTGTTACCGCACTACTCTACAGCAAGGGCTCCAACAATTCCAAGTTCCTTGTTAGGACTCTAATCTAGTCCAACAGATGGGGAAAGAAGAAATAAAATGAGAATTCAGATTTTCAGAAGAAAAAAAATGACCTCAGATCACATAGGTTTGAATAACATGGCGATTCAATTCCAACTTTCCTAACCACAAAAGTGGCTTACCTTGAATCAACAGCCAGCATTCTCCAAGCTGCCACCTTGAGTTTCCAGGGTCGGAAAGTTGAACATGTGCCAGTGGAAAAAACCTATGTCAACAACCAAAATAAAGTAGCATCGCTTAGTGACAAGTTACCTAGCCTGAAAAATCAAACATTGAAGCTACAAAGCCCTTCCTGTCTCCCACTAGAATAGAATGAACTCAGCAGAAAATGTAAAAACCTGTGCATTTCATAGCAAAATGTCAGAAATGAGAGCTTCCCCGAATCAGAAATTACAACCAAAATGTCTTTACCCAGCATCTACAAAAGAAAAGGGCAAAAATTGGTATTCCGACCCTGAATTAATATTATTAACCACGTAAATCTATAATCAAAAAATATATTTACTTCTATCTTGATAAAAGGGGAATGAATAAATCTCCTAAATCAGATGTATTGTGATCCAAAGGAATAAACAAACAGACCTGTGGGTTTCGTACATGGAACTTCTCATTCCAAGGTAGGATGGCAATATCCTTAATTGTGCCAAATACAGGCTGCTCGCATACGGATTGTACAATTCCATCTTCCCCAATTATTACCAACTCGATTGATGTCTCCTGAACAATCGCCATCAACAAAACAGACATGGATTAAGATAGCAACCATTAATAAAGGGGTTCACCACCAGCTTCCTTCTCATAAGAAAGAGGAAAAAAAAAATACAGCTTTGAAGATGTAAGATTCTTGAAGTGGGGATTCCATTGATATGCCTCGCATGATAGCAGATGGTAGATACCTGCTAATTTTATCAAAATGGGATAGTGTAGAAAAGTATGTTTCCTCACGACAATACTAACAAGTAACACATTTGTAGTGTGCTTAAGAATCAATTAAAATGCAAAAACAACTTAGCAATAGCCAATTGCTAATTACAAACAATTCGTTTAACAAACATCAGTGCAATAACAATATGTAGTTTCCAAAAGAAAACGAAAAAGGAAAACTTCAATAAAACGAACCTTGCCGAAAACGACGTCGAGGGAGGCTGGGGAGCGAATGTGACCGTAGAGGACCTGGAGGACGACGCTTCCTCTGAGGACACACTTAGCAAGGTAGTGAGTGCTGCTGCTAGACGCGGACGAAGACGATCGGGACTTGGCGGAGGAACACTCATCCTCTGAAACCGCCATTGAGGATTAGTTTGAACTTAAAACTTGGCAGGGCTAGGGTTTTCCGTTTGTTTCTCGGGAAAAGATTGAAGTTCTTATCTTTTTAGAACTGCGTCAGCTTCCCAGGGGGTGCCATACCAAGATCGCTGGTAACTAGCCTTGGTAGATACCTTCTATTTAAAAAAACCAAATTACCAATTTCCCAAGATGTAGCAAGTCTCAAAATCAACCATCATCAATTTCATAGTGACACTTTAAAACTCATTCTATGACAGACATTAATCATATATCCAGAGTCAAAAACAAAAAACCTAGATAAGTGCACTTCACTGACAAGTTTAACACTGAAAATAGTGAACAAGTTGAGTCCATTATTACAAAATTCTCATGATAGAGTCCAAAGTTAGTAATGTTTGCTTGATAGGCGGTAAAACTTAACAACTAGAATAGCCTTTTGGAATCGACATATGACATCCAAAAGTTCTCAAAAAGACTATCCGCAACGCTTTTGGGCATTCAACAGAACAACAGGGGTATGCGTTGAAGTCAGGCTGTGCTAGCAGTATCACTGAGACAATCTTCAAGTGAATAACCCGGGAGTGACAATGCGACGAATGGCTGAAGATTAACTCAAATAGTAGCCTCACACAGCTGTGGGCTAAAAGAAGTTGGCATTCTTGTACCTGAAACAAAGTAGTATTTGCTAAACAGAACTAAAAGTGTGATATCCAGGTAATTCTGATGAAGAATTTTGGAGGCATCAGGCCACTCAAACCGAAGCAGCATTCCATTCCTCAAACCAGATAGTACATAAAGCCTATCAACTAATACAAGCCTAACATCTTGAGGAATGCAGCCACTTATAGCAGTTCCCATGGTATTTGACAATGGAAGCAAGCGGGAAGGACAAAATTTCCACTGAAGGCTTATGTGTCCCAATGTTCTACCAATGTCAGCTCCAACTGGAAAGGCATCCACATGGCTAACCCGATTGATGGGACGTGGGTTGTTTTTCGTCCTAAGGAAATGCAGGATAATTCATTTTGCAATTTCAGATGTTGCATTTCGTATATTTCATAATGACAAGCTGAAAGCAATCTGATCCCAAGTATACATTGGATTAGAGGTTACTATCATGTTATGTCCAATAAACTAATGCATTTTCTGGGAACCATGACGTGCAAACTCAGAGGAGTCCTCAGAAAGCAAGTAGGCAAACAAAGCCTCACAGCATTTTGGTCAATCTGAACAAGCAAACCATCACTTACAAGGCCACATGCCAAGGTACAGACATCAGGCTTGAAACCAACTGAATCAGTCACATCGGTAAAACTTAAGCCAACCGATAGTACCCGGGTCTCTTCAACAAATGATAGTACTAGAAAAGAATGATACGAATCAGTTACTTTCATTCGAACTGTCCAAGTACCAGTTATGCCTTGATAAATAGGAGCAGTCCGCAACAGTTTTTCTACGCTTATACCGCTACGAATAATCCTTAAAGAACCTTCTGGTGCCACTATTTGATCATGTTTCTCATCATGATAATCCACGACTGACATATCTAATATTGGTGCAATGTTTTGAATAGGACTTGTATAATGCAATCCTCCACTTTCCAATGCAAGGACCATCCCATCCCCCATCTCAACCAGTGCAGCCAGATATCCACCATGAACCCACAAAAGCGCCTTACATGGTAGACCCTTATAGAGACACTCAGATAGATTAACTTTAAGTCCATCAGAATCAAAGCAAATTTCAATCATGAAAAATTCTCCAGAATCTACGCAAAAAATTAACCTCGGATTTTGATGTTTTTCTGGTTCCCAACTCCAAGAGCATATATGTTTATAGGTTGAATTCACATTGCCAGTATCACCATCTATACACATAGGATCATAATCCCTGAGCTCCAGCAGGGCACAGGCAGCAACGTTACATAAACCTTCATCATCAACATCCTGTACTCTAATTGAATCTTCAACAAAATTATGCTCATCCACTGCATTAGGTAAAAAATTTAAGCTTGTTCGATAGACACAGCACGGCTTGTTAGCATCTCTAAGATCCATCAAGAGAGCATCACCAACCCTGAACAGAAAGGCAAATCCATGGCAGTGTGGAACTTCAACAATATTATGCGCTAGGGGTCCAGCTTCAAGATACCGAGAGAGAACATATAAAGCACATTCTCTAACATTCCATCTCAACAACAGCAGTTCATTCAATACTTCTCCTGGCCTGCAGTCCAAATTTTGATTTGTAGTTGAATCTACCTTAGCAAAACACCAACAGAATAGAAATAAAGGATAACTTTCATCCTACAGCTACATAAGCAATGATAAACAGACTATGCCCCCCCTTTACAAATAATTGGCATACCTATTAAGAAGGATGGCCAGAACAGGATGATGCTCTTTACTTGGTTGACTAGCATCTTGTGAAATAAAGCACATGCCCCATATAGTACCACGTATACCATTTTTCCGGATGTTTCTGGCAATACTTGCATCCCCTTCATGTTCAGAAGGGTAAATTATTCTCTGTATATATAAGACGATAGAATTTCAGTAACTCCTTGTGATATTCTAGGGTCACCAGAAGGCGTAATAAAATTAAATAAAATGCTCCCCCCCAACCCAAAATATGGTTGACATTTCCTTGTTGGAAGTCCCAAAACTAGTCCCTCATTCAAAAGCTCAAAGAATGTCTCTTACCACTTCCACAGGTACACTTCATTGAGGATTTTATACCCTTTTGGCTTTTCAATGAAAAAGTAATGCAATCATTGGAAAATTCATAACCATAATTCGGTGGGAAAGCACTTAATAGTAGGTCCAGAAAATATCTCTTTTGAAAGTGGAAAACAGAGTAGTTCCACATACTGTTTTCTCTTTTATAGATACAGAAAACAACTCACGTTATAGTATGCTTTATAATACAAGAGCAAGTATATTTCTAACCTTGTCACTGTCATCAGACATTGAAACAGAAAACACCTCATCAATGATATCACTGCCATCAGACACTGAAACAGAAAGCAGGGCCAAGCGATCTACATATGCACTAGCAGCAATAAAACAGCCACTGGAAGAGAAAAGCGTGAAAGTTAGAATTTGGGCAAAGCCTTGTGTATTCAGATGCTTTTCTTTTCCTTCAGAACTTCCAAGGGATGAAAAAAGAGAAGACATACACGTATTAACAAGGAAGTTTGAGCCCGTTCCATAAAATAACATGCATCTCTTTCTTTTCTATTTTTTTCACTTTTTTCATAAGCATAAAGCAAAAACATTACACTTTAGGCTGCTAAACATATAGCCTGATCAGCATTGACACTAACTCATCGAATCTTCCTCACATACTTTCGTCACAACACTTAATAGGAAATCTACTGGTGCCTTTACGTATCTGACACAGGCAGTTATCCATGAATTACTTATCATCCCAAAGCATGCATGCCAAGGCGTGTGCCTAGCTTCATAGAGATTTCCACAAAATAAAAATGCCAACACCACAGAGCTACTATCCATTGCAGTTGCGGATTGTTACCGCACTACTCTACAGCAAGGGCTCCAACAATTCCAAGTTCCTTGTTAGGACTCTAATCTAGTCCAACAGATGGGGAAAGAAGAAATAAAATGAGAATTCAGATTTTCAGAAGAAAAAAAATGACCTCAGATCACATAGGTTTGAATAACATGGCGATTCAATTCCAACTTTCCTAACCACAAAAGTGGCTTACCTTGAATCAACAGCCAGCATTCTTCCAAGCTGCCACCTTGAGTTTCCAGGGTCGGAAAGTTGAACATGTGCCAGTGGAAAAAACCTATGTCAACAACCAAAATAAAGTAGCATCGCTTAGTGACAAGTTACCTAGCCTGAAAAATCAAACATTGAAGCTACAAAGCCCTTCCTGTCTCCCACTAGAATAGAATGAACTCAGCAGAAAATGTAAAAACCTGTGCATTTCATAGCAAAATGTCAGAAATGAGAGCTTCCCCGAATCAGAAATTACAACCAAAATGTCTTTACCCAGCATCTACAAAAGAAAAGGGCAAAAATTGGTATTCCGACCCTGAATTAATATTATTAACCACGTAAATCTATAATCAAAAAATATATTTACTTCTATCTTGATAAAAGGGGAATGAATAAATCTCCTAAATCAGATGTATTGTGATCCAAAGGAATAAACAAACAGACCTGTGGGTTTCGTACATGGAACTTCTCATTCCAAGGTAGGATGGCAATATCCTTAATTGTGCCAAATACAGGCTGCTCGCATACGGATTGTACAATTCCATCTTCCCCAATTATTACCAACTCGATTGATGTCTCCTGAACAATCGCCATCAACAAAACAGACATGGATTAAGATAGCAACCATTAATAAAGGGGTTCACCACCAGCTTCCTTCTCATAAGAAAGAGGAAAAAAAAAATACAGCTTTGAAGATGTAAGATTCTTGAAGTGGGGATTCCATTGATATGCCTCGCATGATAGCAGATGGTAGATACCTGCTAATTTTATCAAAATGGGATAGTGTAGAAAAGTATGTTTCCTCACGACAATACTAACAAGTAACACATTTGTAGTGTGCTTAAGAATCAATTAAAATGCAAAAACAACTTAGCAATAGCCAATTGCTAATTACAAACAATATCAGCTTTGAAAAAGATGTAACGATTCTGTGTAGAGGACCTATTCACTTAGCATGCCTCGATCAAGGATCTTTGTAAAAGAGGGCTACCTGCTTTTTAGAACGTTTGTGCAAGATGGTGAGTGTGTCTGGTATGTTTCCTTCACGACAACACTAACAAGTAATCACATTTGTAGCATTGCTTAAGCGTGCAAAAACCTTAGCAATAATTGCTAATTAAAATTAACAAACTCAGAAAAGTGTAACCCGGGGAAAACTTCAATATTTTGCCGAAAACGAGCTTCGACCTGGGGAGCATGATCCTTGAGATGCAATGACAGACGTTGCTTCCTATAACAGGACAGTAGACTCTAGCAAGGTGTGACAAGAGAGCTGCTGACAACTAGAGCGCAGGCATCGCACCTTAGACTATTGTCCATCTAGGGTTGCAAGCGATTCCTTGAGAAGTTTCTGTGCTTCTTCTTTTCTCCTGGACAACCAAATGAAAAGAGGGCAGAACAAAATTAATAAGAATCTGCTATCACAGTGACCACACAACCATTGATCACTTCATACTTCTATAAAACATGTCCAGAAGAAACAAAAAAGACAGACAGCTCCGTTTGATTGACAGTTAAAGCAGGAAAGAGAGTATATCAATACTAATGATGAGCTTCAATCAATCCGCTATAGTGCTATACAAGACAACATCCCATCTAGAGTAATCATTCTAACACTTTTGCCAGAACAAGATCAACGTCCTCTTCAAAGTTTATAGTTCCAGCTACTTGAGAAGATAACATCGTCTTGCAGGTGGACGTTTCCCCCTCATGGAAAAGGATGCGTGATTCACACCTTGACATTGTGCTTTATATCATAAGCTGCCTTCTAACTTCAACAAAGAAACTACTAGCAGTTACAGGCAGAGGACAAAGAGAAGCTCATTTGAACCATCAATTTTCTTATGCTTCCACGTGCAAGGTTACTGATATTTCACAGCAGAAGTGGAAACTTTTTATTTTCAAGAAGAGAAAAACATCAGGCTCGTATGTTTGTCTAACAAAATCTCACATCCGCCTCCTTTGACAGGCTCATATGCTTCTGAAGCAGCCCATGTGATGGAAACATAACAATTTCATCATCCTCCTTAGAGCTGGGCATGTTTTCCTCACGGTAATTTAGGGATGTTCATGTTAAAATACAGGTCCGACAGAGAGTTGATAGGGGGGCTCAAAATCACACACAAATGGAACGCAACACCACAACGAAAAAGCAATGAATATGATATGTAAAATAAAGTCACCCCTTCAATGATCTTACAAGAGATAAACATCACAGCAAAATTTTCACTTAGGACACTCAAATGACAGATAAAACATATCTCCAAGTGCAGGTTTTCTGGGTCAGGATTAGTAGTGGATACTCACGTATGCTTTATAATACAAGAGCAAGTATATTTCTAACCTTGTCACTGTCATCAGACATTGAAACAGAAAACACCTCATCAATGATATCACTGCCATCAGACACTGAAACAGAAAGCAGGGCCAAGCGATCTACATATGCACTAGCAGCAATAAAACAGCCACTGGAAGAGAAAAGCATGAAAGTTAGAATTTGGGCAAAGCCTTGTGTATTCAGATGCTTTTCTTTTCCTTCAGAACTTCCAAGGGATGAAAAAAGAGAAGACATACACGTATTAACAAGGAAGTTTGAGCCCGTTCCATAAAATAACATGTTTTTAAGCATAAAGTAGGCTGTAGCCTGATCATTGACACTAACTCATCGATAGGAAATCTACTGGTGCCTTTACGTATCTGGCAAAGCATGCATGCGTGTGCCTAGCTTCATAGAGTAAAAATGATCCATTGCAATTGTTTTCTTCCAACAATTCCAAGTTCCTTGTTAGGACTCTAATCTAGTCCAACTCAGATTTTTTCAGATCACATAGGTTTGAATAACATGGCGATTCAATTCCAACTTTCCTAACCACAAAAGTGGCTTACCTTGAATCAACAGCCAGCATTCTTCCAAGCTGCCACCTTGAGTTTCCAGGGTCGGAAAGTTGAACATGTGCCAGTGGAAAAAACCTATGTCAACAACCAAAATAAAGTAGCATCGCTTAGTGACAAGTTACCTAGCCTGAAAAATCAAACATTGAAGCTACAAAGCCCTTCCTGTCTCCCACTAGAATAGAATGAACTCAGCAGAAAATGTAAAAACCTGTGCATTTCATAGCAAAATGTCAGAAATGAGAGCTTCCCCGAATCAGAAATTACAACCAAAATGTCTTTACCCAGCATCTACAAAAGAAAAGGGCAAAAATTGGTATTCCGACCCTGAATTAATATTATTAACCACGTAAATCTATAATCAAAAAATATATTTACTTCTATCTTGATAAAAGGGGAATGAATAAATCTCCTAAATCAGATGTATTGTGATCCAAAGGAATAAACAAACAGACCTGTGGGTTTCGTACATGGAACTTCTCATTCCAAGGTAGGATGGCAATATCCTTAATTGTGCCAAATACAGGCTGCTCGCATACGGATTGTACAATTCCATCTTCCCCAATTATTACCAACTCGATTGATGTCTCCTGAACAATCGCCATCAACAAAACAGACATGGATTAAGATAGCAACCATTAATAAAGGGGTTCACCACCAGCTTCCTTCTCATAAGAAAGAGGAAAAAAAAAATACAGCTTTGAAGATGTAAGATTCTTGAAGTGGGGATTCCATTGATATGCCTCGCATGATAGCAGATGGTAGATACCTGCTAATTTTATCAAAATGGGATAGTGTAGAAAAGTATGTTTCCTCACGACAATACTAACAAGTAACACATTTGTAGTGTGCTTAAGAATCAATTAAAATGCAAAAACAACTTAGCAATAGCCAATTGCTAATTACAAACAATTCGTTTAACAAACATCAGTGCAATAACAATATGTAGTTTCCAAAAGAAAACGAAAAAGGAAAACTTCAATAAAACGAACCTTGCCGAAAACGACGTCGAGGGAGGCTGGGGAGCGAATGTGACCGTAGAGGACCTGGAGGACGACGCTTCCTCTGAGGACACACTTAGCAAGGTAGTGAGTGCTGCTGCTAGACGCGGACGAAGACGATCGGGACTTGGCGGAGGAACACTCATCCTCTGAAACCGCCATTGAGGATTAGTTTGAACTTAAAACTTGGCAGGGCTAGGGTTTTCCGTTTGTTTCTCGGGAAAAGATTGAAGTTCTTATCTTTTTAGAACTGCGTCAGCTTCCCAGGGGGTGCCATACCAAGATCGCTGGTACAGAGAAAGCAAGAGAGAACGAGAGAGAGACATAAGTAGCAGGATTACTCGAAAGGGTCCAAGCGAAAAAGCGAAAAAGCGAAAAAGCAAGAGGAAACGGTAAAATTAATTATGTAATTTGGTACCTTAGACGACAGCCCGCAGTTCTCGAGACTTCAACACGTTTGATCTGTCAGACGGAAATCCTTGCTGACGTTGACCCTTTTCTCGTTGATCAAGGTTTTTCTTTTTCTTTTTTTCTAATAGATAGAGTGCTAATCGATGTGTTCTAATTATTTATTCTTTTTTCGGTTTTTCCATTTCTCAGCAGTGGTTTGGTCTGTATTCAATAACAGATATAATTCAAACGAGGAGCACGCCGGGCGTTTTTTTATCGAAATTTTGAGAAATACAGATTTTAAAAAAATTTTTGTTAAAATTTATTAAGATTTGTAAAAAATATGAAGTGTATGCGTAAAAGTGTGAAATTTATTAAAATTTGTAAAATGTAAATGTGGTAGAAATTTTGCTCAAAAAATTAGGCAAATAAACGCTCCTTAATAAGTTAATTTCTAGTGAACCGATACAAATAATGTGTTTAGGGGAATAAAAAAAAAAACAAAAGAACCGAAACAAGAAATGGACCTACCACGCCATTAACGTCCAACCTTTGGATAAGCTATTTTTTTTTTTTTTTTTTGGTTTTTTGTGTGCATCATTGTTTTGTTATTTGAGTAGCCGTTGATTCACTACCAACCATATGCGGTCTTTGCTTACTAAAATTTTTGTATATATAAATTAATGAAAAAATAAAGAAATAATTTAAATAAATTTTTTAAAAGTATTGTAATAAAAAGAGAAAATAGATAATTTGACTGGGAGAAAGAAATTATTTTATAATTATTTATTAAATAAATAAAGTTCAAGTAAATAGCTAAATATCCGTCTATCTTTTCTCCCTGAGTAAGCTGCAAAGGGATTATGGAAATCGTTTCATCTTCTGTTTCTCAATTAAGAATGAAAATACTTGAGCTTCTCGGCGTCCAACAATCCCATGCAATGACAGATTTTAGTTTCTCGTTGAACTCTTCCTATAATCGTCGCCATTGGGCTTCTTTGGGTGGGATCCTGGAGTAGTCAAGTTCTCTAGTGGCATAAGTCAAAAGTAATCTAATGTGACAAGAACATTAATGAATTAGATTCCCTGGAGTCTCTGACAACAGAATATTCGCTGAGCGAACTACAACACAGGCAGTTCTGGTTCAAAGAAAGCACCTTAGTCCTACACTATTGTCCATCTAGGGTTGCAAGCGATTCCTTGAGAAGTTTCTGTGCTTCTTCTTTTCTCCTGGACAACCAAATGAAAAGAGGGCAGAACAAAATTAATAAGAATCTGCTATCACAGTGACCACACAACCATTGATCACTTCATACTTCTATAAAACATGTCCAGAAGAAACAAAAAAGACAGACAGCTCCGTTTGATTGACAGTTAAAGCAGGAAAGAGAGTATATCAATACTAATGATGAGCTTCAATCAATCCGCTATAGTGCTATACAAGACAACATCCCATCTAGAGTAATCATTCTAACACTTTTGCCAGAACAAGATCAACGTCCTCTTCAAAGTTTATAGTTCCAGCTACTTGAGAAGATAACATCGTCTTGCAGGTGGACGTTTCCCCCTCATGGAAAAGGATGCGTGATTCACACCTTGACATTGTGCTTTATATCATAAGCTGCCTTCTAACTTCAACAAAGAAACTACTAGCAGTTACAGGCAGAGGACAAAGAGAAGCTCATTTGAACCATCAATTTTCTTATGCTTCCACGTGCAAGGTTACTGATATTTCACAGCAGAAGTGGAAACTTTTTATTTTCAAGAAGAGAAAAACATCAGGCTCGTATGTTTGTCTAACAAAATCTCACATCCGCCTCCTTTGACAGGCTCATATGCTTCTGAAGCAGCCCATGTGATGGAAACATAACAATTTCATCATCCTCCTTAGAGCTGGGCATGTTTTCCTCACGGTAATTTAGGGATGTTCATGTTAAAATACAGGTCCGACAGAGAGTTGATAGGGGGGCTCAAAATCACACACAAATGGAACGCAACACCACAACGAAAAAGCAATGAATATGATATGTAAAATAAAGTCACCCCTTCAATGATCTTACAAGAGATAAACATCACAGCAAAATTTTCACTTAGGACACTCAAATGACAGATAAAACATATCTCCAATGTGTGGGAATCAAAGCAGAATATTTCAAACTTCTGGTCATCATACCTCTTTATATCCTCCACAGCTTGTTTACGGCGTTGTATTTGAAGTTCTAAAATGTGAATTAATGTAGCTCGAGCCTACATGAAAAAAGACATGAAACGATAAACTGGAGTCCCAAAAACAAACCAAAATATTTGATTCTCGAATATTAGAAAATTTTAATATACCTGATGGGGACGCAACGAATTGAGAAGGTGGTGTAAGTTCTTGAATATAAGGGATACGTCCTCCACTCTCCTTGCATATTGTGATGGTCTCTCAACAAGAACATCCGCCAGCTCCAAAATGTGCAGCTGCAATTCTCTGTTAAGCGTCCTCAATTCCTTCTTAAAATCTACAAAAACATAATCATCTTACGCAGACAGCAGCTTGAAGAATCCGGTAGCCAAAAAAACACTCGCAATACAGAATTATTCAATATAGTTGAATAGTTTTTCTTTGAACAATTTTTCAAAGGCCCCACAGATGGATGATGTGCTTAAGATATTAACCATTAAGGGTAACCATAAGATAGGAAAAAGCGTCTGCCTACAAATACTTCATTTACAGTTTTTTCTACATGCTTCTAGGGAGAAACTATACCATATTCAGGAAACAAGGGACAGAAGAGGAAAGGATATATTATACTTGTAAGCTGACCAGCCTCATAAACAGCTTCTATTCTTGGAGGAAGACAACATTTATAGAGTAACGGATATCACTGATTATCATTCAAAAAAAGAAAAAGAAGAAAAATACTACTTATTTGACTCCAATCATACTTCTTCAAAATTACCACTTGCAAAAGATACATAAGTAAAACGGTGCAATTTCATACCAATATTTGGTCCTTTTGGATATAGCTGGCGTACTCCCTGCTCTTCCAAGCTTGGAACCACATCATCAGTCTATATAACAAGTACAGTTCATAAATTAATAGCTACAAAATCAATTATGAAACTATAAAATAACAAGGGAGACCCAACCATTCAGTCATACAAACTCCAGAATATAATGTTAATGTATCTTATCCTAAGTAAGATCCATTCATGCATCAAAGACCTACAAACTCAAGAGAAGCATTTTCAGCAAATCTCCTTATCTTTCATTTCTTGCTTCAATATCAGACAGGGGACAAAATTCTTCAACATATTCAATACAAATTAGTTTCTACCTAGAACTTTAGGATACATTGTGATACAAAGGCAGAACTGAGAAGCCAAAACTGTGAAAAATTCACGAAAATTTTGCAAGAGAAAATAAAAAGATGGGGAATTCTTACCGTGTAGCTGCCACCGAAGCAAATGTAGGTCCCTTCGATAGGAGGGGGAGGCTCGGGAGCTGATTTTGGATTCTGTAAGTAATCTTTGTAGAGTCTGTAGTACGGCGGTGGTGGTGGGTAAGTAGCTGTGGCCATTGAAACGTCTTCCTAATCGAAACCTAAAACAGATATAGAAAATGGTTATGAAATTCTCACATATGAAAATCTTGAACAGTCACGAAAATAAAAAGCCCTAACGGCGCCGTTTGTTTCCCGAGAAAAAATGAACGCCAGAAACAATTTTGACTCAGCAAAATTCTATTCTTATTGGTTGAATTTCTCTCTAAAGTGAAAAGGTAGCTCCTTCAAGTAAAAGTACGCCTAAATTCATAATTCCATTACTAATCATACCCTAATCCGTCATCTCCTCGCTGAGAGACACGGCCCAGGGAGGAGTGGGGAAAAGATCAAATCTTATATCGCAGAAAGCTTTAAAATAAATCGACCTCGTTTGGTTGCCGAGAAAGCAGAGGAAAAAAAAACAATCTAATTTGTTCATTTTTTAGGACCTAATAAAACAAAATCTCAACAAAGTGGAGCTGAAGCTGAACTAGTTGGCTTTCTAGAGTTGAGCATTTCAACAAACGAGCACAGCACACTTCTCTATCCAACTTGACATTTTCTTTTCAGCTATTCTCCTCCTATTTCCTGGCAACCAACCCCGTCGCAACGTAGGAAATTTAATAAAATCTAAAAAAAAAAAAAAGTTCAGAGAGAGAGAACACACCTCAAGACGATGAGAAGTTGAGAACGAAAAGGCCCGCGCGCCGTGCAGACCTGGACGAGGTAAAATTGAACTAATACTGACGCGTCTACTAGAATCTTCACCCTCCACATCAGCATTTGGATCCACACGGTGTGTGGTACACTTGCCTAAACGCTGCGTTCCATCTGGGACCGAACTTGAGGAAAGACTTGTATAAAGAGCTCGCGAACTTCGACTCCGACGTGCCCCCTCCAACTTTCAATTGAATCCCTTCAGAAGAGCCACAATTCAAAGGAACATTCAATGAAAGGACATCAATTCAAATCCTGGACACTGCAGGGGAAATTTACTGTTACTGGGAACTTCAGTCAACGAACAAAAGCCGTTGAAAGAGTTGGTTAAACGCCGAGCGCCTCGCCGTTACAAAATTAGCGACAGCTGCAAAGCTTGTACGTTGAAGAGGCTAAAGGTACGATAATACGAATAGCAGGCATTCATTTTCTTGTTTTGAATAATACTGCATATTTTTGCATCCCTTGGCCTTTAGGAGGCTTTTGGAACACGTAATTCTGCTTTGGTAATTCTTTGATGAATACGTACAGAAGATAGCAAAACCAGATACCCATAAGAAGGTGATAGAGAATCTCCAACATGGATCCAGATGTGGTATTTAGCAAAATTAGACAGTGCATAAGAGTTAACTGTTAATCCATCGACTTGAATTGAGCATGTTTTATATTTGTATGCATTTGGTAAAATTCCGAATGGAATGTTCTCTAGTTGTTGATGGAGGTCTAGAGTTTTGGTTTCTTTAAGTGATCCTCCTAGTTGCCTAAAAACGCATGCTAACTTCTCCTATCTGGCCATCCTTTTATTATAGGTGTCGTTGGCATGGATCCTCCTGCATGTGATGCGGATCTTGTACCACGGAGGATTGAATCTGCGAAAGAAGATTGTCCCTCATTCGAATGTGATCTTTCTGATACAGAAATAGTTCACAAGATAGCTCAAGTGTTCGTCCCAGGATTAGCGACAGCTTGTGTTGACAACACGACGGGTGATATGTTCAGGAGCCCTGCTTCTGTAGCCGTTGATATCAGAAAAGAAATGGTGGACTATCTCATGCAGAGAAGTGAAACTTTCTTGGCTGAATCTGTTATCTCCGAACATGGTCGAGAGGCAGAAGCATCTGACCATCCCTATGATATCATTGGTGATTTTGTGGATGACTTTGCAAGTTCAAAGAGGAATTTGTTTAGTAGGGTTTCGGGGTGGCTACTGAGTGAAAAGAGGGAAGACAATATAGATGATTTTGTTCAAGAGATGGAAATGAATGGGTTTTGGCTGTTAGATAGGAGGGAAGCAATCGCGCAGACTTTGCTCAAGAATGTTGATTTCAAGAATGCATTTCACTGCGACATGAAATTCAACTCTGCAGAAGAGCTTGCTGGGCATGGTCACAACTGCAGCTTCAAATCTATGACCTGCGCCAATGAGGGCTGCAATTCTAGATTTTGTGCCAGTCACTTGAAGAAGCATGATTCCATTTGTCCTTTCAAAATAATTCCTTGTGAGCAGAAATGCTCAGACGGCATCATGAGACGCGAGATGGACAGGCATTGCATAACAGTCTGTCCAATGAAGCTTGTGAACTGCCCTTTCTATGCAGTGGGTTGTGAGTCCGCTATACCTTACTGCGTGATTGAACAACATTGTTCAGACAATCTCCATTCACACTTGGTATGTATTCTTCAAAGTATTCACAAAGAAGCATCTGAGGATCATCTGAGACAACGGGTGGAGCAACTAGAAAAGGTAAGCCTCAGGGCATAGTTGGATACGATAATGTGCTATGGTTTTCTAACCTGAAATTACTTGCTGATTGTATGTGATCAAGACAAGTTATCTGTCGGTCTGGTGTGCTAAGAACCATCTATTTCAAATGTCATCTGTTCTTAAAATTAGAGAGAAATTTTTCTTTATGATGGCTTCCCCTGGCAATGCCAAGACCCACAAAAGCTTTTCATTGAACAGCTCTTTTCTT
Source organism: Morella rubra (assembly GCA_003952965.2). Taxonomy (NCBI): domain Eukaryota; kingdom Viridiplantae; phylum Streptophyta; class Magnoliopsida; order Fagales; family Myricaceae; genus Morella; species Morella rubra. The sequence continues at coordinate 12,057,797 of CM025850.1, read as the reverse complement.
GGGTAATTGGTAAGTATATTACAAACAAAATCATCTATTCAGAGTTGGTCGATTACAGATGATGCATAAAATGAGAGAGGAGAACCCTCATGAACTCAAATCAGTTCCACAAACACAGAGGCAGAGCCCCCATACAGTAAACAGAGGAAACACAATACAAGCTTAGACCCTGGTGGCGAACTAATGTCCCACGATCTAAGCATAGTGTTTTTCTCAGCTGGAGAAAACTTGCAATTCTTCAGACTGATTTTTTTATTTAAAAACCTGCACAGTCGCCATCAAAACAGAAACTTGCTTTTCTGCGAAGCCTTTATCTGCTTGGTGTTGTGTAATTTTTGCCATGAAATTGAGTTTGTACTTTTTGAGCTGAAGTCAGTGAAACTTGGGGAACTGTGAGACAGTGGAAAGTAACACACTTGAAAGTCCTCGGATGGTTAAGGATATCTAGATTTGTGCCAAATCTGGATGAACCCCCAGGGCATGTGCTTAGTCACCAGTTCATCTGTTCTTCACATCCTTACTTTTCTGATTGCAAATGGCACTAGAGATTGATTGCTCTACGGGAGTTGGCATTTCTATAGGATAGATTGAACCAGAATGATGATTTTGCTCAGAAGCCTGTAAATTGCAAGAATTTTTTGACATTATGATTGTAGGATATTTTTAAAATATCAAATCTATAGCAATAAGATTGATTTTCCCCCTTTATACACAAATCTTCTTTCTTGTACATGTTTTGTCATTTTTTGGCTTCAGTAGGAAACAATAAGATTGTTGTGTAAATAGTGGGCCGAAGTTTGAAAAGAACATGTTATGTTTGTGCTTGGTATTTTATGGGCTTAAGTTTGAAAATGATGGTGGCCGAACACATTTTGAAACCTATTATTACGTACTGTCTTCAGCTTCCCTACACTCTTTAGCTGCTGTAATCTTTACACATCACAAAGTGCCAACTGCTCCCTCACATATATATCCGATCAAAAACTTTCGTGCCGTGTGCCAGGTAGCATCATCCAGTCAGCTAGCAGAAGCTCGTGACGCAAGGTCTTTAATCTACAAAGTCAAGCATCTAGAAGCAAAGTTGGGACCATTGGAAGTTCATAGTAAGGATAAGGACAGTGAGGAGAATGTGGAGATCTCCAACAGAGAAAACTGCCTTTGACGAAGCCCACCTTAAGGATAAAGACAGTCAGGGGAGAATGGAGACTTCAAACGTAGCAAATGCCAGTGAAGAGAATGTGGAGATCTCCAATATAGGAAACTGCATTTGATGAAGCCCACCTCGAGAATAAAGACAGTCACGGGAGAATTGAGACTTCGAATGTAGTAAATGCCTCAGCAATGTGGAAGTTAAAAGCCAGACCTGGGAATTTTACTTTTCGTTTAAGGAGGATCTTCTTGATGATGGATGAAAGTCTTTCACGTAGATGGAAAACAACTTTGCTATTTTCTTTGGAATAAATACAAAGTTAGCTCATGTGTTTTGCGCGAAAATCAAATAAGTCTCTAACCTTTAAAACTCATTAAATTAATCCTTAAAGTTTACATCTTTCACATTTGAAAAGTCACGCAGAACTAAAATCTTGATATATTTTAAAATTTAAAGATTAATTTGATGAGTTTTTTAAATTTAAGAATTTATTTAATTTTCACAGAAACCATAGATATATTTTAAAATTTTTAAGGATTAATTTAAAGTTTAAAATTTATTTAATTTTCACATAAACCATAGGGGCAATTATATATTTATCCATTTTTCTTTATTTCGATTTTTCTCCGGGATCGTTTCTTTCACCTATAGCTCTTAGAGATATTAGAAAATGATGTTTTGCCTTTCGAAGCTTGGTAAGTGCCTATGGAGTAAACATTTTCGCTAATTACCTCTGAAGGAATTTGTAAAGTTGATTGCAACTTGCTCAGGAGGAGGAAACACTGTGGCTAATTCACCCACACGTACATCTGATATTTATGCATCTGAATTTAGTCAAACCACCCTGTCTGCCTCCTTTATGAATATTCGGGGAACTTTGCTTTCATTAGCAGAGAATTTGAAGGCCATCCACTTAAAAATATGAAAAGGTAGTCTTATCCGTTGCCACCTAAGAAACACTTGTAGAACTCAACTTTACTTTGTACACACCTACTTTGAAACTTATTACGTGTCCCTACAGTGCCCTCTGTAGTTTTTACCACAGAATTAAAAAGTATTTATTATCTGGGTATCACATTCGCAGACTATGTAATGTCTCAGAACTTGAATTCAACAGGACGAGAAACGGAAGAAAAAAAAAAGGAACAAAGAAATCCAACCCAAACCTCGTGAAAACTTAAGAGTAAATAATCCACTCAATGACATTTAGTACCAAAACTTAAAGTGTCCAATTTATCTTCAGAGTTGTGTAAACCACGCAAGATAACATGTTTTTTAATGTTTACCAAGGCACAATTTGGTCAAGGAGATCCATCCAACAGGTACTCTTGGCATTAGATTTTCAGAGTTCTCTGATTACACTAGATAACATGTTTTCTTTTTCTCCCTGACATAGCCAATACACATAACATAGCAAAATCTAAAAGCATATGCTGATATTTGCAACTTGTTAATGCAGTGAAAAAAGACTCTCTCTCTCTCTCTCTCCCTCATAAGAGATCAGGATAAACAAGACCAATTCGCTAGATGAAAGGAAATATAAGGTACTCAGCATAGAAGAGATTCCATATGAACCGATAGAAACCTGAGATTGCTTCCTGCACAAGGCAATTAAACTTCAGATCAGCCACCACAACAGAATTATCATTTCACAGTTTTTCCTTTTTCCATTGAGAAGATTATACATCTTAATCCTTCTGCTGAATTACTTAATTCGAAGTAGTATTACTTGGATCATGAAGAGAAGAAGTAAGGAATATATTATGACCCACAACCCCATTTCATCATGTAGAAGGATTGGAGCCATTATTTCACACATTGATATTTTGGCCATGCAAAAGGCTTAAATTGCTCTTGCCTCTTAACAGGGTGACTTCCCATTGCAATGCCTAATAATTAGGGTGTCTACTGAGATATGATCATTCCGTTTTTCGTTTCTCATAAAAGAGGCACAAACCTAGCATATGGAGACGAACAGTAGTGGAGTCATCCAAAAGTTGCGAACAGAAAAGAGAAAATAAGCAATGTCCAAATATGCGTATAAAAAAAAGAAAAAGTAATGTTCAGATATGCAATGACATTGAAAATCGCGCTTGTATTCAAGCAGTCCCCTTGACAACTTGATTGATCCTAAACAAATAAAACCCTCCCAACTCTTTCACATAGAATCAATGTTTTGCTAACTATGACTAAGAAGAGCCCATCTGCAGTTGTATTTACCCATTGTTTTTCTATTTCCTTTTTCGGATAAGCAGAGATGAAAATATGCGTTCAAGCAAACCTCCAGCTAGAGTATGATACAGGTAAAAAAATGTTTATCATCATTTCATCCATCCTGAATCAATGATTACCTTGGTGTAATTGGCTTGTTCTAACACCCATGCCTGATTTAAACATAAATAAAATTGCAAGTCAGAAATTTCAAACTTTGGATATTCGTGTGAAAGCAGGCGTGTCTGTGTGAGAAAGAATTAATAATCAGCAAAGTGTCTTCCACATGACATAGAGGTCCATTGAAAATAAGACAGCCAGAAGGGTGAGAGCATGAAAGAATCATGGGACCAGGTCATGCATATAACAACAATGAACATAGCTAAGCGGGAGTCACTCTGCATGCATACGAGTCAAAACAAGCTTGATCCCCATTGTCTAACAGAAACTACGCATTTCTACTCTGGTTCTAGAAAAGACCTTGACCTTGAACCACCTTTCCCATTCTTGTGATAGAGAGGAAAGGGGTGGACTTCACCCATTGGAGCTGCTCAAACCCACTAGATTCCACCAGGTCACATGGCTAGACCTGGCTTTGGGTGGTTTGCTGATAGGCCCGAGTTTGGGGGTTGTTTGGACTGTTATAGGTGGCAGGTAAGGGGCCACATCGGGTTGTTCACTTCAGTATTCAAAATCATGGGTAGGTGTTGGGGTCGATCAAAATCTTAGTCCTAGCAGTGCAGGGTAAGATGCAGTACATGCATGGACCTGATCGTGATTGCGTAAATTGGCTGAAACAGAGTCTTCAGTTAACACTAGCAGACCTCTACACAAGAAGGCAGCTGAGATACTAATATATTATACAGCCAACAATCAGCAATTGAGTAGATTTCTTGAAAAAAATAATTTGTGCCAATCTCAATTCCTCTGGAGACATTTATTGAAGTACCTATATTCTACTTAATAGAAACTCTGCGTGAAGAAAGAAAAGCACAAATCATGGTCCCTGAGTAGTAAGTTAAAGAAATCAGAAACAAAATATAAGTTTTATTGGAGTGGGATCACATGCAGGACAAATTATTCACACAAGATGACACCCTGGTTACTGTGGTAATAAAAGAGTTATAAATCCCAATGAAAAAACCTGGAAGATCAAGATCAATGCCAAGATTGTATGAGCAGGTATCATTAAGCTACGGTTGAAAGCCTGTAAAAATGCAATTGAAGGACATCATTACGGAGCCATCTTTGCTGAAGAAGATGAAGAAAGAAAAACACGTGCACAGGCTGTGCAGGAAACATGCAAAAACAAATAAGATTTAACTTGCGGGGGAACATGTTCACCTGAGGCTTGTAAATGGCTGCCAGTATAGAAGCAACATAGTTGACCATCAAAAGCCCAGAACCAAGGAACGCAATATTCCTCACCCCGAGCTTTGTTGCTAAGGTTGATATCTGAAACCTGTAATAATGATTACATCTGACTGAAGTTAGATTGATGTTGATTTTTCAAACAAGAGATGCTGGACTTCTCGGCAAGAAACAGCACTGTGTTAGATTTGAAAGCAAAATGTGAGTAAAGTTTCAAGAAATGAGTGAGCAAATTGTGAAAGTCGAGGCACGTTAGGGGAAAATCCTAGACCTGTAATTCACATGGCCAAACAGGTCTATGAAATATCAGGAGATCAAGAATTAAGTAAAACATAGACCTTGGAACTTACTTGCGATCACCCTCTACATCTGGAAGATCTTTTGTTATGGCAATGACCAATGCAAACAACGTTACAAAAGTAGTGATGAAAGCTACAGGTGAGCTGCAGGTGGAAATTGATGTCTCAAAACTTTGAAGACTTGCACATGTAGCTGAAATATCATATAGAGATTAAGAAATTCAAATTACAAAAGTAGATATTCCATTAACCATGATAGCTTATCCTCTACACCAAAAGCCAATTTGATGGATTTCATGAAGCAGGTCCAGGAAAGGTTCCAATGGATAAAGATTCAAACTCTCACTGATGCCGCAAGTTAGGAATTGATTGTGATATACAGGAATGAAAATAGAAGAACATGAGGCAACTCACCAATTTATTAGAATCTGGGTTGGATAATGGAAGCAAAATTTTAGAGAAACAGAACTCTAACCTCTAAACATGTATTAGAAGTACACTACAAAGCAACTCATTCTTCTTAGTTCATTTTTTTCCTTCCTTTGCCCACTGTCAGATGTCTATGTCTGGGTGGTGTCTTGAACTGCTTCTTTTCTAGCCTATATTATGAGCATTTCAACAATGGGATTACGATAAGTACATTTTCTAAAGTGGCTCCAGATCTTCGGACCACTGGACTGAGATCAGATAGACAGGGGTGTCTTCAAAAAGCACTATATATAGTATTACTTAGCCCTTTTGTTGTCATAAGTTAAACGCAAGCGCCAACTTAAAAAACCCAGGCTGGTAATTCTGGAAGACAGTACCCCGGCTCTTTGCACCCTGGCTGAAACATGTGACCTACAGTTTCATCTCACTCAAAAGACAGAATGAAAAGGGAAGATGAAACTGTTTTTATGTTACCCACCTCCACTCAAATGTAAGCCCGAGGGCAGCTCTAGTGGCATAATATACACCAAAATTAAGAAGAAAACCCCGTACCTGCAAAAGTTATTCTCTGGTTAATTCTAGTTTGGTGAAGAGGTTCATCAAGCAAGCGAAATGCAACTCTATTATTGTAATGTAATTATGCAGTCAAAAAGCATCACCCAAATGTATACAACAATCTCTACCACTATGTGGTTCCCTGGAAACCTGACAACAATACGTTGTTCCTCAGATCTTGAACCCCCTCGATTTGGTTCTTCATGGCCTCTAAAATCAACTCCTTCATTTGTACATATGCATCCATGTAAATGAACAAATATGTACATACACATAAATATGCATATGTATATTATGTAACTGGTAGAAGAAGAAAAAAACCCTCTACCCCTTAGGGTTATACTGCACCTTGGAAGAAGAGTGCTAGTACGTGTTAGTGTAAGACCCCCCCACCCCCCGGGGGGGGCCCTCTTGCAGCCCCAACTTCACCTTCTCCTGGCCATGGCTAAAAATATGCCACTTTGTAACGGAAGTTAGTTAAAGGTATCCTACCTTTCTCAGCAATAAGTTGAACTTTTTTTAAAAAAAAAAATTAAAGAGAGAACCATTTTTTCTGATTCATTAACAATTAGGCGAAATTAGGGATGACTAAGCTTTACGCATCAATGATGTGTTTTGAAGTTTGTGCCAAACCAATATCAAGCCCTTTAATCATCAAAAGCCAAAATTATGAGTAGGGTGGAAAAAAAAAGACGTACCGTGGCAATTATAAGAAATGCTGCAAAAGGAAATCTCTTCATTCTAAATGGAGGAACTGAATAGATGGTGCCAAGAAAAAGACCAAGACAGTAAAGAGAAGTAATGAATGGGCCAAAGTTCAATCCAACAATCAACAGGCCAGTCACTGCAAAAAATATCACCAAAAACCATGCAGATTGAACTGAAAGATCCCCTGCAGCTATTGGTAAATAAGGTTTGTTAACCCTGCAAGTAAACATAAAGAGGCTAAGTCCAAAGAACTTCACACACACGTTTCAACGAAAAGATGCACACATTAGAGGATGAATCTGGATCTAAGGACTCAGATACCCAAAAGCCCATATTTTCAGCACTTTACATGCATAGTTTTTGAATAACATATCAAGACTAAAGGAAAATAAACCACCTAGAATATCCGTTTTTGAGAAAAAGGGGTGAAAGTCAAACTATTATATCAAGACTGTCTAGCTATACCAAAATCATTCTCCAAAGAGCCTCTAAATCAGACGCAAACATTCATTCCATCTTGATGATTCTCAGCCTCAACAGCAGTGTATAATGTCCTAGCTTGCTCTATGTCTCAAACCACAGAAAAAGTGTCATAAGTAATCTCGTGGCGATTGGAAAGCCATGTTTTGAGCACAGGCCAGTTACATAAATTGGTGTTTATGCTAAATATATAATTAACAAATAAATTTGTGCCTATAGTCACAGCTTACTTGTCAATTCCAACATCGTAGATCTGATTGATGCCGACTATATAGCCATTGCCACATAATAAAGCAAAAAGACCAGAGAAAGCCTTCAACAGCAGAGACAACTTTATCAAATGTGTGTTCTCAATCAACGCTCTTGCCACCAAAGCACTGCAAAACATGTTAAGATGAAGTTTCGTCTGCTGTGAAGGCTTTCTCTGGTCTTTTTGCTTTATTATGTGGCAATGGCTATATAGTCGGCATCAATCAGATCTACGATGTTGGAATTGACAAGTAAGCTGTGACTATAGGCACAAATTTATTTGTTAATTATATATTTAGCATAAACACCAATTTATGTAACTGGCCTGTGCTCAAAACATGGCTTTCCAATCGCCACGAGATTACTTATGACACTTTTTCTGTGGTTTGAGACATAGAGCAAGCTAGGACATTATACACTGCTGTTGAGGCTGAGAATCATCAAGATGGAATGAATGTTTGCGTCTGATTTAGAGGCTCTTTGGAGAATGATTTTGGTATAGCTAGACAGTCTTGATATAATAGTTTGACTTTCACCCCTTTTTCTCAAAAACGGATATTCTAGGTGGTTTATTTTCCTTTAGTCTTGATATGTTATTCAAAAACTATGCATGTAAAGTGCTGAAAATATGGGCTTTTGGGTATCTGAGTCCTTAGATCCAGATTCATCCTCTAATGTGTGCATCTTTTCGTTGAAACGTGTGTGTGAAGTTCTTTGGACTTAGCCTCTTTATGTTTACTTGCAGGGTTAACAAACCTTATTTACCAATAGCTGCAGGGGATCTTTCAGTTCAATCTGCATGGTTTTTGGTGATATTTTTTGCAGTGACTGGCCTGTTGATTGTTGGATTGAACTTTGGCCCATTCATTACTTCTCTTTACTGTCTTGGTCTTTTTCTTGGCACCATCTATTCAGTTCCTCCATTTAGAATGAAGAGATTTCCTTTTGCAGCATTTCTTATAATTGCCACGGTACGTCTTTTTTTTTCCACCCTACTCATAATTTTGGCTTTTGATGATTAAAGGGCTTGATATTGGTTTGGCACAAACTTCAAAACACATCATTGATGCGTAAAGCTTAGTCATCCCTAATTTCGCCTAATTGTTAATGAATCAGAAAAAATGGTTCTCTCTTTAATTTTTTTTTTTAAAAAAAGTTCAACTTATTGCTGAGAAAGGTAGGATACCTTTAACTAACTTCCGTTACAAAGTGGCATATTTTTAGCCATGGCCAGGAGAAGGTGAAGTTGGGGCTGCAAGAGGGCCCCCCCCGGGGGGTGGGGGGGTCTTACACTAACACGTACTAGCACTCTTCTTCCAAGGTGCAGTATAACCCTAAGGGGTAGAGGGTTTTTTTCTTCTTCTACCAGTTACATAATATACATATGCATATTTATGTGTATGTACATATTTGTTCATTTACATGGATGCATATGTACAAATGAAGGAGTTGATTTTAGAGGCCATGAAGAACCAAATCGAGGGGGTTCAAGATCTGAGGAACAACGTATTGTTGTCAGGTTTCCAGGGAACCACATAGTGGTAGAGATTGTTGTATACATTTGGGTGATGCTTTTTGACTGCATAATTACATTACAATAATAGAGTTGCATTTCGCTTGCTTGATGAACCTCTTCACCAAACTAGAATTAACCAGAGAATAACTTTTGCAGGTACGGGGTTTTCTTCTTAATTTTGGTGTATATTATGCCACTAGAGCTGCCCTCGGGCTTACATTTGAGTGGAGGTGGGTAACATAAAAACAGTTTCATCTTCCCTTTTCATTCTGTCTTTTGAGTGAGATGAAACTGTAGGTCACATGTTTCAGCCAGGGTGCAAAGAGCCGGGGTACTGTCTTCCAGAATTACCAGCCTGGGTTTTTTAAGTTGGCGCTTGCGTTTAACTTATGACAACAAAAGGGCTAAGTAATACTATATATAGTGCTTTTTGAAGACACCCCTGTCTATCTGATCTCAGTCCAGTGGTCCGAAGATCTGGAGCCACTTTAGAAAATGTACTTATCGTAATCCCATTGTTGAAATGCTCATAATATAGGCTAGAAAAGAAGCAGTTCAAGACACCACCCAGACATAGACATCTGACAGTGGGCAAAGGAAGGAAAAAAATGAACTAAGAAGAATGAGTTGCTTTGTAGTGTACTTCTAATACATGTTTAGAGGTTAGAGTTCTGTTTCTCTAAAATTTTGCTTCCATTATCCAACCCAGATTCTAATAAATTGGTGAGTTGCCTCATGTTCTTCTATTTTCATTCCTGTATATCACAATCAATTCCTAACTTGCGGCATCAGTGAGAGTTTGAATCTTTATCCATTGGAACCTTTCCTGGACCTGCTTCATGAAATCCATCAAATTGGCTTTTGGTGTAGAGGATAAGCTATCATGGTTAATGGAATATCTACTTTTGTAATTTGAATTTCTTAATCTCTATATGATATTTCAGCTACATGTGCAAGTCTTCAAAGTTTTGAGACATCAATTTCCACCTGCAGCTCACCTGTAGCTTTCATCACTACTTTTGTAACGTTGTTTGCATTGGTCATTGCCATAACAAAAGATCTTCCAGATGTAGAGGGTGATCGCAAGTAAGTTCCAAGGTCTATGTTTTACTTAATTCTTGATCTCCTGATATTTCATAGACCTGTTTGGCCATGTGAATTACAGGTCTAGGATTTTCCCCTAACGTGCCTCGACTTTCACAATTTGCTCACTCATTTCTTGAAACTTTACTCACATTTTGCTTTCAAATCTAACACAGTGCTGTTTCTTGCCGAGAAGTCCAGCATCTCTTGTTTGAAAAATCAACATCAATCTAACTTCAGTCAGATGTAATCATTATTACAGGTTTCAGATATCAACCTTAGCAACAAAGCTCGGGGTGAGGAATATTGCGTTCCTTGGTTCTGGGCTTTTGATGGTCAACTATGTTGCTTCTATACTGGCAGCCATTTACAAGCCTCAGGTGAACATGTTCCCCCGCAAGTTAAATCTTATTTGTTTTTGCATGTTTCCTGCACAGCCTGTGCACGTGTTTTTCTTTCTTCATCTTCTTCAGCAAAGATGGCTCCGTAATGATGTCCTTCAATTGCATTTTTACAGGCTTTCAACCGTAGCTTAATGATACCTGCTCATACAATCTTGGCATTGATCTTGATCTTCCAGGTTTTTTCATTGGGATTTATAACTCTTTTATTACCACAGTAACCAGGGTGTCATCTTGTGTGAATAATTTGTCCTGCATGTGATCCCACTCCAATAAAACTTATATTTTGTTTCTGATTTCTTTAACTTACTACTCAGGGACCATGATTTGTGCTTTTCTTTCTTCACGCAGAGTTTCTATTAAGTAGAATATAGGTACTTCAATAAATGTCTCCAGAGGAATTGAGATTGGCACAAATTATTTTTTTCAAGAAATCTACTCAATTGCTGATTGTTGGCTGTATAATATATTAGTATCTCAGCTGCCTTCTTGTGTAGAGGTCTGCTAGTGTTAACTGAAGACTCTGTTTCAGCCAATTTACGCAATCACGATCAGGTCCATGCATGTACTGCATCTTACCCTGCACTGCTAGGACTAAGATTTTGATCGACCCCAACACCTACCCATGATTTTGAATACTGAAGTGAACAACCCGATGTGGCCCCTTACCTGCCACCTATAACAGTCCAAACAACCCCCAAACTCGGGCCTATCAGCAAACCACCCAAAGCCAGGTCTAGCCATGTGACCTGGTGGAATCTAGTGGGTTTGAGCAGCTCCAATGGGTGAAGTCCACCCCTTTCCTCTCTATCACAAGAATGGGAAAGGTGGTTCAAGGTCAAGGTCTTTTCTAGAACCAGAGTAGAAATGCGTAGTTTCTGTTAGACAATGGGGATCAAGCTTGTTTTGACTCGTATGCATGCAGAGTGACTCCCGCTTAGCTATGTTCATTGTTGTTATATGCATGACCTGGTCCCATGATTCTTTCATGCTCTCACCCTTCTGGCTGTCTTATTTTCAATGGACCTCTATGTCATGTGGAAGACACTTTGCTGATTATTAATTCTTTCTCACACAGACACGCCTGCTTTCACACGAATATCCAAAGTTTGAAATTTCTGACTTGCAATTTTATTTATGTTTAAATCAGGCATGGGTGTTAGAACAAGCCAATTACACCAAGGTAATCATTGATTCAGGATGGATGAAATGATGATAAACATTTTTTTACCTGTATCATACTCTAGCTGGAGGTTTGCTTGAACGCATATTTTCATCTCTGCTTATCCGAAAAAGGAAATAGAAAAACAATGGGTAAATACAACTGCAGATGGGCTCTTCTTAGTCATAGTTAGCAAAACATTGATTCTATGTGAAAGAGTTGGGAGGGTTTTATTTGTTTAGGATCAATCAAGTTGTCAAGGGGACTGCTTGAATACAAGCGCGATTTTCAATGTCATTGCATATCTGAACATTACTTTTTCTTTTTTTTATACGCATATTTGGACATTGCTTATTTTCTCTTTTCTGTTCGCAACTTTTGGATGACTCCACTACTGTTCGTCTCCATATGCTAGGTTTGTGCCTCTTTTATGAGAAACGAAAAACGGAATGATCATATCTCAGTAGACACCCTAATTATTAGGCATTGCAATGGGAAGTCACCCTGTTAAGAGGCAAGAGCAATTTAAGCCTTTTGCATGGCCAAAATATCAATGTGTGAAATAATGGCTCCAATCCTTCTACATGATGAAATGGGGTTGTGGGTCATAATATATTCCTTACTTCTTCTCTTCATGATCCAAGTAATACTACTTCGAATTAAGTAATTCAGCAGAAGGATTAAGATGTATAATCTTCTCAATGGAAAAAGGAAAAACTGTGAAATGATAATTCTGTTGTGGTGGCTGATCTGAAGTTTAATTGCCTTGTGCAGGAAGCAATCTCAGGTTTCTATCGGTTCATATGGAATCTCTTCTATGCTGAGTACCTTATATTTCCTTTCATCTAGCGAATTGGTCTTGTTTATCCTGATCTCTTATGAGAGAGAGAGAGAGAGAGAGAGAGTCTTTTTTCACTGCATTAACAAGTTGCAAATATCAGCATATGCTTTTAGATTTTGCTATGTTATGTGTATTGGCTATGTCAGGGAGAAAAAGAAAACATGTTATCTAGTGTAATCAGAGAACTCTGAAAATCTAATGCCAAGAGTACCTGTTGGATGGATCTCCTTGACCAAATTGTGCCTTGGTAAACATTAAAAAACATGTTATCTTGCGTGGTTTACACAACTCTGAAGATAAATTGGACACTTTAAGTTTTGGTACTAAATGTCATTGAGTGGATTATTTACTCTTAAGTTTTCACGAGGTTTGGGTTGGATTTCTTTGTTCCTTTTTTTTTTCTTCCGTTTCTCGTCCTGTTGAATTCAAGTTCTGAGACATTACATAGTCTGCGAATGTGATACCCAGATAATAAATACTTTTTAATTCTGTGGTAAAAACTACAGAGGGCACTGTAGGGACACGTAATAAGTTTCAAAGTAGGTGTGTACAAAGTAAAGTTGAGTTCTACAAGTGTTTCTTAGGTGGCAACGGATAAGACTACCTTTTCATATTTTTAAGTGGATGGCCTTCAAATTCTCTGCTAATGAAAGCAAAGTTCCCCGAATATTCATAAAGGAGGCAGACAGGGTGGTTTGACTAAATTCAGATGCATAAATATCAGATGTACGTGTGGGTGAATTAGCCACAGTGTTTCCTCCTCCTGAGCAAGTTGCAATCAACTTTACAAATTCCTTCAGAGGTAATTAGCGAAAATGTTACTCCATAGGCACTTACCAAGCTTCGAAAGGCAAAACATCATTTTCTAATATCTCTAAGAGCTATAGGTGAAAGAAACGATCCCGGAGAAAAATCGAAATAAAGAAAAATGGATAAATATATAATTGCCCCTATGGTTTATGTGAAAATTAAATAATTCTTAAACTTTAAAACTTATCAAATTAATCCTTAAATTTTAAAATATATCTATGGTTTCTGTGAAAATTAAATAAATTCTTAAATTTTAAAACTCATCAAATTAATCTTTAAATTTTAAAATATATCAAGATTTTAGTTCTGCGTGACTTTTCAAATGTGAAAGATGTAAACTTTAAGGATTAATTTAATGAGTTTTAAAGGTTAGAGACTTATTTGATTTTCGCGCAAAACACATGAGCTAACTTTGTATTTATTCCAAAGAAAATAGCAAAGTTGTTTTCCATCTACGTGAAAGACTTTCATCCATCATCAAGAAGATCCTCCTTAAACGAAAAGTAAAATTCCCAGGTCTGGCTTTTAACTTCCACATTGCTGAGGCATTTACTACATTCGAAGTCTCAATTCTCCCGTGACTGTCTTTATTCTCGAGGTGGGCTTCATCAAATGCAGTTTCCTATATTGGAGATCTCCACATTCTCTTCACTGGCATTTGCTACGTTTGAAGTCTCCATTCTCCCCTGACTGTCTTTATCCTTAAGGTGGGCTTCGTCAAAGGCAGTTTTCTCTGTTGGAGATCTCCACATTCTCCTCACTGTCCTTATCCTTACTATGAACTTCCAATGGTCCCAACTTTGCTTCTAGATGCTTGACTTTGTAGATTAAAGACCTTGCGTCACGAGCTTCTGCTAGCTGACTGGATGATGCTACCTGGCACACGGCACGAAAGTTTTTGATCGGATATATATGTGAGGGAGCAGTTGGCACTTTGTGATGTGTAAAGATTACAGCAGCTAAAGAGTGTAGGGAAGCTGAAGACAGTACGTAATAATAGGTTTCAAAATGTGTTCGGCCACCATCATTTTCAAACTTAAGCCCATAAAATACCAAGCACAAACATAACATGTTCTTTTCAAACTTCGGCCCACTATTTACACAACAATCTTATTGTTTCCTACTGAAGCCAAAAAATGACAAAACATGTACAAGAAAGAAGATTTGTGTATAAAGGGGGAAAATCAATCTTATTGCTATAGATTTGATATTTTAAAAATATCCTACAATCATAATGTCAAAAAATTCTTGCAATTTACAGGCTTCTGAGCAAAATCATCATTCTGGTTCAATCTATCCTATAGAAATGCCAACTCCCGTAGAGCAATCAATCTCTAGTGCCATTTGCAATCAGAAAAGTAAGGATGTGAAGAACAGATGAACTGGTGACTAAGCACATGCCCTGGGGGTTCATCCAGATTTGGCACAAATCTAGATATCCTTAACCATCCGAGGACTTTCAAGTGTGTTACTTTCCACTGTCTCACAGTTCCCCAAGTTTCACTGACTTCAGCTCAAAAAGTACAAACTCAATTTCATGGCAAAAATTACACAACACCAAGCAGATAAAGGCTTCGCAGAAAAGCAAGTTTCTGTTTTGATGGCGACTGTGCAGGTTTTTAAATAAAAAAATCAGTCTGAAGAATTGCAAGTTTTCTCCAGCTGAGAAAAACACTATGCTTAGATCGTGGGACATTAGTTCGCCACCAGGGTCTAAGCTTGTATTGTGTTTCCTCTGTTTACTGTATGGGGGCTCTGCCTCTGTGTTTGTGGAACTGATTTGAGTTCATGAGGGTTCTCCTCTCTCATTTTATGCATCATCTGTAATCGACCAACTCTGAATAGATGATTTTGTTTGTAATATACTTACCAATTACCCAAGAAAAGAGCTGTTCAATGAAAAGCTTTTGTGGGTCTTGGCATTGCCAGGGGAAGCCATCATAAAGAAAAATTTCTCTCTAATTTTAAGAACAGATGACATTTGAAATAGATGGTTCTTAGCACACCAGACCGACAGATAACTTGTCTTGATCACATACAATCAGCAAGTAATTTCAGGTTAGAAAACCATAGCACATTATCGTATCCAACTATGCCCTGAGGCTTACCTTTTCTAGTTGCTCCACCCGTTGTCTCAGATGATCCTCAGATGCTTCTTTGTGAATACTTTGAAGAATACATACCAAGTGTGAATGGAGATTGTCTGAACAATGTTGTTCAATCACGCAGTAAGGTATAGCGGACTCACAACCCACTGCATAGAAAGGGCAGTTCACAAGCTTCATTGGACAGACTGTTATGCAATGCCTGTCCATCTCGCGTCTCATGATGCCGTCTGAGCATTTCTGCTCACAAGGAATTATTTTGAAAGGACAAATGGAATCATGCTTCTTCAAGTGACTGGCACAAAATCTAGAATTGCAGCCCTCATTGGCGCAGGTCATAGATTTGAAGCTGCAGTTGTGACCATGCCCAGCAAGCTCTTCTGCAGAGTTGAATTTCATGTCGCAGTGAAATGCATTCTTGAAATCAACATTCTTGAGCAAAGTCTGCGCGATTGCTTCCCTCCTATCTAACAGCCAAAACCCATTCATTTCCATCTCTTGAACAAAATCATCTATATTGTCTTCCCTCTTTTCACTCAGTAGCCACCCCGAAACCCTACTAAACAAATTCCTCTTTGAACTTGCAAAGTCATCCACAAAATCACCAATGATATCATAGGGATGGTCAGATGCTTCTGCCTCTCGACCATGTTCGGAGATAACAGATTCAGCCAAGAAAGTTTCACTTCTCTGCATGAGATAGTCCACCATTTCTTTTCTGATATCAACGGCTACAGAAGCAGGGCTCCTGAACATATCACCCGTCGTGTTGTCAACACAAGCTGTCGCTAATCCTGGGACGAACACTTGAGCTATCTTGTGAACTATTTCTGTATCAGAAAGATCACATTCGAATGAGGGACAATCTTCTTTCGCAGATTCAATCCTCCGTGGTACAAGATCCGCATCACATGCAGGAGGATCCATGCCAACGACACCTATAATAAAAGGATGGCCAGATAGGAGAAGTTAGCATGCGTTTTTAGGCAACTAGGAGGATCACTTAAAGAAACCAAAACTCTAGACCTCCATCAACAACTAGAGAACATTCCATTCGGAATTTTACCAAATGCATACAAATATAAAACATGCTCAATTCAAGTCGATGGATTAACAGTTAACTCTTATGCACTGTCTAATTTTGCTAAATACCACATCTGGATCCATGTTGGAGATTCTCTATCACCTTCTTATGGGTATCTGGTTTTGCTATCTTCTGTACGTATTCATCAAAGAATTACCAAAGCAGAATTACGTGTTCCAAAAGCCTCCTAAAGGCCAAGGGATGCAAAAATATGCAGTATTATTCAAAACAAGAAAATGAATGCCTGCTATTCGTATTATCGTACCTTTAGCCTCTTCAACGTACAAGCTTTGCAGCTGTCGCTAATTTTGTAACGGCGAGGCGCTCGGCGTTTAACCAACTCTTTCAACGGCTTTTGTTCGTTGACTGAAGTTCCCAGTAACAGTAAATTTCCCCTGCAGTGTCCAGGATTTGAATTGATGTCCTTTCATTGAATGTTCCTTTGAATTGTGGCTCTTCTGAAGGGATTCAATTGAAAGTTGGAGGGGGCACGTCGGAGTCGAAGTTCGCGAGCTCTTTATACAAGTCTTTCCTCAAGTTCGGTCCCAGATGGAACGCAGCGTTTAGGCAAGTGTACCACACACCGTGTGGATCCAAATGCTGATGTGGAGGGTGAAGATTCTAGTAGACGCGTCAGTATTAGTTCAATTTTACCTCGTCCAGGTCTGCACGGCGCGCGGGCCTTTTCGTTCTCAACTTCTCATCGTCTTGAGGTGTGTTCTCTCTCTCTGAACTTTTTTTTTTTTTTAGATTTTATTAAATTTCCTACGTTGCGACGGGGTTGGTTGCCAGGAAATAGGAGGAGAATAGCTGAAAAGAAAATGTCAAGTTGGATAGAGAAGTGTGCTGTGCTCGTTTGTTGAAATGCTCAACTCTAGAAAGCCAACTAGTTCAGCTTCAGCTCCACTTTGTTGAGATTTTGTTTTATTAGGTCCTAAAAAATGAACAAATTAGATTGTTTTTTTTTCCTCTGCTTTCTCGGCAACCAAACGAGGTCGATTTATTTTAAAGCTTTCTGCGATATAAGATTTGATCTTTTCCCCACTCCTCCCTGGGCCGTGTCTCTCAGCGAGGAGATGACGGATTAGGGTATGATTAGTAATGGAATTATGAATTTAGGCGTACTTTTACTTGAAGGAGCTACCTTTTCACTTTAGAGAGAAATTCAACCAATAAGAATAGAATTTTGCTGAGTCAAAATTGTTTCTGGCGTTCATTTTTTCTCGGGAAACAAACGGCGCCGTTAGGGCTTTTTATTTTCGTGACTGTTCAAGATTTTCATATGTGAGAATTTCATAACCATTTTCTATATCTGTTTTAGGTTTCGATTAGGAAGACGTTTCAATGGCCACAGCTACTTACCCACCACCACCGCCGTACTACAGACTCTACAAAGATTACTTACAGAATCCAAAATCAGCTCCCGAGCCTCCCCCTCCTATCGAAGGGACCTACATTTGCTTCGGTGGCAGCTACACGGTAAGAATTCCCCATCTTTTTATTTTCTCTTGCAAAATTTTCGTGAATTTTTCACAGTTTTGGCTTCTCAGTTCTGCCTTTGTATCACAATGTATCCTAAAGTTCTAGGTAGAAACTAATTTGTATTGAATATGTTGAAGAATTTTGTCCCCTGTCTGATATTGAAGCAAGAAATGAAAGATAAGGAGATTTGCTGAAAATGCTTCTCTTGAGTTTGTAGGTCTTTGATGCATGAATGGATCTTACTTAGGATAAGATACATTAACATTATATTCTGGAGTTTGTATGACTGAATGGTTGGGTCTCCCTTGTTATTTTATAGTTTCATAATTGATTTTGTAGCTATTAATTTATGAACTGTACTTGTTATATAGACTGATGATGTGGTTCCAAGCTTGG
This sequence comes from Morella rubra, assembly GCA_003952965.2. NCBI lineage: Eukaryota > Viridiplantae > Streptophyta > Magnoliopsida > Fagales > Myricaceae > Morella > Morella rubra. The sequence continues at coordinate 12,039,465 of CM025850.1, read as the reverse complement.
AAGAGCAGGGAGTACGCCAGCTATATCCAAAAGGACCAAATATTGGTATGAAATTGCACCGTTTTACTTATGTATCTTTTGCAAGTGGTAATTTTGAAGAAGTATGATTGGAGTCAAATAAGTAGTATTTTTCTTCTTTTTCTTTTTTTGAATGATAATCAGTGATATCCGTTACTCTATAAATGTTGTCTTCCTCCAAGAATAGAAGCTGTTTATGAGGCTGGTCAGCTTACAAGTATAATATATCCTTTCCTCTTCTGTCCCTTGTTTCCTGAATATGGTATAGTTTCTCCCTAGAAGCATGTAGAAAAAACTGTAAATGAAGTATTTGTAGGCAGACGCTTTTTCCTATCTTATGGTTACCCTTAATGGTTAATATCTTAAGCACATCATCCATCTGTGGGGCCTTTGAAAAATTGTTCAAAGAAAAACTATTCAACTATATTGAATAATTCTGTATTGCGAGTGTTTTTTTGGCTACCGGATTCTTCAAGCTGCTGTCTGCGTAAGATGATTATGTTTTTGTAGATTTTAAGAAGGAATTGAGGACGCTTAACAGAGAATTGCAGCTGCACATTTTGGAGCTGGCGGATGTTCTTGTTGAGAGACCATCACAATATGCAAGGAGAGTGGAGGACGTATCCCTTATATTCAAGAACTTACACCACCTTCTCAATTCGTTGCGTCCCCATCAGGTATATTAAAATTTTCTAATATTCGAGAATCAAATATTTTGGTTTGTTTTTGGGACTCCAGTTTATCGTTTCATGTCTTTTTTCATGTAGGCTCGAGCTACATTAATTCACATTTTAGAACTTCAAATACAACGCCGTAAACAAGCTGTGGAGGATATAAAGAGGTATGATGACCAGAAGTTTGAAATATTCTGCTTTGATTCCCACACATTGGAGATATGTTTTATCTGTCATTTGAGTGTCCTAAGTGAAAATTTTGCTGTGATGTTTATCTCTTGTAAGATCATTGAAGGGGTGACTTTATTTTACATATCATATTCATTGCTTTTTCGTTGTGGTGTTGCGTTCCATTTGTGTGTGATTTTGAGCCCCCCTATCAACTCTCTGTCGGACCTGTATTTTAACATGAACATCCCTAAATTACCGTGAGGAAAACATGCCCAGCTCTAAGGAGGATGATGAAATTGTTATGTTTCCATCACATGGGCTGCTTCAGAAGCATATGAGCCTGTCAAAGGAGGCGGATGTGAGATTTTGTTAGACAAACATACGAGCCTGATGTTTTTCTCTTCTTGAAAATAAAAAGTTTCCACTTCTGCTGTGAAATATCAGTAACCTTGCACGTGGAAGCATAAGAAAATTGATGGTTCAAATGAGCTTCTCTTTGTCCTCTGCCTGTAACTGCTAGTAGTTTCTTTGTTGAAGTTAGAAGGCAGCTTATGATATAAAGCACAATGTCAAGGTGTGAATCACGCATCCTTTTCCATGAGGGGGAAACGTCCACCTGCAAGACGATGTTATCTTCTCAAGTAGCTGGAACTATAAACTTTGAAGAGGACGTTGATCTTGTTCTGGCAAAAGTGTTAGAATGATTACTCTAGATGGGATGTTGTCTTGTATAGCACTATAGCGGATTGATTGAAGCTCATCATTAGTATTGATATACTCTCTTTCCTGCTTTAACTGTCAATCAAACGGAGCTGTCTGTCTTTTTTGTTTCTTCTGGACATGTTTTATAGAAGTATGAAGTGATCAATGGTTGTGTGGTCACTGTGATAGCAGATTCTTATTAATTTTGTTCTGCCCTCTTTTCATTTGGTTGTCCAGGAGAAAAGAAGAAGCACAGAAACTTCTCAAGGAATCGCTTGCAACCCTAGATGGACAATAGTGTAGGACTAAGGTGCTTTCTTTGAACCAGAACTGCCTGTGTTGTAGTTCGCTCAGCGAATATTCTGTTGTCAGAGACTCCAGGGAATCTAATTCATTAATGTTCTTGTCACATTAGATTACTTTTGACTTATGCCACTAGAGAACTTGACTACTCCAGGATCCCACCCAAAGAAGCCCAATGGCGACGATTATAGGAAGAGTTCAACGAGAAACTAAAATCTGTCATTGCATGGGATTGTTGGACGCCGAGAAGCTCAAGTATTTTCATTCTTAATTGAGAAACAGAAGATGAAACGATTTCCATAATCCCTTTGCAGCTTACTCAGGGAGAAAAGATAGACGGATATTTAGCTATTTACTTGAACTTTATTTATTTAATAAATAATTATAAAATAATTTCTTTCTCCCAGTCAAATTATCTATTTTCTCTTTTTATTACAATACTTTTAAAAAATTTATTTAAATTATTTCTTTATTTTTTCATTAATTTATATATACAAAAATTTTAGTAAGCAAAACACATATGGTTGGTAGTGAATCAACGGCTACTTAAAAAAAAATGACACAAAAAACCAAAAAAAAAAAAACAAATAAATAGCTATGCTAAGGTTGGACGTTAATGGCGTGGTAGGTCCATTTCTTGTTTCGGTTCTTTTTTTTTTTTTTTATTCCCCTAAACACATTATTTGTATCGGTTCACTAGAAATTAACTTATTAAGGAGCGTTTATTTGCCTAATTTTTTGAGTTCAAAATTTCTACCACATTCAAATACATTTTACAAATTTTAATAAACTTCACACTTTTACACATACACTTCATATTTTTTACAAATCTTAATAAATTTTAACATTTAAAATTTTTTTTAAAATTCTGAAATATTTCTCAAAATTTCGATAAAAAAACGCCCGGCGTGCTCCTCGTTTGAATTATATCTGTTATTGAATACAGACCAAACCACTGCTGAGAAATGGAAAAACCGAAAAAAGAATAAATAATTAGAACACATCGATTAGCACTCTATCTATTTAGAAAAAAAAAAAAGAAAAAACCTTGATCAAACGAGAAAAGGGTCAACGTCAGCAAGGATTTCCGTCTGACAGATCAAACGTGTTGAAGTCTCGAGAACTGCGGGCTGTCGTCTAAGGTACCAAATTACATAATTAATTTTACCGTTTCCTCTTGCTTTTTCGCTTTTTCGCTTTTTCGCTTGGACCCTTTCGAGTAATCCTGCTACTTATGTCTCTCTCTCGTTCTCTCTTGCTTTCTCTGTACCAGCGATCTTGGTATGGCACCCCCTGGGAAGCTGACGCAGTTCTAAAAAGATAAGAACTTCAATCTTTTCCCGAGAAACAAACGGAAAACCCTAGCCCTGCCAAGTTTTAAGTTCAAACTAATCCTCAATGGCGGTTTCAGAGGATGAGTGTTCCTCCGCCAAGTCCCGATCGTCTTCGTCCGCGTCTAGCAGCAGCACTCACTACCTTGCTAAGTGTGTCCTCAGAGGAAGCGTCGTCCTCCAGGTCCTCTACGGTCACATTCGCTCCCCAGCCTCCCTCGACGTCGTTTTCGGCAAGGTTCGTTTTATTGAAGTTTTCCTTTTTCGTTTTCTTTTGGAAACTACATATTGTTATTGCACTGATGTTTGTTAAACGAATTGTTTGTAATTAGCAATTGGCTATTGCTAAGTTGTTTTTGCATTTTAATTGATTCTTAAGCACACTACAAATGTGTTACTTGTTAGTATTGTCGTGAGGAAACATACTTTTCTACACTATCCCATTTTGATAAAATTAGCAGGTATCTACCATCTGCTATCATGCGAGGCATATCAATGGAATCCCCACTTCAAGAATCTTACATCTTCAAAGCTGTATTTTTTTTTTCCTCTTTCTTATGAGAAGGAAGCTGGTGGTGAACCCCTTTATTAATGGTTGCTATCTTAATCCATGTCTGTTTTGTTGATGGCGATTGTTCAGGAGACATCAATCGAGTTGGTAATAATTGGGGAAGATGGAATTGTACAATCCGTATGCGAGCAGCCTGTATTTGGCACAATTAAGGATATTGCCATCCTACCTTGGAATGAGAAGTTCCATGTACGAAACCCACAGGTCTGTTTGTTTATTCCTTTGGATCACAATACATCTGATTTAGGAGATTTATTCATTCCCCTTTTATCAAGATAGAAGTAAATATATTTTTTGATTATAGATTTACGTGGTTAATAATATTAATTCAGGGTCGGAATACCAATTTTTGCCCTTTTCTTTTGTAGATGCTGGGTAAAGACATTTTGGTTGTAATTTCTGATTCGGGGAAGCTCTCATTTCTGACATTTTGCTATGAAATGCACAGGTTTTTACATTTTCTGCTGAGTTCATTCTATTCTAGTGGGAGACAGGAAGGGCTTTGTAGCTTCAATGTTTGATTTTTCAGGCTAGGTAACTTGTCACTAAGCGATGCTACTTTATTTTGGTTGTTGACATAGGTTTTTTCCACTGGCACATGTTCAACTTTCCGACCCTGGAAACTCAAGGTGGCAGCTTGGAAGAATGCTGGCTGTTGATTCAAGGTAAGCCACTTTTGTGGTTAGGAAAGTTGGAATTGAATCGCCATGTTATTCAAACCTATGTGATCTGAGGTCATTTTTTTTCTTCTGAAAATCTGAATTCTCATTTTATTTCTTCTTTCCCCATCTGTTGGACTAGATTAGAGTCCTAACAAGGAACTTGGAATTGTTGGAGCCCTTGCTGTAGAGTAGTGCGGTAACAATCCGCAACTGCAATGGATAGTAGCTCTGTGGTGTTGGCATTTTTATTTTGTGGAAATCTCTATGAAGCTAGGCACACGCCTTGGCATGCATGCTTTGGGATGATAAGTAATTCATGGATAACTGCCTGTGTCAGATACGTAAAGGCACCAGTAGATTTCCTATTAAGTGTTGTGACGAAAGTATGTGAGGAAGATTCGATGAGTTAGTGTCAATGCTGATCAGGCTATATGTTTAGCAGCCTAAAGTGTAATGTTTTTGCTTTATGCTTATCAAAAAAGTGAAAAAAATAGAAAAGAAAGAGATGCATGTTATTTTATGGAACGGGCTCAAACTTCCTTGTTAATACGTGTATGTCTTCTCTTTTTTCATCCCTTGGAAGTTCTGAAGGAAAAGAAAAGCATCTGAATACACAAGGCTTTGCCCAAATTCTAACTTTCATGCTTTTCTCTTCCAGTGGCTGTTTTATTGCTGCTAGTGCATATGTAGATCGCTTGGCCCTGCTTTCTGTTTCAGTGTCTGATGGCAGTGATATCATTGATGAGGTGTTTTCTGTTTCAATGTCTGATGACAGTGACAAGGTTAGAAATATACTTGCTCTTGTATTATAAAGCATACTATAACGTGAGTTGTTTTCTGTATCTATAAAAGAGAAAACAGTATGTGGAACTACTCTGTTTTCCACTTTCAAAAGAGATATTTTCTGGACCTACTATTAAGTGCTTTCCCACCAAATTATGGTTATGAATTTTCCAATGATTGCATTACTTTTTCATTGAAAAGCCAAAAGGGTATAAAATCCTCAATGAAGTGTACCTGTGGAAGTGGTAAGAGACATTCTTTGAGCTTTTGAATGAGGGACTAGTTTTGGGACTTCCAACAAGGAAATGTCAACCATATTTTGGGTTGGGGGGGAGCATTTTATTTAATTTTATTACGCCTTCTGGTGACCCTAGAATATCACAAGGAGTTACTGAAATTCTATCGTCTTATATATACAGAGAATAATTTACCCTTCTGAACATGAAGGGGATGCAAGTATTGCCAGAAACATCCGGAAAAATGGTATACGTGGTACTATATGGGGCATGTGCTTTATTTCACAAGATGCTAGTCAACCAAGTAAAGAGCATCATCCTGTTCTGGCCATCCTTCTTAATAGGTATGCCAATTATTTGTAAAGGGGGGGCATAGTCTATTTATCATTGCTTATGTAGCTGTAGGATGAAAGTTATCCTTTATTTCTATTCTGTTGGTGTTTTGCTAAGGTAGATTCAACTACAAATCAAAATTTGGACTGCAGGCCAGGAGAAGTATTGAATGAACTGCTGTTGTTGAGATGGAATGTTAGAGAATGTGCTTTATATGTTCTCTCTCGGTATCTTGAAGCTGGACCCCTAGCGCATAATATTGTTGAAGTTCCACACTGCCATGGATTTGCCTTTCTGTTCAGGGTTGGTGATGCTCTCTTGATGGATCTTAGAGATGCTAACAAGCCGTGCTGTGTCTATCGAACAAGCTTAAATTTTTTACCTAATGCAGTGGATGAGCATAATTTTGTTGAAGATTCAATTAGAGTACAGGATGTTGATGATGAAGGTTTATGTAACGTTGCTGCCTGTGCCCTGCTGGAGCTCAGGGATTATGATCCTATGTGTATAGATGGTGATACTGGCAATGTGAATTCAACCTATAAACATATATGCTCTTGGAGTTGGGAACCAGAAAAACATCAAAATCCGAGGTTAATTTTTTGCGTAGATTCTGGAGAATTTTTCATGATTGAAATTTGCTTTGATTCTGATGGACTTAAAGTTAATCTATCTGAGTGTCTCTATAAGGGTCTACCATGTAAGGCGCTTTTGTGGGTTCATGGTGGATATCTGGCTGCACTGGTTGAGATGGGGGATGGGATGGTCCTTGCATTGGAAAGTGGAGGATTGCATTATACAAGTCCTATTCAAAACATTGCACCAATATTAGATATGTCAGTCGTGGATTATCATGATGAGAAACATGATCAAATGTTCGCCTGCTGTGGAGTGGCACCAGAAGGTTCTTTAAGGATTATTCGTAGCGGTATAAGCGTAGAAAAACTGTTGCGGACTGCTCCTATTTATCAAGGCATAACTGGTACTTGGACAGTTCGAATGAAAGTAACTGATTCGTATCATTCTTTTCTAGTACTATCATTTGTTGAAGAGACCCGGGTACTATCGGTTGGCTTAAGTTTTACCGATGTGACTGATTCAGTTGGTTTCAAGCCTGATGTCTGTACCTTGGCATGTGGCCTTGTAAGTGATGGTTTGCTTGTTCAGATTGACCAAAATGCTGTGAGGCTTTGTTTGCCTACCAAGGTTGCTCATTCTGAGGGCACTCCTCTGTCCTCTCCAGTTTGCACGTCATGGTTCCCAGAAAATTTAAGCATTAGTTTAGGGGCAGTTGGACATAACATGATAGTTGTTTCAACCTCTAATCCATGCTTTTTATGTATACTTGGGATCAGATTGCTTTCAGCTTGTCATTATGAAATATACGAAATGCAACATCTGAAATTGCAAAATGAATTATCCTGCATTTCCTTACTTCAAAGACATTTTGACGAAAAACAACCCACGTCTTCCATCAATCGGGTTAGCCATGTGGATGCCTTTCCAGTTGGAGCTGACATTGGTAGAACCTTTGCTATTGGGACACATAAGCCTTCAGTGGAAATTTTGTCCTTTATACCAGATAAAGGCCTAAGAGTTCTTGCTTCAGGGATGATTTCATTGTCAAATACCATGGGAACTGCTATAAGTGGCTGCATTCCTCAAGATGTTAGGCTTGTATTAGTTGATAGGCTTTATGTACTATCTGGTTTGAGGAATGGAATGCTGCTTCGGTTTGAGTGGCCTGATGCCTCCAAAATGTCTTCATCAGAATTACCTGGATATCACACTTTTAGTTCTGCTTTAGCAAATACAGATACTTTGTTTTCAGGTACAAGAATGCCAACTTCTTTTAGCCCACAGCTGTGTGAGGCTAATCTATTTGAGAAGACAGAGGACTTTCCTGTCAATCTTCAGTTAATTGCCATTCGTCGCATTGGCATCACTCCCGTATTCCTGGTTCCCCTGAGCGATTCACTTGATGCAGATTTAATTGCTCTCAGTGACAGACCTTGGCTGTTGCATACTGCTAGGCACAGCCTCTCTTATACATCTATCTCATTTCAGACTTCAACGCATGTGACCCCTGTATGTTCTGTTGAATGCCCAAAAGGAATGTTATTCGTTGCGGAGAATAGTCTACATTTGGTGAGAACTTTTTCCTATGGATGTCATATGTTTTGGCACTTTGACTTCCATTTTTCAAGGCTATTCTTTTTCAGCTTGTCGAAAACTATGTTTTGAGTTTTACCGCCTATCAAGCAAACATTACTAACTTTGGACTCTATCATGAGAATTTTGTAATAATGGACTCAACTTGTTCACTATTTTCAGTGTTAAACTTGTCAGTGAAGTGCACTTATCTAGGTTTTTTGTTTTTGACTCTGGATATATGATTAATGTCTGTCATAGAATGAGTGTTTAAAGTGTCACTATGAAATTGATGATGGTTGAATTTTGAGACTTGCTACATCCTTGGGAATATTGGTAATTTGGTTTTATTTATGCATTCCAAAAGGATCTATTTTGTTGTTGACCGAGGATATTGGTCTCTCAAGCCTTGGTGAAATGGTTCTCTCTGGTGTAAAATTTTCGGGAAAAAAAAAAAAAAAAAAACTGTTCAACTTTGGTGATGTGCATTGTCTTATATGCTGAAACCTCAACCATTCCAAAAGTTGATAATCAGATAACACTGCTGTTGATTTTGTTAGAACAGGAAAGTCACAGTTGTGGTTTTAGCAGATGAAGAAAATTTACTTTACTGCTGATCTGATGGGTATTGTGCTACTTATACGTTTGTTCTTTTATTTTAACTCTCTTCTCTCCTCCCGCACCCTTATCAATAATCTGAATTAAGTGTTAATGAACAGTCCTATCCCAAAGTGGATACATTGGTCCTATCTACATGGCATATGCTTACATTTATGATCTTGATGTCACTCTAGGTGGAGATGGTACACAGTAAGAGGCTTAATGTGCAGAAATTTCATCTTGGAGGCACTCCACGGAAGGTCCTCTATCATAGTGAAAGCAGGCTATTGCTTGTAATGAGAACTGATTTGAACAATGATGCGTGTTCATCCGACATATGTTGTGTGGATCCCCTTAGTGGGTCTGTCTTGTCATCTTTCAAACTTGAACTTGGAGAAACAGCAAAATCCATGGAATTAGTGAGGGTCGGAAGTGAACAGGTTCTGGTGGTTGGGACTAGTCTGTCTTCTGGTCCAGCCATATTGCCCAGTGGTGAAGCTGAGAGGTGTTCATCTGCCTCGTGTCTTTGTTGTTCTTTTTTTTTTTTGATAAGCTTGTGTCTTTGTTGTTCTGCCTGTTCATAAAATATTTAACCTGATTGAGTTTCTGTTTCTTTTACTATTGAAGTGATGAAGTTTTCTCCTTTGCAAGAACAAGTAATTGTTTAACATTTGAAGGTTTGATCTGTAGATGATTGATATGCAGGAGTCAAAAATCGATGTCGTTGTCCTGGTGGTTTTTGCCAATATGTGGAAATGATGTTTTGATGTCATATAAGTTCCATACTACATTTTTTAACTGACATTTTCTGTGACAGTACCAAGGGCCGTGTCATTGTCCTCTGCCTTGAACATGTGCAAAATTCAGATAGTGGGTCAATCACATTCTGTTCGAAAGCGGGGACAGCTTGTCAACGAACTTCACCATTTCGCGAAATTGTTGGATATGCTGCAGAACAGTTATCCAGCAGTAGTATCTGCAGCAGCCCAGATGATACTAGCTGTGATGGATTCAAACTTGAAGAGACTGAAGCATGGCAATTGCGATTAGCTTATTCAACTACGTGGCCTGGAATGGTCCTTTCAATATGCTCTTATCTTGATCGTTACTTCTTGGCATCTGCTGGTAGTAGCGTAAGTTACCAAAGTCTTTGGTTTCTATCTTTCTTGCAATGATCACTGCTTTTATGATTCTTCGGCATATCTGGTCTCTGTATATTCTCTCTGCTGATGAAGATGTTGGTCTTGTTGTCTCAGTTTTATGTATGTGGTTTTCCTAGTGACAATCCTCAGAGGATGAAAAGGCTTGCGGGAGGCAGGACCCGCTTTATGATAACATCTATGACTTCATATTTTACTAGAATTGCTGTTGGTGATTGCCGTGATGGTATCCTTTTCTATTCTTACCATGAGGTAAGTGGTGAAGGCAGTTTTCTCTCTGTAATGTGTGTTTGACGCGTTTTAAGCTTTTGTCAAAACAAGGATGAAATACTTTGTTAACTTGTTTCTGTGTAATATTCTTCCCTTTCCTTCTTACGTAGAGTAATGATATGTTCAACTTTAAGATATATATTCCTGAAACTACAGGATGTGACATATAGTTTGAGTTATTGGTACTGAACTTGCCTACTTTGCTTTCTTGTGTGTCAGGATTCTAAAAAACTGGAGCAACTGTACTCTGACCCATCACAGAGGTTAGTTGCTGATTGTGTTCTCCTGGATGTTGACACAGCTGTTGTTTCGGATCGTAAAGGAAGCATTGCTGTCCTGTCATGTTCGGATCATTTAGAAAGTAAGTTCTGGTTTGAACCATGTGTGTAACCACAAAGATTTGGATTGTGGATCCTCATGTATTTAAGTTAGTTACTGTTTAATGTGTTGTAATTAGTACATGATGGGTAGGCCAACAGAATTGACGTCTGGACTAACCAACCACGTTAGACCTCCCAAACCACTCTGAATTCACACTTAAAACCCAAACCAAAACACCAGAACCTAAACCAAATTCGACTGATATTTTTAATTAACCACAAGCCCAGGTCACTGCAATAAATCAAACTGGCACTATAACTTCTAAATCAATATGAAACAGAAGTATTTACCTCCTGTGGGTGTCGTAGGTTGAGCGAATGTCTTTATCAAGGTAACAGTCTTCCCAAATGTATTTTTTGACCTCATTATTGTTATGCTATTGGCGTAATTGTCTTGTTATTTCTTTTAATGGCTGGAAATTAAGTCTGCGAATTTCTTACTTTGTCATTGCTTTATGTCCTAGATAATGCAAGTCCAGAATGCAACTTGACACTGAGCTCTGCTTATTATCTGGGTGAGATAGCCATGAGCATCAGGAAGGTACTCTCTTGTGCCCATTTTAAGTCAATGATTTGACAAGAAAATCCATTAATTTATGTTATTCATGTCAACTCATATTGGAAGTGCTTTCATTTTTGTTATCTAGTCTTCTAAATCTGATCTTGTTTTCATGGCTGGATGGTATTATCCTGTGACGCACTCCTTAAGACGTGATTCAAAATCGCCTAATATTAAATTTTGGGGGAAGTTTTGAGGTGATGTGATTCTAAAGGCTTGACCAGGACTTGGGACTTAGGTCAGCAGGATGTTAGTAGAAAGAAGCATCAGATAACCAGTAAATTATTAATTGGTTTCATGAATTTTAATGCATAGATTTACACAAATCTCAGGTGAACCTGGCCCAGAGATTCTTTAGCATCGATGACAGAGGGTTAACATGGGATTAAGAGGCAGGAGTAAGTCAGTGTCAAACCCAGTATTAGTCATTAGCTGGTTCTAGATAGTAGGGATAAGTCTAGATGGTTTATATTTCTACTCAACATAGCCTGCCATAGAGCGGAATGGTGGAGAAAATTAACTACCATGACAGAAGAACTAGTTTCCTCTTAGTCAATCTGCTATGTCATACATATCCTTTGTTTGTTATTTACTGGTCATAATCATCTCCATCGTGTGAGATAGCTAGAGGATTTTCTTCTCTCTGTAAATTGCAAAGTCAGTTTTCCTTTTCCTTTTTTTTTTGGGACTGTATTTGTCAATCCAGAAAGCTGTTTCAAGCCAAAAGGATCATAAATTCTGATGGTATCTTTTGACAGTTTTATAGCAGTTATTGTTTATGCATTTTAAATTTGGTAATTCCCCTTACGATTGTGCTAGTATTTTGGCGTAGGGATCATATTCATATAGACTTCCAGCTGAAGATGTGCTGAATGGTATTGACTTGGTACACAACACTATCATTGCCAGCACACTATTAGGCAGCATTATAACCTTTATTCCAATATCAAGGTATGCGTTTTTTCAGGAAGATCCTGTGTCCATTTTTGTTTTAGTAGTATATGAATATAGGGGGCATATTGATCGTCAAGGTACACAGTCCTTTACTAGTTCTTCTTTTTACCTAAATATTATTGCATTAAGCAAATGAGATTAACGCTGATGATTACAATGCATCATACCAATACTGGATTTGGATGAAATAGTGAAGCTAGACATGTGGACACTCATTGCAAATTCTTTTGATAAAAAACACCATTAGCGGTATAAAATTTTCCCTTTTTTCTGGTCATTTCTTTGGAGATTATCCTTAAAAGTTTTGATATATTATCTTACAACAAAGACCACGAAGTGACTGTTGCCTTGAATATTAGGCCTATTACATGGCTGACAAATTACTTGGGACTTGCACATGATCCTAATTCCTACCTCCTTGTGATTTTTACATAGTTATGTTAAGGATCATGGCTGCAGTTTTATATTCAAGTGATTGCCTTTTGTGCTTGGTGGTAAAGCCTCGACTCATTGCACATGACCCTAATTCTAACAGTATATGCGTTTCACATAGTTATGTAAAGGAGCATGGCTAACAGTTTGATACTGCACATGATTGCCTATTGTGCTTGGTGGCAAGGCCTTGACTCGATATCGTATTCCCAATGTAATGTTTGTGTAGGGAAGAACATGAGCTCTTAGAAGCTGTCCAAGCTAGACTTGTTGTTCATCCATTGACTGCTCCTGTTCTAGGAAATGATCATAATGAATTCCGTTGCCGTGAAAACCCGGTAAGAGAAGTTGAAACTTAATTTTTAGATTACTTCTAGGAAGTACACATTGCTTTTATCTTGTTGGAATTCAATCCTGAACAGAATGGTCCCATGATCACATTGTACAGATTTTCTAATGGGATATCTATCTATCTATATAGAGACCTCTTTTACTGTTCAGAACCATCTGGCTGTGCCATATCAGTTTAGGCGCTCCTTTTTTCTACTTCTTTCAGTAACTGACTGTCTGATATTTGGACACAAAACATTCTTCCCCTGCGTCCTTGTTTTCTACTTCCTCCTCCTTTTCCCTAAGACTTTCCCCTTTCCCGTGGGGAGGAGAGATGTTCTGGTCAATCATGAATTGTCAATTTTGTCCGAGTCTCAATTATGGTCCTGCCCATGCTGCAGCCAATGTCTGAGGCTCAGCTTCTTGTTGGCTTTTAATGTGTGGTAAATTGGTAATCTCACCTTGAAGAGATTTAAAATATGAGCCTGGAGTATCAGACCGCACTAGGAACCTGCTGACTTAATGGTATTGTTCTGCTGTTAATGCTGTTGTTTTACGTTGTTCCTTTTCTTGTTGACTGGCAGGTTGGGGTGCCAAAAATACTTGATGGCGACATGCTAACTCAGTTCTTGGAGCTTACAAGTATGCAGCAAGAGGCCATATTGTCATTACCTCTGGGTTCATCGGAGACAATAAAAGCAAGCTTGAAAGCACATTCACCTTCAGCCATTTCTGTGAATCTGGTGGTGCAGCTCCTTGAACGTGTTCATTATGCCTTGAATTGAGGGTATCCACTCTTCTCCTTGATTGTTAATCATGAGATGGGTTTTCCAAACATAGACCATTTGCATAGCAAATGTTTGCGGTGGTATCTTCACTTGTCCTCTTTTTGCCTGGGCAACGAATTCCAACGCTAGGTCCCGAAAACTGTTAGATATGAAATACCCATCTGGTTGGGAAACTGCAGCTGTCAATACCAGGAGTCATCATGGACTCGCATTCACAATTTTTTTTTGCCCATCTAAATAGTTGGGCAAGATCTGTACAGAAAATAAATGTGTGAAATATGGGTTCGGAGTCCTTGCTGCTTTTTCTGTAACTAATACCTTGTTTTGTATAATCCTGTATCGTTTAGTCCAGACAGTTTGGAGAGATGAGGGGGTCTTGAAAAATCTGTTGTATATTGGCTGTATAGGCCTTAATTTTGTGGCCACACAAAAAACTTTGCGCATCTTGAATTTGCCATTTTTTTTAGTGATGGTGAGCAATCATCTAGCATTTGTGTTTATTCTCCTATCGTTTACAGGGATTCTTCGTTATTGCTTGTCCATGGCTACTTACTCGAGGACAGTGAATTTCGAACATTAATCATGTTCCTTCTTGGAATTCAATAATAAATTGATAGCACGCTCCATGAGGTTTTGTTATTCATAACTGCGAAAGAGAAACTTTTTGGGCGAGGAGATACTTCGTCTGGCAAGTCTACTAGAGTAGAACTTGCTTAACGGGCTGATAAAGTATAGGTCGGTGCAACTCCCTCAAGTCACATCTAGATAAGTCTCGTTTTATTGTGGGGGTAGTTTAAGGAATTGTTTGCACTTAAAACCTCAAGGGAGCACTTCTTTAGGTCTCAAATCCTGATCATCCAAGCCAACCTCCAGGAACTTGAGAGACGAAAGAGAGGAAAAAATCATTTGATCAATTGGTTCGTCTATATAGGTCATACATTTAGGATTCAAACCGATGCTTCGTGTTTATTAATCAATCTTAAGGTCAAACACGTGTCGCTAAATCAAAAGTGTTGATTAGGTAAAGCTGACATGCATGACCATCAACCGTCACCACCATTATTTTTTCACCACACGAAAACTAAAACCCAGTTGGAAAAGTACAATATCATTGAAGGAAAAAAAGTTGGATGTCTCTATTGAGTCCACATCCCACGACTGTTTGGGCAACATCGCCCTCTAGCCCTTTTGTATTTTTAAATCACTCGAATTTTCTTTTCTTTGTGTTCGAAAAGAAGGCGATGCGTACAAACAATTCACGGAGTCACAGCATTTGGCATTTGGCATTTGGCTTTTGGCTTTTGGAACCTAAAAGGAGATGTGGATTTTTAGTTATCTGGTGCAATTCATAAAAAGAACTGACCATTTATTTGAACTATCTTTTAGTAATTTAGGTATTAAACTATCTTTTACTTTATTTTAAACAAGCGATAAGGAACTAACTGCCTCTATTACGAAGCCAATTCCTGAAAGTACAGTGCTTGTGGGATTGCTTATTCTTTTCCTGTGCTCTTAACTGTGAGAGCGTTCATGCCTCATGCCCTTGAGTCACTTCACTTCACTTCCTTAGAGTAGAGTCAATATGAGATGATGGAATGCGAGGTCCCAGCTAGATGCCAATAATCTCGTCGAAATTGAGAGCGAAGTCTTGCAAAACGCAGCAGCCGCTAGCTCTTGCTTGCTTATCCAATGTGAAATATTATTCCTTCCCCACCCCCCGCTCAGGCTACCAATTACTTATTCGCATACTTCCCAGAGCTCTGCTAACGCAATGATCGAGTTTTTTGACCAACTGTGACCAGAAGCTATGGATGAGAGTCATCATTGAAGCCTTTGTGCACACGGGTCCTTCGCTTAGTTTCTTCACGACTGCACATTTGCATCCCTTTCGCTGTCCTTATAAGATTATTGCATACTTCTACTTTCTATTATGTCTCGAGCCAAGCATTCATCTTGTCGAGCCCTCTATCCCCCACAGCCTGCGTTGATTTTCTTGAACAATGCCGGTCCTGCATTAGGGACTCTCGTACAAGCCATATAACGTTCTCAGGTAGGAAATGTTTCTTTTCTTGAGCAACCTATTTAGTTCCTCCTAGGCGTTGATCTCACAACGACCCTCAAACACATCCTCATCTCGCGTCCGCCACCACAGCTTCACATCCCCAAAGAGATACATTGTTGCCATTGTTACTTGGTCGTCAAAAGGGGCATGAACAGCCTTAAAATACTGTTTTATGTCCTAAAAGTCTTCGATCCTTGGCATCTTGGGAAAGGAAGCATTCAGTGATGCCGGAGACTTTGGGCTTGGCTTGGAATGTGTGAATGAATGGTTGGTTTGATTGAATGTGGAATTTCATTGTGTGAAATGAATGCAAGGAAGGCTGAAGGCAAGAGAACGGTGTAGAGAGATGCTATAGATAAAGACATTTTCAAAAAGAGATAAACACAGTAGATAAACTCTATTGTAGGGCTCATGCTGTCACTTTGTATGATACCAAAGCCCATTAAAACTTGTACATTGTACGGACCTGACATATTAAATGTTGGTCTATCATGGTTTGGAAGAGGAAGTTGAAGGCAGCCTTTTCCTTCCAACCGACGGCATCATTAAATTCAAAAAGCTTACAACATAAACTCAGGGACGGCAAGTTTGCTGAGTTGCATTTACTCTCGTCTTGTTTATGCCCACAAGAAACCCCATCGCATTGATGTGAGCCTGAGCCCCTTTGCATTTCCATTCACTCTGTTTTATCTTTAGCCTAACATTTTGTATACGAATAATGGATATGGTTGACTTCGTTTTCTCTGTTTTAGCTACTAATATTAATGGATAGGAGTAGTATGTCATTCTTTTCATTGAGTTCTTCTCAATGCTCTTGGCTATTACCTTTATCTGCAAAATCTCAGATTCGATCATCTTTCTCGATTTAACTGCAGAAGTAGAAAGTTTTCTTGGAAGAAAGGCGGTTAAACTATGGACGAAAATTAGTAAGCTAAGTCGTTTTAACCATTTGTCCCACAAACTTGCAGCACCGATCTCTTGCCTTCCGTATATATTGATCCCACAAATAGTTACATCCTTGAAAGTGGACTTGTATAATTAAGCTTTTCAGCTCACCTCATTAGTATATTGAGAGTTTGGATTCAGCCCAAATCCAGACATATCCAGACCCACGATCTGGATTGCATCTCATAAAATCCAACGCCTCACATGTCTCCACCTCATTTAATGAGGCCTGTAAGGTGTTGGCTCGACTGGGCTCTTTGTGGCCGACCAGGCACGCATCAGTACTATTTTTCTCTCTCTTTAACCACACTGGTTAGACCACTAAACAAGTTGTGCGACCAGTTCTCCGACCGGTACGATTGAACACGTCTTTTTTTTTTTTTTTTCCTTTGAAAATCCTCCATTTCAAACCCTAATTTCTAAATCCCCAAATCCCATGACTCTCCTCTCCCTTCTTTGTTGTTGCCGAGTTGCTTCTTTTTTTTTTTTGGGTGAACATTTTTTCTCTAATGATGCGGTCTGACCATTATTTTTACCTCAATAATGCGGTCAGCCGCGTGTTCCAGAATCGTATTATTTGCTTGGCCCTGGGTGGGCGTTGGAAAACGACACAACAATGCACCTGCATACATGTATTAATCCAGTTGCCTTCGGGGATACTCCAAAAGTACGAAGAGAAAACGTAGGGTAAGACGGACTGAGTCATGGTTCAACGAGTTTTAACGACAAGTGATTTAGTTTACCTGCGGAGGAAAACCTATTTACACAACCTTAGGCGCCGTGGAAAGCAGGCCTATATATATCTCAGCCAGGCTACTTACTTTGCATAACATAATGGAGGCACTCTCTGATTGTACAGGAGGTATTGTCGAAGCACTAAACGTCAATGTTTATGGAAATGGCACGCAAGCCATGGTTCTTGCTCATGGGTATGGCACAGATCAGACTCTGTGGCAATATCTGATCCCTTACTTCGCTTGCTACTTCAAGGTGGTGGTTTTCGACTTGGTTTTCTCTCCGAACGTTAATCCTTCACTTTACGATCTGAAGAGGTACTCAAATTTCAACGGTTACGTGCAAGACTTGCTGTGCCTCCTTGATCAGCTCAATCTGAATAAGACCATCTACTTGGGTCACTCCATGTCAGCCATGATTGGATGCATGGCCGCTACAAAGAGACCAGAACTCTTTGAACACCTTATCTTACTAAACGGCTCTCCGAGGTGGTCGTTTGCTCTCTCTCCTCTCTCTCTCTCTCTCTCTCTCTCTTCATGGCTTTATTTCTCTCATTTGTTAATGCGTAATCCACATTTAATTATCATTGAGCTATGTTATCATCTTCATGCATCTTGTCCTAAATTAGAATCATCTATCGTCGGTGGCAGAACCAGGATTAAATTTGAAGGAAGGCCAACTCTTAAGGTGAAATGACAAAAAAAAAAAAAAATTCCCTAAGTGACGCAAAAGTGTCTTAGAGTTAAAATTAAGAACTAAAAATATTAAAATATACTAATTACTGAGACTGAAAGGTGGCAATTAGATCTAGGTCTGCATATTCTAAAAACGTTTAAAATGTTTCATTCTCAATAGTTTCCTCCTTTCTCATCTATTAACCTCACTTGCAATTAGAAAGTAGGCAAGATCTACAAAGTTATACATCCCTACTCCCTCATCTATTAACCTCACTTGCAATTAGAAAGTAGGCAAGATCTACAAAGTTATACATCCCTACTCCCTTCGAGTCCCTCACCTTTTTTTCTTCTGTCTTGCATATTAGAGTAATACAATCATCTGATGATCTAGTCTAAGATCTCCAGTTCGGATGAGATACCTACTCTCTGATAGAGAGCTGAATATTGAAATAATAGAAAAGCTCAAAAAACGGATAAATTCACAAAATATTTATTATCTACCATATTTCAATTCCATCCACTAACTTGTAGATAATCCGATATATTAGTCCTAGACATTTTTTTGAACATCTCAACTTATTTTACCATTAACAATCAGTGCTGATATAATAAAAGAAAAGGTGCTACTTGAAACTATCCAACAAAAGTAGCCCACGTACCAAACAGCAGTACTAGAATGTATATCCCCGATTCCCCACCCCTTGTTTGAGATATGAAATAGTTGCACATCCCGGCATTAAGGGGGGCCGGCCTAAACTAAAGGCGACAGATTAGTTATTAAAAAAAAAAAAAATCAAAGGTTTTACATTGGCCAACCGGGGCCAAGGCCCCGGTTGGCCCTTCTTTACATCCGCCACTGTCAGACTATCGTCGTAACCTTTGCCATTTTCGTGTTTCCTTCTCTCTTCTTATTTTGGTTTCGCATATTTTTTAGGACCTTCATCTGAAACTCTTCTAGCGTACACAACTCT
Source organism: Morella rubra (assembly GCA_003952965.2). Lineage (NCBI taxonomy): Eukaryota > Viridiplantae > Streptophyta > Magnoliopsida > Fagales > Myricaceae > Morella > Morella rubra. Next base: position 12,020,667 of record CM025850.1, on the reverse strand, counting down.
ATGGGCGAATTTTTTTTTTCAGGTTCATGTGTGGTCTTGTTCCTCTTAAATATGAAGATTGAAGAGTTTGTTCCTAAATTCTGACAATTTTCTGTAGGTACCTCAATGATAAAGGATATAATGGGGGCTTTAGAAGAGCAGAAGTGGACACATTATTTAGAGAAATGGATAAGAACTTTCCAAGTTGGGTTCATAGCTTTGCTCCAGTAGCTGTAGGTGTGAACTGTACAGCAGCAATAGCCCAATTCCGATGCAGTTTGGGCAGAATGAAACCCAAGACTGCACTTAGCGTTGCAAGAACGGTGTTTCTGAGCGATCTAAGATGGGTTCTACCCCAAGTTCAAGTGCCTTGCACTATAATCCAATCCAGAAAAGATGTTATTGTTCCACAGCCTGTCGCATTTTACATGAAAAGAAAGCTTCGTGGCCATGTCGGGTTAGAGATACTAAAAACGGAAGGCCATTTTCCTCAACTTACAGCTTTCCCTCTGCTGCTGAAAGTTGTGGAGAGGGTTCTTTCTATTGGTGGATAGCCGCTTGCACAAATTTTAAGAGTTTGGATTATAAACTGAACTTAGAGAGAAGCGGGTTCGGATCCTCTGCTCTTCAACTGCCATCTACTCGCACCTTTTCCTGCGGAGGGGAAAAAAGAGAGGCTGCTAGATATTTCTTTGTTACCGTAAATGATGTCCACTGTTTTCAACGTGTTTGCAGAAGAATCTTGTAGTGTTCAATTGCAGCAGTTGTGCCTGCCACCTAGTAGACTTTGTTGCGTCCGGACTGTTAATGTTAGATTCATAGGTAGAATTTCTTTATATTTCCTTTTTGTGTATCGAACCATGTCGTCAAAAAAAAAAAAAAAAAACCTCGCACATTTGTCACCAGAGTCCAACTCTCATTCATTGTATTACCCTAACCATATTGTATTTGAACCGAATTCAAACGTATGGGACTCGTCGAGAGTCCCTTAACATTCAACCACCAGGGAATTGCTCGTCTAGCTTATAAACAACGAGCTATTAATATCTTTATCGTGACTGCAGAGCTTCCTCGAACGATAATGCAGAAAATGACACTGCAAAATGCACGAGTAACTGGGAATATATAGCAAACCACAATTCACCAAAACATAAAAATGTCCCCCTTAAACAAACATAATTACTCCACCCTTAACACAAATAAAAAGAGGAAACAAATGGGCGAATAGTGTGGGATTAATCCCTTGTGGGTGAAGATTTGAAGGGCACCACTTGGCGAACTCATCAAAGAAAGAAAGTGACTTAGACGCAAGTTGTAAGATTGCATGAATGAACTCGGCCGCGTGAAACCAAGGTAGCGGCATATAAAAACAAATCCATGAATGTCTTTAAACTGTACATTGCAAAAAACTGGCCCTTTTCGACCTTCTTGTCCTGGGTTCAGTGGGTCGGCTAAGCCGAACTACAAACAAAGTAGACGAGGCCCAAAACCCCCCAAAATAATGGTATCTCAAGATCTGGCATAAGCCATTAAGCCCTTCGGGACTCTCAAAACAGTGTGGCCTAAAGGGAGATTATCCATTAGAGTGGCCAGGAAATCAGCACAATGATCTGCCCTCTCTATGGCTATGACGAATAAGGGAACCCCATTGTCTTCTGACCACATCCCTGTATACTAACGATCCCCCTTTCTGGATCAAATATTGGCGTATTCAAACGTACCTGCGAAGATTAGAAATTGGAAACTAGGCAGAAAAATGAGAGCCTCACAGAAATCAAGCCAGTGTACTCTCGACGTATTCCATGGCCTTCTTTTTTACAGACTCGATTCTTTCTTCATCACCAATAGTCTTCTCATACTCAAGATACTTTTTGAATAAGAACTGCAAATTCAGATGATGAAACGTTCATGTAAGAAGCACAATAGTGTCAAAGTCAAACGCTTAGTTCAGCTCAGAGGGTACTATATAAATTGTACGTACTTTCATCTTTTTAGGTGGGAGGCTCAAACTGATTGCCCTCTCAAAGAGTGCACGTATCACATCCACATCTCCAAGTCGAATCTCCTGCAAGTTTGACTCTAGTGTAAGCTAAAGAACAGCCAAACTATACTAGACAACAAAGGACATATAACGAAAAAGATTTTACTTGATCAAGATAAATGCTCCACAAGTCTGTTCTCTTTGGGTACTCCCGCAGAATTCCTTCAAACATGGATCGTCCTCTATCAGGAACTCCGCATTTGAACTCAAGGATAGCTGTTTGTGAGATAAACTTGATATGCTTATGCCGGGGAAGGCTTAATAAAGCTCGATTCACAACAGGCTGAACCACGTCCTGTTGTTGCTTCAAGATCCTTTGCACCCTTCTTAACCAAACCTGATATGCAACAGAACATCAAACTAAAATATTTTGATGAAGGAGAGGAAAAGCTTGCAGGAAATAAAAAAAAAAAAGTACCTTGCAGGAATGCTTGAACTTCTTGACCATTTTGTCAAGAAGCTCATCAGCCAATTTATGCTGCTCTGTCCTCTCATACATTCCCAAGAGTGAAAGATGGACCTTTTTGGGGTCGTTATACTGCAATGCTCTTTGGAATACTTTCATAACAGCCTCCTGAATAGCATACATATATTAACAAGATCCCAATTCAACGCACAGAAGCAATGAAAGAGTGAAAAGAGTAAAAGTGCTGTCTTTTTTATTCTAGTACCTCCGGAGGATTTCCATATTCATTTTCCAAATTCAAAAAAGCCACCCAAACATTAAGCTTCTCATTCTCTTCTCGGATGTTTATTGTTTTCAAAGCCCTTCACAAAGAAAAAAGCAACATCATGGTTAACATATATGCAAAACACATCTACAAGAACCCAATATACAACTATAGAAAAAGCAGCTGTTGTCCATTAAATGCACATTTTTTGTTCAACCTCTCACCACTCCTTTCCCATTGAGCGGATAGGTAAGGTGGAGATAAGGGGAAAGAAGAAGGAAAAAAAATGGATATCAAAAGGAAAAGAGCAATTGTATACAAGGATGATTCAGGTTAAACCACCGGAAGAGGAGGGTCTAGAGTGGAGGAGGCAGGAGGAGTGTTTCAATAAAGTAATTGTATACGAGGGAAGAGAAACAAGCAAATAGCTCAAAGAATACCTTTCAGCAATAGAACGGGCCCCATCCACGTCAGCCACTGAGAGCAAGAAATCCATGTATTTTATCCAAACAAAACTGCTATTTGGAGAGCTTCTAACCAATTTCTCAAATTCATCGGCAGTTCTTGGTATGTCATTCTCCAGCAGTCTTTCCTCAGCAGCGCTAATTTCCTTCTCCCTGCTTAGGGTAGTATCCAAGTTAAAATGAATAAAACCGTGAAATATTTAGAACCAGACAAGTCAGATAATGGGAATTACCTCTCTTCCTTTGCTTTTTTCTTTGCCTGTCTCTTGTTCCTTTCATGTATGGTGTCTGTCTTGTCAACATGCTCTTGACTTCGACCAACTAAATTATCCATATCAGGTTCATCAATCTCATCAAGACTCACCTCAAGTGGAGGAATGGAAGCCCTTGATTCTACTTGAGCAAGATTGGGCATCTCCATTTCACTTCAATATCAATTTTGGGCCCCAAGCACACTGCTGGAAATTTACAACCTCGTGTCATCAGAAAAACCATTTTCTTTAATGACTTTCAGGATTTTTGTGATGCTGTTGAATATCAAATTATCCCTAATATACGAATCTTTTTCCAAGAGATATACGGTGTCTTTGTTCATCCACCTGATAAGATGTCAAAATACAGAAGAAAATCAATTCAAGATCACTGCTAAGCAATAAACCACCACATGATCTTGCTGACAGTAGAAATCCTTTAGTGACTGAAGTATAATTATGCGGTCCTGGAACTGTCAGTCGCAAGTTATAAAAAAGGTTGACACCATCACTGCAATCAAAATTAATAGTGCTGCCACAAATTATTCAAAGATACTTCAAAGTACAAGAATTCTCTATGAGACAAATGTTCACCTTAATACTTGCGTACTCTCTCTCCTGCTTTGTATTTAGTTTCAATGTTTCCACATGACCATCTGAAAGCTCCGACACATGGCATATCCAACTAGGCGAAAAAAGAGCACAAATAATAAAACACCAGGACACAATACACACATGAAAATACTATACATCATTGAAACTTCCTAATTAAAAGCAGATTGTCCAATAAACACAAATATCCAACAGCAATACAAGACTTGTGTATATTCTGAAATTAAAGAGATTCCTAGACCACCAGCTAAAACAATCGTGGTCAAAAGATTGGTAATTTGGGAATAGATTCTATGCCTGAACATTGCTTGGTAACCAGAAACGGACTCAGTGCCACGAATGCATGTCAGAAATAGCTTCAAGAAAATGGCATTCCCATTGATATTGCCAAGCTCGGGTATAGAAGAAACAAGTATGATTTTTTTTCTATGACTTAACTACGAGTGAATAACCTATTCCTTCCAGTTCGTGTTGTCAATTGTGATAAACAAACCAAATGATTCCACCCGCTTAATTCTGCCAGAAATAATAACCCCAATGTGCAAAGCTCTCAAATCCTCAATGTCAGATTTTTGTGCACTACTTCCATTCAATGTCTTCAAGGTAATTTCAACTCGCTTTGAGAAAGGCTCCACAGACAACACCCTGCACTCAAGCTTCTTAGTATATTGCTGCATCCATTCCCAATCTACATGTCACTTCTACCAACAACTGAAAAAGAGAAACAAAAGACTTACCTGCCAATTATGAGTTTTCCAACAGGGAAAACTTTTTCTGGATTCTGAACATATCCATCAGACAAATTTGAGAGAAGGATCTTTGCGTCAATCTTCCGAGAAAGCATAATGAAACATCCTTTTGATGTCACACTTTTTACAAACCCTATCAAATATGACCAATAAACAATTAAGCCCTTGATTCTACTTGAGCAAGATCATTGAGCTATGCCACTCTCCATCTTTGTCCTTCAATATCAATCGTTTGGGCCCCAAGCACACTGCTAGGAAATGTTAACGATCGCTATGTTATCATCTCAGCATCTGTCCTAAATAGAATCATCTATCGTCGGTGCAGAACCAGGATAAATTTCTTTGAAATGAAAAAAAAAAAAAAATTCCCCTAAGTGACGCAAAAGTGTCTTAGAGTTAAAATTAAGAACTAAAAATATTAAAATATACTAATTACTGAGACTGAAAGGTGGCAATTAGATCTAGGTCTGCATATTCTAAAAACGTTACAAAATGGTTTCATCTCAATTTGCCTCCTTTCTCATCTATTAACCTCACTTGCAATTAGAAAGTAGGCAAGATCTACAAAGTTATACATCCCTACTCCCTTCGAGTCCCTCACCTTTTTTTCTTCTGTCTTGCATATTAGAGTAATACAATCATCTGATGATCTAGTCTAAGATCTCCAGTTCGGATGAGATACCTACTCTCTAAGAGCTGAATAGAAATAATAGAAAAGAAAACGGATAAATTCACAAAATATTTATTATCTACCATATTTCAATTCCATCCACTAACTTGTAGATAATCCGATATATTAGTCCTAGACATTTTTTTGAACATCTCAACTTATTTTACCATTAACAATCAGTGCTGATATAATAAAAGAAAAGGTGCTACTTGAAACTATCCAACAAAAGTAGCCCACGTACCAAACAAGCAGTACTAGAATGTATATCCCCGATTCCCCACCCCTTGTTTGAGATATGAAATAGTTGCACATCCCGGCATTAAGGGGGGCCGGCCTAAACTAAAGGCGACAGATTAGTTATTAAAAAAAAAAAATCAAAGTTTTACATTGGCCAACCGGGGCCAAGCCCCGGTTGGCCCCTCTTTACATCCGCCACTGTCAGACTATCGTCGTAACCTTTGCCATTTTCGTGTTTCCTTCTCTCTTCTTATTTTGGTTTCGCATATTTTTTAGGACCTTCATCTGAAACTCTTCTAGCGTACACAACTCTATGGGCGAATTTTTTTTTTCAGGTTCATGTGTGGTCTTGTTCCTCTTAAATATGAAGATTGAAGAGTTTGTTCCTAAATTCTGACAATTTTCTGTAGGTACCTCAATGATAAAGGATATAATGGGGGCTTTAGAAGAGCAGAAGTGGACACATTATTTAGAGAAATGGATAAGAACTTTCCAAGTTGGGTTCATAGCTTTGCTCCAGTAGCTGTAGGTGTGAACTGTACAGCAGCAATAGCCCAATTCCGATGCAGTTTGGGCAGAATGAAACCCAAGACTGCACTTAGCGTTGCAAGAACGGTGTTTCTGAGCGATCTAAGATGGGTTCTACCCCAAGTTCAAGTGCCTTGCACTATAATCCAATCCAGAAAAGATGTTATTGTTCCACAGCCTGTCGCATTTTACATGAAAAGAAAGCTTCGTGGCCATGTCGGTTAGAGATACTAAAAACGGAAGGCCATTTTCCTCAACTTACAGCTTTCCCTCTGCTGCTGAAAGTTGTGGAGAGGGTTCTTTCTATTGGTGGATAGCCGCTTGCACAAATTTTAAGAGTTTGGATTATAAACTGAACTTAGAGAGAAGCGGGTTCGGATCCTCTGCTCTTCAACTGCCATCTACTCGCACCTTTTCCTGCGGAGGGGAAAAAAGAGAGGCTGCTAGATATTTCTTTGTTACCGTAAATGATGTCCACTGTTTTCAACGTGTTTGCAGAAGAATCTTGTAGTGTTCAATTGCAGCAGTTGTGCCTGCCACCTAGTAGACTTTGTTGCGTCCGGACTGTTAATGTTAGATTCATAGGTAGAATTTCTTTATATTTCCTTTTTGTGTATCGAACCATGTCGTCAAAAAAAAAAAAAAAAACCTCGCACATTTGTCACCAGAGTCCAACTCTCATTCATTGTATTACCCTAACCATATTGTATTTGAACCGAATTCAAACGTATGGGACTCGTCGAGAGTCCCTTAACATTCAACCACCAGGGAATTGCTCGTCTAGCTTATAAACAACGAGCTATTAATATCTTTATCGTGACTGCAGAGCTTCCTCGAACGATAATGCAGAAAATGACACTGCAAAATGCACGAGAACTGGGAATATATAGCAAACCACAATTCACCAAAACATAAAAATGTCCCCCTTAAACAAACATAATTACTCCACCCTTAACACAAATAAAAAGAGGAAACAAATGGGCGAATAGTGTGGGATTAATCCCTTGTGGGTGAAGATTTGAAGGGCGCCACTTGGCGAACTCATCAAAGAAAGAAAGTGACTTAGACGCAAGTTGTAAGATTGCATGAATGAACTCGGCCGCGTGAAACCAAGGTAGCGGCATATAAAAACAAATCCATGAATGTCTTTAAACTGTACATTGCAAAAAACTGGCCCTTTTCGACCTTCTTGTCCTGGGTTCAGTGGGTCGGCTAAGCCGAACTACAAACAAAGTAGACGAGGCCCAAACCCCCCAAAATAATGGTATCTCAAGATCTGGCATAAGCCATTAAGCCCTTCGGGACTCTCAAAACAGTGTGGCCTAAAGGGAGATTATCCATTAGAGTGGCCAGGAAATCAGCACAATGATCTGCCCTCTCTATGGCTATGACGAATAAGGGAACCCCATTGTCTTCTGACCACATCCCTGTATACTAACGATCCCCCTTTCTGGATCAAATATTGGCGTATTCAAACGTACCTGCGAAGATTAGAAATTGGAAACTAGGCAGAAAAATGAGAGCCTCACAGAAATCAAGCCAGTGTACTCTCGACGTATTCCATGGCCTTCTTTTTTACAGACTCGATTCTTTCTTCATCACCAATAGTCTTCTCATACTCAAGATACTTTTTGAATAAGAACTGCAAATTCAGATGATGAAACGTTCATGTAAGAAGCACAATAGTGTCAAAGTCAAACGCTTAGTTCAGCTCAGAGGGTACTATATAAATTGTACGTACTTTCATCTTTTTAGGTGGGAGGCTCAAACTGATTGCCCTCTCAAAGAGTGCACGTATCACATCCACATCTCCAAGTCGAATCTCCTGCAAGTTTGACTCTAGTGTAAGCTAAAGAACAGCCAAACTATACTAGACAACAAAGGACATATAACGAAAAAGATTTTACTTGATCAAGATAAATGCTCCACAAGTCTGTTCTCTTTGGGTACTCCCGCAGAATTCCTTCAAACATGGATCGTCCTCTATCAGGAACTCCGCATTTGAACTCAAGGATAGCTGTTTGTGAGATAAACTTGATATGCTTATGCCGGGGAAGGCTTAATAAAGCTCGATTCACAACAGGCTGAACCACGTCCTGTTGTTGCTTCAAGATCCTTTGCACCCTTCTTAACCAAACCTGATATGCAACAGAACATCAAACTAAAATATTTTGATGAAGGAGAGGAAAAGCTTGCAGGAAATAAAAAAAAAAAAGTACCTTGCAGGAATGCTTGAACTTCTTGACCATTTTGTCAAGAAGCTCATCAGCCAATTTATGCTGCTCTGTCCTCTCATACATTCCCAAGAGTGAAAGATGGACCTTTTTGGGGTCGTTATACTGCAATGCTCTTTGGAATACTTTCATAACAGCCTCCTGAATAGCATACATATATTAACAAGATCCCAATTCAACGCACAGAAGCAATGAAAGAGTGAAAAGAGTAAAAGTGCTGTCTTTTTTATTCTAGTACCTCCGGAGGATTTCCATATTCATTTTCCAAATTCAAAAAAGCCACCCAAACATTAAGCTTCTCATTCTCTTCTCGGATGTTTATTGTTTTCAAAGCCCTTCACAAAGAAAAAAGCAACATCATGGTTAACATATATGCAAAACACATCTACAAGAACCCAATATACAACTATAGAAAAAGCAGCTGTTGTCCATTAAATGCACATTTTTTGTTCAACCTCTCACCACTCCTTTCCCATTGAGCGGATAGGTAAGGTGGAGATAAGGGGAAAGAAGAAGGAAAAAAAATGGATATCAAAAGGAAAAGAGCAATTGTATACAAGGATGATTCAGGTTAAACCACCGGAAGAGGAGGGTCTAGAGTGGAGGAGGCAGGAGGAGTGTTTCAATAAAGTAATTGTATACGAGGGAAGAGAAACAAGCAAATAGCTCAAAGAATACCTTTCAGCAATAGAACGGGCCCCATCCACGTCAGCCACTGAGAGCAAGAAATCCATGTATTTTATCCAAACAAAACTGCTATTTGGAGAGCTTCTAACCAATTTCTCAAATTCATCGGCAGTTCTTGGTATGTCATTCTCCAGCAGTCTTTCCTCAGCAGCGCTAATTTCCTTCTCCCTGCTTAGGGTAGTATCCAAGTTAAAATGAATAAAACCGTGAAATATTTAGAACCAGACAAGTCAGATAATGGGAATTACCTCTCTTCCTTTGCTTTTTTCTTTGCCTGTCTCTTGTTCCTTTCATGTATGGTGTCTGTCTTGTCAACATGCTCTTGACTTCGACCAACTAAATTATCCATATCAGGTTCATCAATCTCATCAAGACTCACCTCAAGTGGAGGAATGGAAGCCCTTGATTCTACTTGAGCAAGAATTGGGCACTCTCCACTTTCCACTTCAATATCAATATTTTGGGCCCCAAGCACACTGCTAGGAAATGTTAACAACCTCGTGTCATCAGAAAAACCATTTTCTTTAATGACTTCGTCAGGCACTTTTTGTGAGTGCTGTTGAATATCAACATTATCCCTAATATACGAATCTTTCATTCCAAGAGATATACGGTGTCTTTGTTCATCCACCTGATAAGGATGTCAAAATACAGAAGAAAATCAATTCAAGAAATCACTGCCTAAGCAATAAAACCACCACATGATCTTGCTGACAGTAGAAAATCCTTTAGCTGACTGAAGTTATAGATTATGACGGTACCAAATATGCGAACTGTCCAGCTCGCAAGTTATAAAAAAAGGTTGAACACCCATCAACTGCCAATCAAAATTAATAGTGCTGCCACAACATTATTCAAAGATACTTCAAAGTATCAAGAATTCTCTATGAGACAATATGTTCACCTTTAATATCTTTGCTGTTACTCTCTCTCCTGCTTTGTATTTAGTTTCAATGTTGTCCACATGACCATCTGAAAGCTCCGACACATGGCATAATCCAACCTAGGCGAAGAAAAGAGCACAAATAGATATAAACACCAGGACACAATACACACATGAAAATACTATACAATCATTGAAACTTCCTAATTAAAAGCAGATTGTCCAATAAACACAAATATCCAACAGCACATACAAGCACTTGTGTATAATTCTGAAATTAAAGAGATTCCTAGACCACCCAGCTAAAACAATCGTGGTAACAAAAGATTGGTAATTTGGGAATTAGATTCTATGCCTGGAACATTGCTTGGCTGAACCCAGAAACGGACTCAAGTGCCACGAATAGCATGTTCAGAAATAGCTTCAAAGAAAATGGCATTCCCATTGCATATTGCCAAGCTCGGGTAATAGAAGAAACAAGTATGATTTTTTTTCTAATGACTTAACTACGAGTGAATAACCTATTCCTTACCAAGTTCGTGTTGTCAATTGTGATAAACAAACCAAATGATTCCACCCGCTTAATTCTGCCAGAAATAATAACCCCAATGTGCAAAGCTCTCAAATCCTCAATGTCAGATTTTTGTGCACTACTTCCATTCAATGTCTTCAAGGTAATTTCAACTCGCTTTGAGAAAGGCTCCACAGACAACACCCTGCACTCAAGCTTCTTAGTATATTGCTGCATCCATTCCCAATCTACATGTCACTTCTACCAACAACTGAAAAAGAGAAACAAAAGACTTACCTGCCAATTATGAGTTTTCCAACAGGGAAAACTTTTTCTGGATTCTGAACATATCCATCAGACAAATTTGAGAGAAGGATCTTTGCGTCAATCTTCCGAGAAAGCATAATGAAACATCCTTTTGATGTCACACTTTTTACATAACCCTATCAAATATGACCAATAAACAATTATCCCAGATACACTTGGTTGGGCAAAACAGAAGAAAAGAAAGAAAGAAAAGTCAGTTGGGGGGGGGGGGGGGGTATCCAACAACCAAAAAAAATATCCTTAAATCGAGCATCAGAACTCCCTCCAAATTGTTATCAATTGAAGACAATGGAACAAATTGTTCAAAATGAACTGATCTCTAATGATTGAAAAAGAAAATATACAGAAAACTAGATGAAGCATTTTAATGATTATAGAAAAGAATTAACAACCAAACAGAATCTGAAGAAGAGCATATGGAATAAATATTGTGAAGGTTCGACAATCTAACTAAGTGGGACTAGGACAACGCAGACAGACGAGGGACATTTTTTTGGTAACAAGATGGAAGGTGCCCCAGCAGAATGACCAAGTGCAAACATGTGGCTGCTGTTTTGCCCATGGTAGTCCGCCTTAAACGTGACACCAATTATAGTCTTATAATTTCTCCTGGTTTGCAATGCAGAGAATTTTCCGTAAAACAAGACTATAAGGCACTGCATCTCCCGATTGAAATACTAAGTAGTGAGAAAAGACCACAAGGGAAGAGGAAATATAAGCAATAACATTCAGGAAAGCTTAGAAGGATATAACATCCAGTACCTGCACAACCATATTAGGACAAAGTTCCTCAATATTTTCAACACGTTTGGAAGGAGGCCTGCAAATCATAAAAAGTTCAAATGAACAAAACAGTCAAACTCTAATAATTCCCAAATGCAAAGAAGAGAGAGAGAAAAAAACTACTGGAATCAATCATTCAATGCCGCTTATTGCTGGATGTACGATATAACCTTTTTTTAGATGACAAATATGGTCTCAGTTCGAACAAGGTTATCACCAATCTTCCCAGCGCTATGGACCATAATTAACACAACCCATATCAACAAACACTAGATCGAGCATGGGGCAATTAGATGAGCTTGAATTCTATGAATATCCATTAACAGTTAGAAGCAGATAGGTTCTCTGGAAATATAAGCTTTAAATTTTCCAAGAACATTAATATCCTTAAATGGTTGAGAGACAATGTTTTGAGTCAACCAAGTAACGTTCTATCAAATGAGAAACCGACCTGAACATATTCGATTCTCCCAATAATTCTATCCCTCCTTGTAGATCTTGCAAATGTATACAAACAAAGACAACAGCAATAATCATGCCAGATACTTACCCAAGAAAAAAAAATCATGCCAGATACACGAAATAAAAGTAATAGTTTGGATCAAAACACAGCAAAGATTAAAGCATTTGATATTATCTTAACAATAAGAGGGAAACAAAGCTCTTAACAATTAAAAATCTATCGGGCACTGTCCACAAGAATGTGCATGCATGTCCATGAGGCTTACTTTTCTCTTTTACTCTATTACCAGAAGCAAGCTGTAAATTGCACAAAGCATTACTTATCTGACCATTCATAAACTGTCTGACCCGACAAAATGCTTCCCACATAAACTTGTAATTCTGATGAGATTCAAAGTAGCAATGCCCACAACTTACTGTGTATTGCAGATTTCTACAGAAGATGGAGTAAGCATGCCATCCAAAGCAGAACGTAATGACAAATCAACATGAATGGTGCCCTTGACAGAGTGGTTGACTTCCAGCACCTTGCATTTGACAAATTGCCCTTCATGATATCCTGATAATGGATCAGGCACCCATGAATCTGTAAGTTCCATGAAATGAACCCTACCATGCAATTGAGGACCAATTTGCACCAGCAATCCACCAACACCTGGAAGTACTTTGGATATTCTCCCACCCAAAATATCTCCTTCATGAATATGAGATGCAACCTTCTCAATGAAATGATCCTCCCCTTTTAAAGCTTCCCCCTTGACATTTCCATTGCAATCAGCAAATGAAGGATTTAGAACCAACCGTAACATCTTTCTCTCTTTGTTAATGCTTAAGATACAACCAGAAACACCTTTGCCAACATGAAAGCAGTTCTGGAAATCCTCCAATTCCCTTGGCTCAATTCCACTATCAAGAATAAAGAGCTGAGCTCTTACATCTCGAGATATTGTTAACCACACCCATTCACTCTCAACTTTGTACACATAACCGGTAACATGTTGGCCAACCGAAAAATCAAAATTGTTGGTCATAAGCTTGTCCTCTATTTCACAGGAACCTGTATTTGAATTGCAACTCAGAATCTCGTAGGTGATAAATTTTAATGATTGTGGATGCAAAGATCAGATATTTTCCTAGTATTTCATATATATATATAAAAAATTCTCAAAGCACAATGATGGACAAACAAGCAAGAAAATGAGGAACAGTCCACAAAAATTAATTTGGATGCATGTTGGCATACGTATGGTATGAAGTTTAGAACCAGGAGAATCTTTTTTGTGAAGCTAATAAAGGTGTCATAAGAGTCCTGGTTTAAGACGCCAGGAACATTTGTCGAGTGCTTTAGGGTTTCAAAGTTAAGCCTCGTAACAGACTTCAATACTATAACTACAGCAAAATACTATACCCCGATGCCTTATGAAGATCTCAAATCAAAGCAATGAAGGGTTTTAAAACAGACCACCATATGCAAGGTTGCATATATATTCTTTACCTGTAAGCATTTTAGGTTTCAAGGACAGCTCCCATTGGTAGCTTTTTTTATCTGATTGCTTAGCCTTTGCAACAACCCTTGCAGTGACTGTTTGCCCAATCCTTAAGTTACCACATGGATCTTCCAAACCATTAACGTCATTAACCTGCCCACAGGATGAATTAGAATCATACAAAACAAACCAATCACAAACAAACGAATAACAATGACAATAAGGGTGACCACAAAGATGCCTTAAATTTTTAAATAACTATACCTCTGTTATATGAACTCTTCCGCGACAACCGATCCCAAATTTCAGTTTTAGTTCAAGAGGCTTAATTTCAGTAATCTGAAAAACAATAAAAAGAAATAAGGTAACATTCTGCAGTATGCTTTATAACAAACGAACAACTAGAAAGAAAGGAAAGTCAAAACACATAATTGTTCTAAGCAGTTGAGAACATCACAAAGTACTCTAATTATCTACCTCTGCCTGAACCAGAGATCCCACGTTATAGCTAGACTTCTTTTTCGCTCTTTTTGAACTGGATGTCTCACTGGCTTCACTCATAGAATTAAGAAGTAAAAGCAACCTCCCTGATGTCGAAGGGCTTGGGAGAGCCACAACAGTAGCAACGACACTGCACCAAGTAAACAATTTGAAATTACATAGTCCAATTGCACAATGTCCATAATCAGCAATTAGACAAATAGTTTTATTTTACTCCTTTGATGAGTAATAATCAGAAACTAGGCAAATAGTTAAACGCAAAGGAACAACTCACTTTTAAACTTAGAAAAGAAAAAAAAATACAAGTTACGGAAGAACTGAGAAGACATTTTTTTCTTAGCAGAAAACGAAGGAAAATAACTTCTAATTTATGGAAATGATGTGCACTGTGAAGGCAAACTGCCCTTTCAAGTCCTATGATGTGACAAAATCAGAGGAAAGGAATTAAAGGTGATACCATTAACCCTGGAAAGTCTTGAGAGAGACTCGACCAATTCGCATGTCTCTCTATGGGATGGAAAACCAAAAGTTTATAGCTTTTAATGATAACCATCAAGATTAATGTTTACCTTTGCCCGTGCAGAAATTGCTTGTGATGGAACTTTTGAGTGTTATAGTCAGATACTGATGCATATCCTACAGCATTGTTATATTCTGGCACCGCAAGGACCTAAGGGGTATGATGAAATTCAGAAACATATGAGCTTCAGAATGTATATGAATTATTACATCAAGCTACTAACACAAACAATAATGTAAACACTTGCCAAGTAATTCTCCTTCACAATTTCTACAATTGCATTTACTGTTTGATGCACTTCCAAGTCCTTGGATGATTCTCTTTTGCGTTTCTGAGACCACAATGGTAAAAGTTAGACCAAAATAGGCAACAACCGAGAATTAACCTTGTGAAACCTTCATACATATGAACAAAATGACATCAATACCACACCAGAGACCCCAAAGTGATCAATTGGGCCTAGAAAAAGAGCATGGAATTTAAACCTTCCTGTGTGATTGGCCTTTTGAACTTCCTCCTTCGGGTTCATCAAAAAACTCTGGTTTTAAGGATAGATCAACTAGATGCTCTCCCATGGCAATGTCAAGAACTACAGCTCGAACAAGGGAGCCTGTTTCCAGAGTGGTTCCACCTACTGCAAAGATTATATTGCAATGAGAACAAAGAGGTACAGCATAAGAAAAACTCAACAAAAACTGAAAATGGAGACAAACTTACATTGATAGTGTGTGATGAAACCAAAAACATCATGATACTTCTCAAAGCTAACAACAACTCCAATATCTTTTACTTCCTGAATTTTTCCCTCGATGACACAGCCGATGCGAAATCCTTCCACCCACTTCACCTCGGATCCTTCGGAATCTATTGCTTGCAACCTAGCAATCTGGATAGGAGAAGATAGCCCAGGATTAAAAATATTTGAATATCTAGTAAACCTTACTAAGAGAGTAGTCAGTAAGATGGCAAGGTTTAAGAGGTGATCACAAAAATTAACACAAAATAATATACAAAAGAAGCACAAAGATCTCCAGATGATCACAGAAAACAGCATTATATGGTGCCAATCATGTTTACCTTCTCCTCCAGAAGAAAATATTCTTGAATGAAGGATGCATCAGTCGAATTGCAAGACGACTGCTTCAAGGAAACTGTTACTCTTCCTGTTTCATTACTCACCTAAAAGAGGAAGGAGGGAGAGGGAATGTTGTGTTAAACACCAAAACTTCTTCGAAAACCATAATTGCAGAAGATTAGTAAGTAGTTCACCAACATCGAGAATATTACTGCGAACAGATTGTCCAATGTAGAAGAACTCTGAAAGTTCAATTCTTTGATCATCTGTTGCCTACAGAGCAGAAAACAAAATTTGGGTGAATTAAACAAAACTCATATGAGATATTGTTGAATTCAACGACAACAGAACTACAAAGAGGTTTGAAAACAAAACCTTGCTTCTGGGAGAGAAACCGGTCAAACGGCCAAGAAAGCGGACAAAGCAACCCGTTTCAATTATGTTACAGATGTAGCCCTGGTTCACAATTTAATTTTAAAAAACTGCAGTTTGAAAGCATGATAAATATAAATTGAAAATGTGTTTCTGCCAACAATAATTGGAGCAACAAATTATATAAAGAAGAGAATCAATACTTACATGAATTACTAAATTAGGACGAATCTGACTGAGATCCAGAGGAAGCCTCTGAGCAGAGTTGATCAGAGAATATTTCGCAGAGAGTATCAGATTGTTTCCAACAATATCTATAATGAAGCCAGAACAAGATTCAATATAACATCCACTTCATAAAATTTTAGCACAACCTATCCACAACAGCCCGGATGGTATTTCAAATCCTAAATAAAATGACAACTTTTAAACATTAAAGATAAAAACAACTCAGACTGGGGCAAAAAATCAGAAAGCTTCAATGGCAAACTAGACCTCAACACATCAGCGGCTTTGGAAAAGCAAAACACGATTATAATGTCACAAAACTTCAAGAAGCATAAAATACAGTGGATTCTCCCCTAGTATGTACTAAGACTTGTCCAATGGAGATAGCTTCAAGCTTTGATACTTGCATTGATTGGGATCTTTGGAGTCAAAAGAAACACAAACACTATGCCAAAGTCACCCATAAAGTGGGGTGTTTGATATGGTTTTCAGTTCACGCAAATTGTATAGATTTTAGGAGGAAAGATGTGAGCATCTGCAAGACTTATGCAAGGGCCCATAAAAGAACCAAGTCCTTTCATGTTACGCCTAAGATTATACCTTAAGGATACCAACTGCACAGCTAATTTTCTGTAGCTCCTGGTCCACTTCGTGTAAAAGTGAGGTGGGTACATTGGGTAACACAACTGGTCAGCAGATGGGAAGCTACTTCGGCTGCTGCACTACAAGCTTTTGAAGGGAATTTTATCTTCCATGGACTTCTCATAGATAGCACTTCTCTCAACAGTACATCACATTCAGACACACCAACACGCAATGGAGCACACGCAAACATACAATGATGTTTATTGAGTATTCGAAAGAAAATAAAACAGATGTTAGCAGTTATTAAGGACAAGAAAGTTGTCACCAACAATTTAATTATCTTCTCAGGTTGAAAACTCATTTTGCACATTCTCAAAATTGAACCAAATTGTATTCTCTCTTTTTCGCTTCTAATGCGGTTCCATTTCTTTATCAGAAATAATACAAAGAGCATAGTAAACATCTGTTTTTTTTTTTTCAAAAGTTTGGACAGAAATGAAACATAATTGCAAAAACAAAGGAGAGAGGGAGAGAGCAATCATATCCAAAGAGTGAAGGATACCTAGTACCAGAAGTTGATCAAACTCATATCCAGGCTTCAAGACTGACTTAAACAAAGTGGCATGCTCTGCATAACAAGTCACTCAAATCAGGAAATCCCAAAGACATAGGAGTGAAACAAGGAAAAGTGGACAAAAATATTTATTACGTCCAATAAACTTCTATACCATGGTGATCTGCCAAATGTTCAGTAGAAATTGTCCCCTTCATGTAACCTTTGCCATTTACAGAGACAACAATCCCATGGGTGGTTACTCCCTCAACAACTCCAGAGACAAGGCTACCTAACTTGACCATATCCTCTTCAGAGATCCTGTCATTTGAAGTTCAACTAATATTTGATACTGTACGATAGAAGTAACATTCGATTCTATTTGAATACAAAACTATGATAACCATTATTTTGTATAAGAACGTTGTTAAAATAACTTAATAACATAACATCGCATACAACTTCAAATTGGTCAAGCCATTTGGCCTACAGCTCATTGAATATGCTATTTATGGTGAGCTTTAAGGGTTTTGCCGGCATGGAAGAGCATTTTATAAGTCTTACTTTCACATTGAAGTTCCCAGGCAGGAAGGACAAATGCCAAAATCAAAGTGAGAGAATATAGGAAAGGAAACCTTGTAGGCTTTATTATGAAACTAAGGTTGATCCTTCGTGAAGCAGGAATTGAACTCATTACTCTACATTTGACAACTTGTCCAACATGATACATCGTACTTGAGTCACATCCTGCTTCTAATCCAAGTTCCGATCTGTCTCAGAATGTGAAACAATCAATCAATGACAGCAATATGGAAAGGAGATGGAATATATTAACAGGAACATCATTAATTGAGAGTAAACCAGCAGAACCATATACTTGGCAAAAGGACACTAGGATAGAGAGAAAAGACAATGTACGTCTCAAGCAATCAAATGATCCACACTCAACATTACTGCTACACACACAACCACTCAACAAACGCACACTTAATTAAGAAGTTTTGCACCATAAGCACCTAAACCTAGGAGGCTCTCCAGGCTAAGAAAGTGAGTTTGGGGGTAAAAGAATTCAAGCTTGAACCATCAACTCTTCGAAGAACTACAAATTACCCATATATATCTTCTGGCTTATTGGCGGTGAAGGTCACCTGTATGTATCTTCTAGCTAATTCATTAAAATGATTGCTCGTGGATACCAGAAATTGTTACCTTAGGCACATTCTGGCTCCTGGTCACATTTCAATCACTTTTAGATATCAATATTACCCAATATCCACATTCTTTTTGTTTTGGTCTCACTTGAAACATAATGTTCTTACATTCTCCCTTATATTTCTGCCCTTAAAAATAGTTACACCAAAACCTGCAGATTTTCACGTATATTGTCATATTTCGAATGGGAAATTGAACCTCATTCTTCTCTTACATATTAAAAATACTTTAACAAAGAACAACATTCACCAACACAGCTCTTAAAGGAGGAAATCAACAGCCAAGGAGAGAGAGAGCTGGATATAGATTCCCATGAAGCAACACCAAAAGGAAAACTGGTATTGAAAACATAGTAACTTGACGTATCAAAACATAAAAAGGATTCTGTCAAGTCACTTCGGAATTTCTCAAATATGTGATCTAGATGTTCAAAGACTAACCTGGGAGCGAATCCTTGGACTCCATTGTAGAAACGAACAAAACATCCATGTTTTTCAATCTTTGTTATCCATCCATGTGCTATTAATCCCTCAGTAGCATCAGCATATGAACTAAGAATCCCAAGTTTTGATTTCACCTGTAACAGCATCAACCAAGCAATTTCTGAATCAGAAAACAAAACAAATAGATTCCTCAAACATCCCAACAACAAAATTCCATCTTTCTTACAACCCAAAGGTGTGACGTCTCTTACAATATCTTGTAAAGTGGAGGGTTATGACTACAACTGCACATGATAACGCTTAAAGAAATTAACAAATAAAAGCTATTCTTGAAGAAAGTGATATCTTTTTTTGATAAGTGATACTCAGGATATAGAGCATATAATGGTTTTTGCCAAACTGAATGGACCTAGATAAGGATTATGTCATAGGGGGCAAATATGAAGATTGGACCATAGAGAATCAGATTCCAGCTATCACTATTCCTATCACATACAATAAGTAGTACATAACATGTGGAGGGGCTCCCAGATAGTTCCAATGAGTTGTCATAGCGTTTTTCCAATAAAAGAGTCACTTCATTTGGCAACGTAAATAGAGCTGGCAATTGTGAACTGACTGTCATAAAGGGGCCATAAAAAGCCAAAAAGACAAGCAAAAAAATTTTCAAAAATCTCCAAGCATGAGTGTTGGTGTTGGCTGGTTAGGCATAGAATGTTCCACGAGTATTGGAAACCATTTCTGCAGAAGAAAGAAAAACTTTAATGATTTTCCTCCTGTTTTATGTTGAGCCAGCCCCCCCAAGAATGAGTGTTGGTGGTCTTGGCTGGTTAGGCATGGAATGTTCCGCGAGTATTGGAAACCACGTCTGCAGAAGAAAAACTTCCATGATTTTCCTCCTGTATTATGTTGACCCCCCCCCCCAAAAAAAAAAAACCACAAAACCCCTTGAAAAACAAAAGCCTAGAAGCCCATTTTTCCATTGATAAAGATCTTACACAAACTTTCAACAGAAAGAAAACCCTAACCAGGGGATGTGGAAGTGTGAAAAGAAACAAATGGGTAGATTCTTCTAAAATGTCCGACGAACCCAAAAAAAAAAAAACTAACAAGATAATAAGCTACTATTTGCTGTCAGCCTATCAAACAACGATCTCAAAAAGAGCATCATAAACTTAAGTCAATATCTTAAAATGTCCCCGTATTCCACCTGCATCAACTAAACCGTATAAGACATTAAGGGGCCACACTCCATATCACTCTACCATGGTGCCTATTAAAGCTAGCTTTCCAACTAACCAACAACTCTATAACCAACTTCATTCAACCAGAGTCCAGACATCCCCAACAAAGTTAAAACAAATCACCAAAACACTTGCACGTCGGAAAACTGAAGCAGAAGATGATCCAGACTCCCCATTTATTTTACCCATACAGCACCAATGGCAGCACAGCATTATCTTAAGCTAAGCCTATTCAAGCATTAAGGCCACCGCATACATTTTTGGCAGAGAAATGACAACAGAAATCTTTCTATGCTGCAAAAAGACAACATCAAAATTCTGAACAAATAATTTAGCCACACTAGTAAGTGTAATATATTTTGTCAACCTCCCAAGGAATAGATATCAACACTAGACTTGCGTGCACAAACACACACACACATGTTCTCAACAAACCAAATATCAAAGCACTAGTCATGAGAATCATTCAGAAATAAACAAACGTACAAGTGTTTTCTTGTATGTCACAGTTATTCTCTTGGATTTGCAACCAAGCACACGGAATACCAGCTCAGCCCCAACCTGCAAAGTAACATCCAAAAGGGGTACATAGCTTTAAAATCAACTCCCATTAATAGAAGAAAGAATAAGACATCTCATCTTTACCACACCATAGTCCACCTGAATATTTTTTTGATAAGGAAAGCTTTATTGAAAAGTCCACCTGAATATGCAGTAAACTAAAACAAAACAGACACCATTTCAAAGAATACTTATACTGCTTGGACATGACCTTAAATTTTTTGTTAGGCTTTGCGATTTCAAATTCAGACATGTGCTGGACAGGGCAAAGTGCCTTCACACCGCCAGGAAATTGCACAATAGCACCAAAGGTATCAACAGCAATAACTTTTGCCTTTACGACCATCCCAGGCTTGACATCCGAGTGGGTGAATACAGGGTCTTCAAAAGCTGTAGCCTATTTGAAAAAAAAAAAAAAAAAAAAAAACACCATCACAATAGAATAAGACCTAGTAACAAATATTTTCAGATCACTTGGCATCTCTCATTGTATAGAATAATAAACTAACAAGTAATAAAACTATAAAATGTAAAGAAATGTGAACGTTCTCCTTGTACCAATGGATAAACAAATTTCACTCAATGCGTATCTTCCACATTTACAGGAACAATTTGGGTCTAGTTGCTAGAAGGCAACAATAGAGATGGAGCTCCTAGGAAGACACGAACACAGGCATATTTGTATATTCAATAGGATAAAATACCATCCACTTCCCCTTAAACATCAACCAATTTCCCTAATAAAGACCTCAGATATACACCTTTTTCATCAGTTAGAGAACTACAACGTTCACATCAAATTTACCTTAAATGAGGATTCTCAAGAAACACCAAAACAGAATCCCCTTCTGAATCCCTATCACCGTCGCGCACCCTAACACTTACCCTTAAACTTGTAAATATCATCATACATTAGAATCTTCATAATTGTATCCTACACTTCCCATAAACATTATGATCTCATAAGATTCAACTCTTCTCTTTCAACATTGGCTTAAAAAAGAAGTAAGAAAATTATAAAGTTCCTAGATCACCAAATATTGCTGTTGTAGGAAAAACATCTCTCATACATTTGACCACGTACCCAAAGATACAGTTCATTAGAGTGTTAGGTGTATATGGTTAATCTAGGTCACCATCTGATTCAATGGCTAGGTAGAGGCATGGTAGAGAATCCAACAAATACAGGCCTATTGGCATAGTATGTAGGCACTAGAACATTTATTTGTCTCATCAAAGATAAATACCTGCTCTTCAACAAAAGATCAACCACTTCACTAATGACGCATACAAAATGGAAAAGAACATGTAAAAGTAGCTTTTGCTAGCCGCGATCCTAAACGTCGGATCTCTGATGAGAGAACCTACCAAAAGATAGGAGCAAGACCACACAAGTACAAAACTTTTTCTAGGAAACAACTTTGGACATCAAACAACAAATATTTAGGAAGATAAATCATCACAACGTTATTTTATAAAGAACTAAATGGAGCACTAGAAATCCATATCCAGTTAACAAAAAGGAAGCACTGACCACCATCACTAAATATTTCTCAGAAGATAGTTTATAAGAAAGTATCTCAAGGCCAAATTAGCAATTGGTAAGCGGCTTCATGGAGGGAAAAATGACTGTAAGATATGGATTTCAAAAGTTAAAACTTGAATGATCAGAATAGTGGAAGCAAAAAGTTTTCCCTTTGTAGGAGCCAGGCCAAATATCCCGCTGTTTGGGCTTAGTTAGGTCAATATGGTACAGGCTGAATCTTGCTAAAGCTCAACTCTAGTAAGGGACAAGCACCCAGGCTCAGTTCGCAAGAAGTCTTTTTTTTTCTAAGCAGTTCGCAAGAAGTCAGAAGTGAATGAAAAATGAAGATTGGAGTCCAGTTTTAACTTTCCATAGGTCCCCTTATGTGTTTCTGATTTAAGTTGGAAACATCAATATTCAAGGAAAAAGATGAATCTACTGACAAGATGATGTCAGCATATCTCCTTTCGAGAAGATGCACAATTAGTTGTCATATTAGATATCCTCCTCTCGGCTTTGGGAAAGGCTTCTTTGTTAAAAGGGCCTGCACAACACATTTGAGTCTGGCTTGGATGAAAAACAGGCCGGCCAAGCCAGGACATTAACCAAGTCGGGACTCACCAGCAGCTCAGCTTATCTGCAGCCTAACCAGCACCTCAATGTCGCCATGATACAAAATAAGGTATAACTAAGATATAAACCATCGTTGTGTACTTAAAAAAATTTGATAAAACAGAAGGGCAACCTTCAAAACCCCAGTAGCAAGCCCTTCCAAGTGCCTAAACCCCAGAATTCGAACACGAACGTGACTTCCTTCCTTAAACTTTTTTTCAAGTTTCTGGACTTCCTTTTCAGCAACATCAGATATCTGCAGTCAATATAACTATCAACAAAGCAGCATCGAACAATAAGATTTTGAAATGTTCCACACATAGATGCCAAAAAACTGAAACTTGACATACACTAACATATGCTGGAGTTGACAATGGAGTAGATGGTATTTCAAGCAGAAGTCCTGATCCTTTATCAACCCTGACTACTTTTGAGTTGTCACATATATCTCCAATTTTAACATGCTGCATATAAATCCAACAAGTGTTAGTCTAGCACACATGTCCCTTCATCTCCAGAAAGTTTACCACAATACAAAATTCAAGTTATTTCGCAGGAGAAGGAAGGAAAAGAGCGGGATAAAAGAAGAGGGTTAGACAAGAACTCGCAAGCAAAGCCAAGTTCCAAACAGTCAGTTGCAGCCAGATAAGCTAAATGAGTGATGTATCAATAAAGAAAACCACTAAACAAAACATGCAGAGAATTGAGGATATATAATCATATAAGAAACAAAATTTTTTTGATAAGTATATAAGAAACAAAATTAACAATGGATGACCAGAGGTATAGCTTCCAAACCCACACGCTGGATCTAGCATAACAAGCCAATGAGCAGAATATGTGGTGAAACAGAGCCTTAATATCTTGCTTGCCAAGAGCCAATCTAACACCCCCATAATGTGCACAGTGCCTGAACCCCATTAGCCTGAGATTAAGCAAATATTCTTTTTTTTTTTTGATAAGTGATCAAGCAAATATTCTAACTACTCTAAACAACCGAATTGCAGTTCCAGAAAGCTAAAGGAGTACAGGATCATAGATATCCATCTTACAGTGCTACATCCATTGGCAAACTTAGGAAACATAAGCGGGTAATAACTTACTGAAGGAGGAGCCTTGTTATGAACAAGATGTGCATTCAGGGTCAATCCAATAGCTCTAGTTGAGGGATCAATAAATAATATCCGAGCATTAACCTAAACCAAAAAGTAAGATATGAAAGTTAGTAAATCAAAATAGTAAGCATTCAAAGATGCAGGGAAGAAAAATAGAGAAAGCGAAGAAACAGTTGGTCATAAATTTATTTGCAACAAATTCTAAAATATAAAAACAAACTAGATAGCAAATAAAACTGTGTTGCCCCTGAAAACAGCAGTTGAAGCAATGAGCATAAAGCTGTTAAAATCAAAGCAAGGGAATGCCACCAAGAACAATAAAAGAGTGAGTTCAAACAATTACCTTCTTATTTTGACTGTACTCATCCTTCCAATTTCCAGCAGGGTAACAATTTTGTAAATGGAATATATCAACCTGCAACAAATTGACAAGAAGAAAAAAAAATCACCGACTTAAAATATTGATTTTACCAATGTCCCAAATAAAATAAAAAAAATGACAAGAGCATAGCAAGCGTACAGTTCCAGTAAAGTATGTGAGAAATGATAACATGACCCCATTCTCAAGAGTTGACTTTACACGAGCATTAACCATCATGCCTGGAACGAGAAGCTCGATTGAAATTCCCTTTAGATCCTTGGTCTGTATAGCAGCACAACACAAAAATGTTCAAGTAGAAAGCAAACTATGAAAGAGAGAGGGGAATCAAATGACAAATCCATCTAAGGTAGGGGCGTACCACACTTTTAGACACTGTAAGTGGGTCACAATTTAGATAGACAACTTGACGAACTTTGTCGACTCTTCCAACAACCCCCTGTAGAAGTTGCCCAAGTTTCACTTCAATCTCCCCGCTCACTGGAAGACCAAAAAATGAAGCAGCGCAAAATGGAAGAAACATAAAGGCTTTACTAGCTAGATATCAGAAGCAGAAACTACACCAATAGAAGAATTTGAAACTTAAGTCCGGTGGAAATTGGTTGCAAGTTGCAACATGATTAAGCCAGGTGGAAAAGACATACATCACTGAATGTGTATCTGAATATTGCCAACCACAGAATGACCTAGGACTACCAATTCAAGGGCCAATGGTCCAACGAAGAGAACTGCCAACAACTGCCAAGTTATGCTCACACTATTATCGTCAATCCATTGGTTTCCTAATCATGTAAAAAAAGGCATTCACGTGCTGAGTCGGCTTAATTTGGCAATACTCAGAAACAAATCAAGATGAATGAATAGCTCAAGCATTCCCTTCCAAGACAATTAACTGAGAACGAAGAATACAGGTAAACACGAACAAAGCTTAAAATGCCAATAAATGAGCTCCTCTGAACAGCCAACTGGAATCCAAAACAATAAAATGTGGACTCAAGTACGGTCAATTTTCTTCGGCCATTGGGAAAGCATTGAATTCTAGACCGAGCCAAAAATCTAAAGATCTAGCAAGTTGAGAGTTATGCTAGGCATGGGTTACCAAGAGAGAACTGATGTCAAATATTTTCTGAACTTGTAATTTTCCACTCTGAAATATGTTAATCACAGCAAGGCCAGCTAAGAAACAAAAACAGTTGACTGAGGGTTCAATAACAAAGAATATAGTAAATATTATGATGCAAAGAGTGAAACTAATACAAACTCTAGCGCTTACTTACCAGCTTGGTCACTCTTCAACAAGAATCCCGTGAAATACATCAATCCAAAATTAAGAATGTAACCATGGTCTTGAATACTTCTCACATATGCAGTAAGGACCTGCAATGACACAATCAAAAGACAACCCAGTTCAGAAGTTTGTATCCAAAATTACCAATAAAAGTGACACTTAAAATCCCTTAAAAGGGGGAAGCTAAAAAACGGACATCATAATTTGCAGAAAATTGTGATGATCACGTGAAGCACAATATAAAGGGTTCACAAATTCGATGAAATATGTGCACCTTCACAATCTTCCCATACCCATCATTTACATACGTTGAGATTCTTCGCTACTATGCCTTAAATTAACGAAAGTACTGCAAAAACAGTTATCTTAATTTTTAAAGAAATTTGGCCCAACGGAGGGCTTCATAACAAAAAAAATATACCAAATAATTATAAGATTGTGTGGCATATTAAACGTCATAATTGAATCTTTATGACATTATTTCTATGACCACATAGAGCATTTGAGAATTTAGCCTCAAACAATGATATGCATTTATTGTAAGCAGGGTAAGGACAGATAAATCTATACTATGAGGTCCAAAAAGAAACTTCAAAAATAGTTTTCAATCTCTTCTCACTTGTACAGAGCATGAAATCATCTCAGGTCATGTATCAATACACCAAGAATAGGACATTTTACATTAGTTCTACATAAAAAAAGAGATGCCAGTTGGTTAACAGCATAAAATGTTAAACTACAACATATAGTGCGCACCATTGTGAAGTTGAACAACAAAAACTACAAGAAAAATGGAGCCCTATGTATGGAAAAAATATCTCACCTATGAGCAGAGCATATTCACAAAAATATAAGTTAAAATTTTAGAAGCTTTCAGATTGCTACATTCAATAAAACATAGATTTAGATCTGACGGACAATTGATGAAATAGCACATCTCCAGTTACTGCTTTCTAATGACAGAAAATGTATAGAAGGTTATTTTACGACTGCTCAAAGTACTGGGAGAGAATAGCCTTTCAGCACTCTACAATCCATGTAAAATTTACTAGTGCCAGTGCTAAAAAAGAAAAACCAATATGAACATCTGCCCTGGACTATTTATATACAACTTAGCAGGCATACCATTCCTTCTTGAATAGCATCCAAGGTGAAACCGTTGTGTAATAAAGAAAGACGCAAAGAAAGCCAGATCCTGCGTTTCCCTGTCTCTTTTTTATCATCATCCAGCTGCAACACAATGCAAGAAACCAGCTGCCCAACATGAAATCGGCTAGGAAGAATATTACTTTCCATTTCCTGGAAAAGGCAAAATGAATATGCTCAGATTGATCAAAGCCGCATGCAGAAGTTTCTGACAGTTCACAATGTAGGAAGGGAAAAAAATTACAATAAGACCAATACAAAATTATGGAAACAATAGCTACTGTGCATCAGTAATTGCAGGAAGAGACAAAGTCTTATTACTACCACAATTGCACTTCTCATGTCAGGATCCAAAGCATCAGATATTCGAACTAATCCACGTAGGCCCCCAGGCAGACCAATTACAAGATCCTTCTCATTTACTTCAGCAATGACTCCCCAGAGCTTCATTCCAGGAGATATATTCTGAAAATTAAATAGAGAACAAAAAGTTTAAATATTAGCTCATAATAGCAGCCAAAGAGACAAAGGAAACATATACAAATAACAAATGTAGAACCAAGAACACAACACACACACAAACATTCTCAATACTAGAGACGCTAAATTTCAAATTTTCAATGGAAGCTATGAATGCAGATCCAAGCACAATTGAAAATTCGGCAGCAGCAAGAGCAGAAAAGAAGCATAAGAAACTCAACGTAATAAGACTAGCTACTAAAGCTTCTGACCTAAAGGTAAATATATCGTAAACCAAAATCAAAGTCAGCAGCTCTAATTGATTGCGACATTGTGTCGTGCCAAAAATGCATGCAGCCTCAATGAATGGACAGTAGATACAGCCGTGACAAACAATTAGTTGTAGAATTCACTGTTACAGGATCTGATAGCCAACTGCACAGCTGGGATTGCAAGAGCTTAAACAATGGATGTCATGCCAATGATGGCCACTGAAACAGGTGTCACTAAGATTAAAGAAGCGCAGTTACATCCGAGGAGTTCGTGTAAGAAAATTTATATAAATCACTATGTAGAAAACATAGTTTTTATGGGGCACTTAAGGGAAGCAATAATGTATACTCTACAGAGAAACCTGGTGATCATATCCCATTATAATTACATATCGTTTGGGGCTATGGAACTAGTGCTCTTGAAAAAAGTTGATGATGAAAGTTGAGCTTGTCTTCTCGATATCAGGTGTTCCTTTGAAATAATCATCATTTTACTGAACCAAGCTATCTGAAACTTCTGCCAAGCTTTACTTCTGATATATATTCCCGAGTTAGTTTGTGACCGAATATGAATATCTCAGGGCACCATCTATGCGGTTGATATGAAGAGCACTCATCAAAGAGAAAAGCCTATCATCTATTGCTCTACAGATCGCATTTTCCACTTTTTCTAACTTGGCCGGATGAAGAGCACTCATCGTTTTTCAGAATCCTTCCACCAAGCTCCTATTACAGCAATGTGAGCAAAGAAGAATTATTCAGCTCTACCTTGCATCGCCCAGTGCCACAAATATCAACAAAAATGTGGCCGAGAACCAGAATGGAAGGTGCAAAAACTTCAAAGAAAAAAGTCATAACAGTCTTCAAATTTTCATGCAAAAGCTAAAGAGCAGAAGACAATTTGGATAAAGGGAAAAAAATTGGGTTGAAAAAATATATTCTAGTGCTGAAATCTTTGTGTGACATACACATTCCCAGATGAATAGGTTCAAATGCAGGTGGGAGATCTTTCTAGCAAATAACTTTACGGGTTATCCTATTTCTGTCTAACTGGAAAGATCATATTTTGCTATTATATAATTTCACAGTGCAAAATCAAAAAGTTAGCTGCTCCCAATACCGATAAGAAGCATGCAGAGAATAAATCAATTTTCTAGGACCAATTAAATGAACGTGTCAAACAATGGCACTAGCACTAGAGAACACAAAAAAAAAAAGGGCCAAACTATTTAGCTTAGATACTGTAATATCTTTCCAATTGATTCTCTCATCAAACCCACAGGCAACTGGATTTTATGCAGAGTTCAGTACCTTCCAGGTAATCTTATTCGCATATCTAGGTAGTTTGCCAGTGATGCTATCACCAAAAAGGGAACCAAAATCGTCCTCTGTTGCCCGAGTCTTCTTCTGCATCATTCTTCTCCTCTGCTTCTTCTGATCCTGCTGTTCAGACTCGAACTCTGCATCAACTTCTGCACGGATTTCATTGCGTTCTTTTCGGCTCAACGAACTTCCTCCACCTGAAAACAGAGATAACTCACTGAAACAGATAGAGCAAACATAATTCAAAGCCAAATTACAATGACAAAGCGACAGATGGCCTAAAAGAAAAGACATAGGTTCCACTGGATTCAGACAGAAAAAGCCAATAACACCAACAAAGTGGGTGCAAACCGATTACCTCTGTTTTGCTAATCACAAGCATCACTTTTATTAGTTTTTTAAAACCAATATCAAGATAAACGTGTAAAATTACGTTTAATACCCATTTCACAGTTCTTCTCGTACGATTTCCAAGCACGGAAAGTTAGAAAGAGTTGTGAAATTCGCACCTCTCGGGAAGTCAGGGACTTCCTCTTCGAGTTGCAAGCTCGCGGCTTCGGATTTAACAGCGGCGTTGTTAGAACCTTTGCTAGCTTTGAATGATTGCTTGGAAGCTTTGTTGAACTTGGGGGCATCCTTAATGGACCTGTTCTTCTTATTCTTCAGGTCGCCTCCAAAACTCTTCTTTGCTGCCATTTTTACCAAAATCTCTGAGAACGCTTTGTTTATTGTCTGAGGCTCATAAAAATGTTCTGCGCCGTGTCTGGCTGTGTTTTCTGGGGGTTCAGTTTAAGAACATCCGGAAGTCGGCCGAACTTACCGTTAGGGTTTGAGGGTTTTAGGATTTGTCTTGGTTTATGGGGAGGGGTTAAGAATTTAACTTCGTACACACTGTTTCCTTTTCCTCCTCCTTTTAGTTCGTGGGAGGTGGAAAGAGTCTTGTAAATCCCAGAATAACATACTTGTCCGAAATTTTAAAGCATATAGTGTCTAATATAAAACCTTGATTTAAAGATATAAGAATGAGAGAACAAGCTTTCTACCTATTGAGAGTTAATTAGTTTAGTACCGGCTGTAATAATTCATCTCAAATTGTATTAGGAAAATTCCTAAATCCCTTAGAATTATCAGAATCGAAGGCTTTTATAAATGTGATACAATAAAACAAAATCCTCAGTTATTTTCACTCGGGACAGGTTTGCAAGTTCAGAATTTTTAAAATAATTTCAGATTTAAGAATTTTTAGATGCAAACTTAAATTTATTGTCTATAAATTTTTAACTTTGTTTATTTTTATACGACCCACAACAATTTTCTTTCATTCTTTTTATTTTAATTCTAAATTTTTTAATAAAATAAAACTTCAAAATTATTTCTTAAATATAGACATAACATATTCAATCAAATCATTTCTCTTTACTTTTCACTAATTCCTATAAAAATTTTAAAAAAATTAACATCTCATTTGTTGTAAAACTAGATAACAATAGGATCTAGAAAGCGTAAAAAAGATAGAAAGAGAGAAATAGTTCTTCAGGAACTATGATGTATTCTAAATATTGTTTGTCTGTAATACATCTCAAGACCCATTTATATAGGCATAGGGTCATACATAGAATTAAAAGGAATTTAAACAAATTAAAAGGGTACATAATGGTGGGAAAACTAACGGTTGGAGATAATAAAAAGGTGTAACGGTCATTCATAATAACCCATAATTATAATATTCATAACATTCCCTCTTAGATGACCATACACAACAAATATGCCTCGTTAAAACCTTGCAAGGAAAAACCCAGTGGGAAAAAACCAATGGCAAAGGAAAAAGAGTACATTATTCGTGTGTACCTTTGAGTAATAGAAGATTGCCTTATTAAAACCTTGCAAAGGAAAACCAATGGGACAAAACCTTAGCGAAGGAAAAAGAGTACAATTCTGTACCAATATAGAAGACTCCCCTTCAAAAGGACGACTAGCTTCACGATGAAAAATCTTTGAGACGTCGCATTCCTAATGTTGTGCACAATCTTCTTGAATGTTGCAGTTGGTAATGATTTGGTGAATAAATTTGTCAAATTGTCACTTGAACGTATTTGTTTGACATCAATTTCACCGCTTTTCTGGAGTTCATGAGTATAAAAGAATTTAGGTGAAATACGCTTGGTTCTATCACCTTTAATGTAACCCCTCTAATCTGTGTGATGCAAGCAGCATTGTCTTCATACAAAATTGTCGGACTGCCTTTAACTGATGAAGACCACATTTTTCTTGAATACATAAATCACTGATTTCAACCAAACACATTCTTGACTTTCCTCATGAATTGCAATTATTTCAGAGTGATTCGAAGAGGTAGCAGATATTGTTTGCTTGACAGATCTCCATGAAATGGCAGTACCTCCATAAGTAAATAAAAATCCAGTTTGCGATCGTCCTTTATGTGGATTAGATAAATAGCCTGCATATGCAAAACCAACCAACTGAGCAGTTGATTCTTTTGGATAATATAATCCTATGTCAGTGGTGCCTCGAAGATAACGTAATACTTGTTTGACTCCATTCCAATGTCTCCGAGTTGGTACAGAACTACATCTAGCAAGCAAATTAACTGCAAATGTTATATCAGAACGATTGCAATTTGTAAGGTACATTAAAGCACCAACTGCACTGAGATATGGTACTTCAGGACCAAGAATCTCTTCTTCTTCGTCTTTAGGACTAAATGGATCTTTCTTCACATCTAATGATCGCACAACAATTGGAGTACTTTAAGGATGAGCTTTTATCTATATAAAAGTGCTTCAAGACTTTCAGTATATGTCGATTGATGGACAAATATTCCACTTGGAAAATGTTCAAGTTGCAAGCCGAGATAGAATTTAATTTTTCCAAGATCTTTTATTTGAAATTCGTTTTTTAAACAATTTGCAATCTTTGTGAGCTCTGCTTAAATCCCCACAATATTTAAATCATCAACATATACTGCAATTATTACGAATCCGGATTTTAATTTCTTGATAAAAACACACGGGCAAAGTATATTATTCTCATATCCTGCTTCATGAGGTATTCACTAAGATGATGATACCACATGCGTCCGGATTGTTTTAACCCATACAAAGATTTTTGTAGCTTGAAAGAATATATGCTTTTGGATGTAGAATTACATGATTCAGGCATTTTAAATCCTTCAGGGATTTTCATGTATATATCATGGTCTAATGAACCATATAAGTATGCAGTCACGACATCCATTAATCGCATATCTAATCTTTATGTGACTACTAAGCTGATTAAAAATCTGAACATAATTGAATCCATTACGGGAGAATAAGTCTTTTCATAATCAATCTTGGGTATCTGTGAGAAACCTTATGCCACAAGTCCTTGTTTACGATGTAATGCTTTATATCTCACAACTTCATTTTTCTCATTACGTTTTCACACAAATACCCACTTATATCCAACAAGCATGACATCTTCAGGTGTCTGGACTACAGGTCAAATACTTCGTTTGGCTAGAGAGTTTAACTCTGCCTGGATTGCTTCTTTCCACATTAGCCAATCATTTCTACGTCGACATTCTTCAACGATTGTGGTTCAATTTCATCATTACTTCTGGTAATGTCAAAAGCAATTTTGAATGAAAATATGTTGTCAACAACAATTTTGTTTCTATCCAACATTTCTCTTGTACTCACATAATGTATTGAGATCTCATTATTTTCAGGTACCTTTTCCTCTTCATGAGTTATCTCTTTGGGAGCTGCCACTTCTGGGACTATCTCTTCAGGAGATTCTATTTCATGAAATTGTTTTCCAGAGATTTTTCTTCAGGAGATAGATTTTTCAATTTTATTTCTGTATGTGGGAATGGTCTCTTCAGGAGCACCAATTTCTTTCTTTTGTATCTTCCGCTTTCAAGAATTTTATCTTTAGCACCCAGAGGTCTACCACGCCTCAAGCGTGTATTGGATTCATTTGCTACTTGTTATTCTTCAGGAACATTAATCCGTGCAGGGATATTAGTAGTTGGATGTATGATTTCACAACCCTCTTATTATTTCTAAATACATTGGTAATTGATTTGCAATATTTGCAAATGAATGATCTTTTGAACTTCAAGTTCACATTGATTGGTTCGAGGATTAAAATGAGATAACGTCAAATTATTCAAGTAATCTCATGTCGTATTTCAGGCAACGACTTTTCACCACCCAATAGTGGAAAAATGGTCTCATCAAAATGACATTCATCAAAACGTGCTTTAAAAATATCATCAGTTAATGGTTTAAGATATCTAATAATGGATGAAGAATCAAAACCAACATAAATACCAAGTCTACGTTGAGGACCCATTTTAGTGCGTTGAGTGGGTGAAATTGGAACATAACAATAGAACCAAAAATTCTAAGATGAGAGATATTGAAGTTGACCAAAAGCAAGTTGAAGAGAAGAATATTTATGATAAGCAGTTGTTTAATTCGTACCAGTGATGCAACATGTAAAATAGCATGTCCCCAAGCAGAAACTGGTAACTTTGTTCTCATAAGCAAAGGTCGAGCAATTAACTGAAGTCTTTTTATGAAAGATTCAGCTAAACCATTTTGAGTATGAACATGAGGAACAAATATTCAACATCAATTCCAACAGATACACAATAGTTATTAAAAGCCTGAGATGAAAATTCAGCAGCATTATCTAATCGAATGCTCTTAATAGGATGATCAGGAAATTGTGCTCTTAGTCTAATAATTTGAGCAAGAAGTCGAGCAAATGCAACATTTCGAGTAGAAAGAAGGCAAACATGTGCCATCTAGTAGATGCATCAATTAAAACCATGAAATATCTAAATGGTCCACATGAGGGATGAATTGGTCCACAAATATCTCCTGAATTCTTTGTAAAAATGATGGAGACTCAACAACTACCTTTGAGAGAGATGTTTAATAATAAAATTTTCACTGAGTTCTCAATAATTCGACATATCATTATAGATCCTGGATGTCCAAGTCAATCATGCCAAAGCATAAATGTCTTTGGATCAAAGCACTTTTGGTGCTCTTGCACTTCTAGTGCATTACAATATTTGATTCAACTATTCTTATGGTCGTATAATATAATCCGAAAGAGAAAGCAGACAATTTTTCCAGTATGAGCTTTTGGCCCGATACTCTAGAGGTAATATAAAGAAATTCTTTACTGCCTTCATTATTAGTTTCAATGTGATAACCATTGAGACATATATCCTTAAAACTGAGTAAATTTCTTCTAGATTTAGAAGAATATAATGCCTCGTTAATACACAAATTTGTTCCTTCAGGAGCATAATATAGGCTCTTCCGGAGCCTTCAATCAGATTTGCAGAACCTGATATAGTGTTGACACATGCAATAAATAATATTAAGTATTGAAAATACTTTTTCTCTTTCAAAATTGTATGCGTTGTTGCGCTGTCTGCCAGTCAAAAATCATCCTCGACCATCTTGGAGTGAATCAATGCATTAGATGAATCCATGTTGCTTCACACATATAAAATATATATATTAATCATCATAACACAGAAA
Source organism: Morella rubra (assembly GCA_003952965.2). NCBI lineage: Eukaryota > Viridiplantae > Streptophyta > Magnoliopsida > Fagales > Myricaceae > Morella > Morella rubra. Next base: position 11,986,111 of record CM025850.1, on the reverse strand, counting down.
AATATGAAAAGAAAGTTATAACATTTTATTTCATCATGAAGAGAATACATTAATTTATTCCAACATTTCCGTAAAGCTCTAACATTTTATTTCATCATAAAGAAAATACATTAAGTTATGAGAACATTTCCATCGTCAGTCAAATGATCAATTTTTTCCAGTAGGATCTTCAAATAAATCTGAAACATCAAGATGAGTAACATAAACTCTGTCAAAACTATCGAGAAAGTTATTATGATCAACAAAATTATTTTATTTTCCTTTCCCATTCAAAGAGGCTTGGTACAGATCAACCAAGTGCTTTGACGTACAACAAGTACAAGACCAATGCTCATTCATCCCATAACGATAATATTTTTCTTCATAATTCTTTAACGTTTATTCTGCAAACCCTTTGTCTTTTTCTTGTTTGGTATTTCCCCACTTCTGGTGGTTCGTGTTGAAGAATTGTTATTCCACTTCTGGTGGTGTTGTTTTCCCCTTTTATTTTTCCCCAACCATGACCACGACTATAGTTCTTTTTCTGAAAAGATGTCTCATTCACTTTAAGGAGTGAGACTCATTTGCTTCAAGGAATGGTTGAGAACCAGTTGGTGGACTTGATAATTTTTCATCAAAAGTTCATTATTTTATTTAGCCACAATAAGACAAGAAATTAGTTCAGAATATTTCGTGAACTTTTGCTCTCGATATTGCTGCTGCAGGAGCATATTCGAGGCATGAAAAGTAGTGAATGTTTTCTCTAACATGTCTTCTTCAGTGACATTTTCTCCGCACAGTATTAACTGTGAAGTGATTTTGAACAAAGCAGAATTATACTCACAAACAGATTTAAAATCTTGCAACCTCAGGTGCATCCAATTATATCGAGCTTTTGGGAGGATTTCGGACTTTGGTGTTCGATAAAATAAGAGGCGATTTCAATTCTTCATGGAGATGATGGTAAGAAAATCATTGATTTCCTGCAAGGATGCATCATTTTCCTCTCAAATAGTATTTCCAAGATTCTTAGCATCAAGATGAATTTCAGCATCAAAGACCCATGAGAGATAATTGTTGCCCAAAATATCAAGAGCTACGAATTCAAGTTTTGTAAGATTCGACATGATCTATAACAAGCAACAAATGAATAAGTTTCTAATCCAATTACACAAATCAACAAAGAAGAAAATGTCAAATCGAATAAACTTACTACAAGCTTGTGAAAGGATATAAAAATATGCAACTTCCTTTGACTTCAGAATGAACTTTTTGCAACAAGAAAGTACACGTCCTTCTCTTGTAATTTCAAGTACTTCATTCACGATTAGTAGAACTTCGTGCTGATAAAGTGTTGTAAAACTAAAGAACAATACGATCTAGAAAGCGTAGACAAAGAGAGAAATATTTTTCAGGAATTATGATGTATTCTAAAATATTGTTGTGTTGTAATACATCTCAAGACCATTTATATAGGCGTAGGGTCATACATAGAATTAAAATGAATTTAAACGGAATTAAAAGGATACATAATGGTGGGAAAACTAACTGTTAGGGATAATAAAAAGGTGTAACAACCATCCATAATAATCCACAATTATTATATTCATAACATCATTAAAATTTTCACTATTTTTTCACAAAATTCAGTAAAACTTTAATTTACTTCAATTTTATCAACACAACCAAATTCTTTTCAAATTTCCTACATACACACATGCCAGTGATCAGACAAAAGCTGCATCAGAAAAATGATTTACTTTTCACAGCAAATATTATTTGCAATTGACGAACAGACAAAAATGTTTTTTACTTCCTTAACAAATCGTCTTAAATTTAATTTAAGATGCTTTGATTTATAATCTTATTTTATAAGTCACTTGCAATCCGCCAAGAATTTGAGTTTCCTAGATCATAACTTAAATATTAAGAAGGAAAGGATTAATTCATTATTAAGAGGAAGCCCTAACACCATTATTATCATTTTACATTCCATCTTTATTATTATCATAATTGAAGAATCACAAATCTAGAAAATTGTATTTTTATTTTTATTTTTATTTGAATGAGTATTGTTTATTTATTATTACAAAATAATTTTGTGTGATAAATTATATGTATCTTTTTATTTTTAACGGGATAATTCTCGATATCTTTGTGCATCGGGTTTGGACTGACTTAATCCTGGCTTGCAATTACAAATAACTTAAAATTTTGGTTAAATAAAAATAACTTCAAAATAATATATCTCTCTCTCTTCAAATCATCTTTTTCCACTACAATAAAAATCTATAAAATTCATTCAAGTCTATCTCTTAACTTTTTCATTAATTCTCTTAAAATTTTAAATTTTTTCAGTATTTTTTTTCTTTTCAAAATCCATCAAAACTCCAATCCACCTCAATTTTTATAACATTCCTAAATTTTTTTAAATTTTGGTTTAAATTGTTTATAGTAAAAGCCGTACTGTTAAGTCTTTCCGTGCTTATGTACACACGACGTGTCGTGTAACTCGTTTTTGCTTTGGGGTAAGCAACTCGTGGTTTTTTTTTTTGGGTAAAGCCTATAACTCGTGTTGTTATTTGACTTTTCCGTTACAAATGTAATGGGCTTGACATTTTGTAATGGGCTTAGCGAGAAATAACTCGTGTTGTTATTCGACTTTTCCGTTACAAATGTAATGGGCTTAACGAGAAATATTCTAAAAGAATTTCGGGTACTATATTATCGTCCAAACAAACGAAAGTGGACGGTTGGATGGGCTGGATTTTACAAGGAGCCACGACATCGCGAGTACCGAAAACAAACGCACGCGAAGAAGCTTCTCGGACTGAATATTTAATGCATTCTCTACTCTGACGAAGAAACCAAAAAAGCTCAGGTAATCTCAGAGCCTCAAATTTCCTTCAACTGCGTGTGAAAGAGGACAGCTCGTACTGATCGGAGACCGCTCGTTCCTCGGTTGTCAGGTTCCTCTCTTCCTTTCTGCCCTGTCTCTCTTTCTTTTCTCTGAGACGATTTGGAATTGAACAATCGCAGGGTACATGGTTGCTCACATGTTTGTTTTCTAAATTTTGTAAGGATTACTAGAGTTGCGGTGTCTCTTCTAGCCCGATGTTCTGTTTCTGCTATTATAATTGTGAACTAAATAGAACAAAAATTAACGGATATTTTGTTTCTTAATAACTGTGTTTTGCCCTTTCCCATGGTCGTTACTGTCTTTTGTTACTGTAGTTGTTAGGGTTATTTGTTATTATGATTTTGGCGGGTTTATTTGTTTTGGAATTGGTTAGCTTCTTTGGTACGGGCTCGATAAAGAGAATACGAGAAGGATTACAAATAACTTATTTCCATACAATGAGGTCTCATATTCTTTTTTCTTGTGTAGCATTATAAATAACTTATTTCCTCTCCTATTGCACATGTTCATTTTCTTATAATGTTGCAAACGGGCAAAAGTAATTGTCTGGTGAAATTGAGAGAACTGAATACAGCTCTCTCGTTCACTGTTGAGGTTGATTGACGAAAAATAGTAGGGGACTTTACGTGTTGATCTTCTTGTAAACCGTCAGAATAACTTGGTTGAGAGAAACAATATATATGTCTGCTTTGGATATTAATTTACGTCTATAGGAGAAAAAAACAATTTTTTGCATTGTGTTTATATCCACCACAGTTTTATGGCTACGGGAGTGATGAGACGCTGATGTGGTTGTTCTGTAACCTAGATGCACGGTTGTAGGATTTATCTTCATTTTATTTTCAAGTACAATGACATGACATATTGCATTGTGATAGTTGTTACTTATTCTCGGTTTCTGGCTTCTGGATAGTGAAATGAGGGGCAGAAGTTACAGCTACAGTCCTTCACCACCAAGGGGTTATAGCCAAAGACGTCGTAGCCCCAGCCCAAGGGGCCGCTACCGAGGTCATGGTAGAGATCTTCCTACAAGTCTGTTGGTTCGCAACCTTCATCGTGACTGCAGGTTCTTTGTCTTGAAATTTTCTGCTATTTGCCTCTAATTATATGGAATAGGTGGTAAATGTATTGTTTGGGGATATTTACATCATTACATATTTCTTAGGCCGTGTTTGGTTGTCTGGAAGCGGCATTAATTTGTGATTCCTATTCCATGAAAGTGAGCTGCATGGATTTACAAATGCACAGAATTGTCAATTTAGTAGTTTCGATTGGCCTTAATTAATTTGGAGTTCTAAGTGGAAATTGTGAATCATTCACTGATTCTGCAATATATCCCCGTATTCTTTCAATTTCTATATTGCAATGGCATGTTTAAATAAGCTTTTGTGGTGCAATTGTACTCCAAATTTTTCTCATGGATGCAAATCTTTTCATTAATCAACCCAACTCAACTAAGCCTTATTCCCAATAATAGTGGAATCACCCAGGATTCTCATTACTAGGCATTCTTTTCTGTCATTTAAATGTTCTTTATTTCCTCCAGAGACAGCAATAAGTTGTTCTTGAAAGCTCTCATCATATTGAAAGCAATGATTAGTTCTTGCCCGGTGTTTTAACTAGTCTTCATTGCAGATGACCAAACTATGTTCAACAACTTTTAGGTCTGAAGCCCAGAACAGCAGTGTGATATTAAGGGTTAGAAATTTGCTTTACAAAGGGATTTTCAAGTAGAATGTCTCAAGATGACAGGCGCATATTGCATTTATTTCTAAATAGAGGACAGCGCACCCATTCTCCCTATCATCTCTTAGGTAGGCTGACTGACTGATCGAGTTGTGCTGGCTGTCCATGTCACAGAACCTTTATTTCTAGCCAAGAATACCATCATCGATCCAATTCTGAGTTCAAAGCGAGGGCTTACACTTGGAAGTCCAAAACAGGAGGTTTAGTGAGTAGTTTGCAAAATTTAGTGGAACTTCCGCGCAAGAACATTGTCTTCTAAGCTTATGGGGATGGTCAATGATAGGAGAGATCATTTAGATTTACTTGTGGGAGCCTGTTATGAGTTTTCATTTTACTGCATGGATTTTCGATTGCTTAATAGTTTTGTTCATCTGTTGCTTGGCTTGTTTCTTGCTCAAAAATGGATAGTGTTTCTAGATCAAAGAGCAGTAAAAAGAAAGGGTTGTGCATCAAGGGAGTTAGACTTTGAAGAGGTGTATGCATTAGAACAAAGAATGTGAGTTTGGGATGGATCCTGCATCGATCTTCTTATATTTAGGTGTTGGAGGCGATCTTATGGAATTTGGGGACCTATAGGCACAAACTTTTAGTTGATGTGTAGTAATTGTCAGATGGTGTGTTGTTGTGATGCTCTGGATGAGGTGTGGTTCTGGGACTCCAAATTTTTTACTTTTGGTGGGTGTGGTGGGGTTTAAATTGTGATTCCAGAGTCCAATTCAACTCTGAATCCTAGGTTCCAGTCATTGTGTTAGTTGTTTCTCTTTTCCAGGAGAAAATCGATAATGTGCTGTGGGTGAAAGAATCAATTGGGAGTGAAACTGTATGAGAACAGAAGTGCAGACACGACTTACTTTTCCTCGTCAATTTGGTTACTTTTGGGCTTTTAGGGTTATGAAATAACTGTCTGATAGGGTTCAGTGTATTCTAGTGGGATGGGTCAAGAGGATTCTTTGTCTGTTTATTCTTGATATTGCTAGGTTGTTATGACCAATTATGGACAAAACTGTAGGGTGTTGGTTGGTTTCTTTGTTGGGTGCTCTTGCAGACACCAGATAAAATTGTGCAATGCTTTCTTGTTTACTGTTGCAGGAAATACATTCTCTTTTGATTAGGTTAACGAGAACTTCTCATTGTAAAGATTGTTGTTGTTTAAGGAGGAGAAAAAAAGAAGGAAAGAGACTCTGATTTTGTCAAAGAATTACTATCCTGGTAGCAAGCATCTAAAAAAGGCTCATCAAAGTTATGGATGTGTTACTCATTGATAGTGAAAAGCTAATATCTTTCATGTTGTGGTGGCTGGGTTGGTCACTTCTGGATTGAACGCTGGTTTTATGTAGAGATTGATAAGTTCAACCTTTTTCTGGTCCTATTATTCGGAAACTTTTTGCCACCAAAGTTCCTCATCTGTATATGTTTTGCAGGACTGAAGATCTACGTGGGCCATTTGGGCAGTTTGGTCCCCTAAAGGACGTTTACTTGCCTCGAGATTATTACACAGGGTAAGCTTGCAAAGTATTTGCCTCATATGGTTTTCAAATCTGGAAAGCCTTTTTGTATTGCCACTCTTTACTTTTCTATTGGGGAGCGAGTTTCTGCGTTTGGAATTTTGTCCAATTATTTGTCTTCACATTCTCTTGAATGTGATTATGGGAAATTTCCCCCTGCTTTCTTTGATTAATTATATGCTATTGGTTTATGGGTATTTGGTTGTTTTCATTGAAAGTGTTGAAGACACCAATGAAGTAATAAGAGTACTGTGTTGAAGACAACAATGAAGTAATAAGAGTGTTGTGTTGAAGAGACCAATCAAGTAAAAAAGAGTACTGTTCATGATGATCTTAATGTAGATGAAGATTCGAAGGAAGTTGGTTTTGAATACACTGAGAGGAAGTTCAAGTGTTGAAGAATTTCATCTCAATTTTAACCTTGGCTCCAACAAGGTTAGCAGGCACTTGGTGTTTTCAATTGAATTGAATGACGTATCAGCTGATATTTTTGCTTCGCGTCATATTTTCATATTTCTAGGCTTGAGGTTATACTCATAGTTCTTGCAATCAACATGCATCTTCTGTTTACATTTGTATATATCTATCTTTTGTTTTTAATTCTGAACAGTAGATTGATCATGGCGTAGGGAGCCGCGTGGCTTTGGGTTTGTCCAGTATGTAGACCCAGCTGATGCTGCAGATGCCAAATATCGCATGGATGGTCAGATTCTTCTTGGCCGTGAATTGACCGTTGTATTTGCAGAGGAGAATCGAAAGAAGCCATCAGAAATGAGGGCCAGGGAACGTGTTAGGTAAGGATTCTTAATTTTCAATGGTACTGACTTCCACACTAGTCCATTTGTATCAGAGATCGCCTGCTTTTACTTGTTGGTATTTTGATTGACAGCTTTCCTTAGCGCATAATGTGAGACATTTCTAAAAAATTTACCTCTTAGTCATTTTTCTGGAGGACTCCCTGTTTACCATGAGAGGAATGTTCAGAGCAACGTGCCTTTTTTTAGTGATTTAATATGTGTGCGTTTTTCCATTTTCTGTTAAAATATGATACTTGAGCACCAGAGAAGCCGATTTGGTTGTCATGTTATGTGCATATAGTACTCCGCAGAAGCATCTGAAAATCTTTTTATTCTGTTTTGCTGTGGACATTACAACCCGAAAGTTATAATTTTCAGTTTGGCGATTATGATGTGTGAATGATGTTTTTTCTATTTAGGGGTCGATCATACGATCGTAGGCCGTCTTCACTTCGCTATTCTCGTAGTCCGGATTACTATTCCCCTTCCCCAAGCATTATTAAAGGTATGTAATGTTTTTTTTTTTTAATACAATTTTCTCCATGACATGGTTTAAAAGCAAGACTCTAAAGATGCCTCTTTTTATAATGCAGGTCGATTTCACCCAGAGACAGAAGGAATCGGGAGCGATCATACGGAAGGTCACCATATGCATCAAGGGGCTACAGGGGACGATCCTACTCAAGGTCACCTTATGCATCAAGGAGTCGCAGCCGCAGCTTTAGTAGGAGCCGCAGTCGAAGCCAGGATTACTCAAGGTGACCAGATAATAGGGATCTTCGAGAGAGAAATTAATGAGAATCATATGTCAAGGAGTGACTTCAAGTTACTTGCTTTGATGTACCAATAAGTTGATTTCTGTAGCTTCTGAAGAAAGCTTGACTTGCTAGGTGCTCTAGACTATAGTCGTTGCACTGTTTCTAACTTTCTTATTCTCGTTTGATTGTACGTAAGAGTTTTATTAGCCGAGCTTCTACTTGCCCACTTTGATTGTCCGGCTGAGACCCCGCTTGAAGCTAACTGCTATGCTATATTTGGATTGATCTTAAAATTTTTTTTACTAATTATTTTTTCATCAATTGTAATAATTTTTTACTAATCTCAATAATTTTTTTAATAAAATTTTTATCGAGAATTTACACTGTTATTAAAAAAATAAACATAAAAATTATTTTAAGATTTAAAATAAAATATTAAAAAAATAAACATACAAAACTGTTTAAGATTTAAAACAAAACATAACCTGTTCACATCATCGACCGGTGGTCACTATCACTGTTTTATTGGTTGAAGGGAAAGGATCCAGTAGTCACCATCACTGTTTTTTTGGCTGAAGGGAAAGGACCAATAGGGAACACGTCTATTCTGCTCCGATGGAACTTGTGTCTTGGGGATGATTTTAGATTTCAGTGAATGGGGCTTTTTATTTTGCTCAGGTGATTCTTATACCACGTGGATGTTCGGTTTTACTGGGCCAAGTTTCAGCCTGACTGAACGTCTATTATTTACAGATATTTTTTTTGAAAAAAAATACTTCCTTAATATAGCCTGTGCGCTATGATATGGACTCACACGCGTCATATTTATAATCAACTTCGTACATGAAAAACTTAGTACTCAAATTATACAAATATGTATACACAGCCAGAAAAGTGCATAATGTAGTCCTCACGCAACTATACGTCCGACGAAATATTAGATCTCAACACAGCAACCTGATTGCACGAATCCAAAGAACTCGTCAGGGACTTCTATCCTCTTCAGTTTACCATTTTGACCTTCCAACATAAAGAACCCTTGTAGCCCACCTTGGTAAGCCGACCCGGACAAAAAGGTCCTCCAACCCAATTCGATCCCACACGTACCGACTCTGACCTCGGGGTCAGACTCGGCCCAGCAGAACAGCTTCCCATCTTTTCCTACTCCGACGCACGACTTCGGGCACTGTGTCGCCTTCCAGGCTTCCTCGACGTGCCTCCATTGACCCGTCCCGAGATCGTACGACTCGGCGCTTCCCTCGAAGTCCCCTTGGTTCTCCGTCCTGTACCCACTCACCACCCAGAACTCGGACCCGATTACGATGCCCTCGCACTCGTCTCGCTCCTGACTCATCGGAGCCAACTGGGTCCACTCGTCCATCCTCACGTCGTAAACCCAGGCTGAGCTAAGCGCGTTCTTGCTCTCGTCGTGTCCACCCGCGATAAGAACTCGCCCACCCAATTCACCAGCAGCGAAGAATGACCGTTTCTCCGGCATGTCCTTTCCCTTCCTCCACCTTCGACTCGTGAACTCGTAAACGAAGACGTCTTTCACCGGGTCGTAACTCACCGGATCCCACCCTCCCATGACCACGAGCTTGCCCTCCGAGCTCGTCACCTGACAGAACAACGGAAGGCCGCTTGGATACTTGGGTATCGGGTCAATCCGGTCCCAGTTGCCACTCTCCGGGTCAAACACTGACACCCCATAAGCTGTAGGTCCAACCGGTTTCGCCTCGTCGGAACCCGATGGAACCGGCAGCGACTGGACCAAACAAGCCGCTTTACGAGTATGCCCGGTCTGCTTCCTGTGGCAGTAGAAATCTCGGCTGAGAAGAAGCTCCCGCCAGCGGCGGCAAACTCGAGATGCGACTCGATGAGCCGAATAGTGCAGACGGGTCAAGCACTCTAGCGCGAGTTCTTCGGGTAAGCCAGTAATCAACTCAGTGAACTCAGTCATGAATATTCACTCATTAGAAAAGCTCTGCAAAGACTCTAGTAGGTTGTGCCGTCCGGAACTCTCTGATAGATATTTATAGTAAGAGAGGGTTAGAGATAAAGGACTTAGCTGCCAGAGCAATCAGCGGCTGCCACGGGCCGCACATAGATTAAACAGGCTACGAAGCTCCTCGAGAGAGGGAGAGCGAGAAGGGGGGTTTGACTGGTTGTTTAAAATTGTTTCAATCGGATATGGGATAAGGAGGGACGGAACACGTGGCTTCCACAACCTGCAAAATTGGCAACGGCGATGACTGATGCGTGAATATCTCAAAAGATTGAGAAGCCAACTCGGCACGCCAATAGATAAACTTCGGCTCCTGACTGATGAAAAATCCTATACCCACCAAGAAAAAGAAAAAAGAAAAAAGAAAGTCTCTTTTTTTCTCCAACAAATAGAAAAGAAAGTCTTCAGTTTACGACAGAGACGTATGGGTTTAATTCCATTATATAAAAAGCAAGGAGTTATCCCTTCTTTGAAAGCCATGGCCAATGGGACCGTTGTGTCGAATCTTTTAAGAAAATGTCGGATTACCAAAACGAGAAGAAAAAAAAAAAAGGGAAAAATACACTTTTCACCCACAAACTACCATATATTTTATACTTTGCACCCTAAACTACCAATTTTGACACATTGCACCCTTTAACTACCAATTTTTAACACTTTGCACCCTTTATCAAATTTTCAAACTAAAATGACGATAATGCCCTTAGATATTGTTGTCAATTCATTAATTTCTCAAGGGTATTATTGTCAAATGGAGGGTGCAAAGTGTTTAATATTAGTAGTTGGAGGGTGTAATGTGTCAAAGTGGGTAGTTTAGGGTGCAAAATGTATAACATTGGTAGTTTGAGGGTGCAATGTCTTAAAGATGGTAGTTTGGGGTGCAATGTGTCACTACCGTGGGTGAAAAGTGTGAATTTGTCCCCAAAAAAAAAACGATTAGGAAAAAGTTGTCTTAGGCTCTTAGCTAGGTGGGCCCCTAGCTAGCGCGGTCCCTCGGCTCACATCTTATTGCATCTTCAATCTTCGAAGCCGTAGTTTATATATCGTGAAATGGTTTTTATTAAGGTGGGAATACCAGGAGCGAACTTATAAAAAAAAGAATACTATGAGCGAATTACGAGTAATGAGGGCCGAGGCAACGACCCACTGGATAATTCAGCGAATGAAGAGTAAACGACAACAATGGATCTTGAATCCCAAGCTCAAGCAAAGGGGCGTTCCGAGTTGAATTAGTGTAACGTTTCCTACAAAACAGGCGATCAAAACCAGCACCGTGCCACTTCCAAACGACTTTCACAGGTGACCCACTTGTTTATATCATACCCTCCCTGAAAAATAACAAAAGAAAAAGGCCCAGACGGATCAATTGTCTAAATAAAACATGTCGTTTTGGGGTAAATTGCTAAGTATATCTCTGGCTTCAATCTTAGAGGGGGATAGAACCTCCTTTAACATAATAACGGTATATCCGTACAATACGTGGCAGAACTATGTGGCCTTGATCTCTTTACAGTTCATTAAAATTGGCGTGTTGGAAGATTTTTGTCTGAATATTTGCAGCATCTGTAAATAGAGATAATGATCAGAACGACGTCAGATCGCATAAACTAGATATTTCCTAACATGCATGGACCGATGAACGTAGTTACGTAGGGTGTATCGAACAGACGCGCCGGCCAAAGAGCATGGCGTTTTTCGGTGACTTTGTGTTTATATATGTATATCCGTTTGGACTTGAACGTGAATGCTTACTTTGTGGCTCGGCAACATATTTAATAAATAGTAGAGTAGCCGACAATTAAAAAGGGAGACAGTTCATTCATGCGTTTATATTACAAGTTGTTTAATTTCTTAAAATAATAATAAAATAATTTAATGCCAACCAACTTTGTTTCTTAACCACTCTAAACCAACTGCTTGTCTCCAGCACAAATGTGTATGTCTCACATGCCAAATCCTATTGCTCAGTTCTGTAGCCTCGTAGCTAATTTATGTTTAAGCAAATGGATAGATTTTTTTGAGAAAAAAAATATGAAGAAGGAATTAGGATTTTCTACGATTTCCTATTTGAATTGCATGATTAGAAAAAGATAACACAATATGTAGATTCTATACTATTTAGTAGTTCATGTAAAGTTTCGGACAACATAAGCTCTATAATAAAGTCTATATGTCTAATCTATCTTTACATGAATTGTATCACGTAATTCGTATAGAAAATTGTAAAAGATTCTAATCTATACGCAAGGCAAGAGCCTTCAAGGTCATTGAAGGAAGGAGAAGGAAATCCATCCATTGTCCATGGATTCAACAATGTTTCACACGAACAAAGCGACGTAACTCGAGAAAGAAGTACTTCCAGTCGGCCCCGAAACTTTTTTTGTTCCACTTTGAGAGCCCAAAAACCAAACTGGTCTGAAAAGGGTAGCCAGGTCCTCTGCCAATTAAGAGACCCAAGTACAATTGTTTTCAACCAAATGCAGATAGCGACCCAGTTCATCAGCCAAGAGGCCCAGTGAAGTCTCCAGACCATGGCTCCCCTTCCCTTGGGTGCCACGTGCATATCGAATGGAATAAGCTCCAACTTATCTGCGGGTTTTTTTTTTTTTTTTTAAAAAAAAGTTATCAGCAACGGAGTTGAACAAGGAAAAAGGCCATAACATGACTTATGGGCCCTAAATAGCACAAGCACCCTACCACCTTCACAATAAACTTTTTATCCCTCCTGCTTTTTAGAGAACACCAGAGATAGTATATTCATGAACCTTTTGCTTTATGTTCTACCCCCTCCGCCACCATGGACACAAAATATGAATGGATAGAATCGAATAACCGAATATACCACTTATCTGTCAAATTTGGTGAATTATTTTTTATAAAATTCTTTTTAATTTTCTGTTCAAATTAGATATTCAAATTTAGAAAAGAGAAATATATATAACCTCCTACAATATTAATATTGGTGGTAATTAATTACTGCATAATGCTAGACCTACAACATGTATTCTATATGTAAATTGGAGGATCTAAAACTGAAATCATATTTTTAATCTAAATTTTTTAATAATATTTTGATTTTATATATATATATATATTTAATATAAAATTTAGATATCTTTTGGATGTGCTCAACTATATATAATTCTTTTTATATAGTTGTTAGTGACATTTTGTTCAGCAAACACGAGTGTCTAATCCAAATTCCAATCTACTGACTTTATGGTACTGTACGGCTACAGACATTTGACGAATGCTCTCCTGATGATGCTGGACTAATTACTGCAACGGGGAACATCGAATTAAGCAACGTACACGAGTCTGTTGGATTATTGATTATGTCGGAGTCACTCAATCAGAGCTGCAACCACCTCATCGCATCTGTGTCTTATGAAAAAAAAAAAAAAAAAATCAAAAATCAAAACGGTACACATTTATATATCTGCCAGAAATTTCCTACCCAAACCAGAAGGTGTAAACCGACGGATCCAGATTCCAAAATTTTGTACCACCGAACTACCAAAAGCCATAATTGCAGAGTAGGATAGGATGTGAACGGGTCACCCTCTTTTTTTTTTTTTTTTTTTTATCGCGTCTCATTCTTTTGCCTCCCTTATAAGTTATAAGTTCCCCCTTCTCGTAACCAGATGTAGACGAAAACCCACGCGCCTTGGCCGTGTTTAATGTTATAGAACCTTTACACTAGTCAATTCAACTTAAAAACTGATGGACGTATGACTAATAATATCTTAAATATCTGGACAGAAATCCCATGCGCGTGGTTTTTGATTGGTGTAGAGCTCAATCTTGGGGAGTGGGTAACTAGTCTAGGGTGCACGTGGCTGGCCATTCCCTAAAGGTAGTTTATTGCAAAGTACTTCGCTAAAGGTACGGGAATTAGCTTTGCAGGTGACTGGCAAAAAAGCTGTTAAACGCGTAAGTTGCCATCATTATTATAGTGCCATCTGCTGCCTAATATAACATGTACAAATTACACTGATCTGCGAAAGGCGTAAGAAAGTTCAAAGTTTTTTATTTTAAAAAAAAAACTAAAAACTGAAAACGACAAAGAACCAAATGCCCACCACGAACTCCCAACTTTCCAACCGAACAAATAACTCTGGGCTACCTCGGCATAATTTTTTTTTTCTTTTAATTTCTTCATAGTTGGGTTGGTTTTGATCCTACTATTTTTTTTTTTTGTCACGAGGGAAATTTTGCCACATTCCAAAATAGATTCATTCAGTTGACAAGAAAATTCTGAAGAAGCAATTCTGAAGAAGCAAATTCGGATATATTTACCCATACTATCTTCTTTTAAAGTTGGTTTTAATTTAATTTCTATAAAGAATTAAATCCAAAATTTATGGGTAATGACTTAATTAGTTCAAATTTTGATAAAAAAAAAATATTATTTATCTTTCTTATCAAATCATCTAATTTGTTTACAAATTGTTTTTTTAATTTTTATTTTTCTTTGGCCATTCCGACAGCTGTTGTAATCGATGAGAGAAAACTGGAAAAGATGGAAATTTAAAATAGATCATAAAGTCATGCGAGGTGCACGTGCAGGAAGTGCGTTACAACAGAGAGTCACCATAAGTCAGTCTTCCACTCATTTTCCTTGGTCTGCTTTCATAAAACTCTTTCGCTCTCCCACTCTCAAACCTCTCTCTCCTCTTCTCTTCTGTACATCTCTATTTCCCCAGAAGCAAAAGCTGAGATGGGTCGGCTTGCACCACTATCAGAAGAACCCATCGACGGAGAAGACGACAGAACGAACAGCTCCAAGAAAGGACGAGGTCTGGCATGGAAGAACTGGATCAAGACCCACCTGTCCCTCGTCTTCAACAAGAAATCAGACCTCAGGATCCTCCTCAGCGTCATGGGCTGTCCTCTTTTCCCCATTCCACTCCACCCTAAACAATCCATGGTCAATGAGGTAGACCGACCTTCTTTCACAACCATCTCTCAATGTTTATTCTTTCTTCCTCCTTTAAACACCCAGCTTCCTTCTGAATTCGTTACTAAAGCATATCAAAACTGCATCTGCTACTTCGGTTCGCATTTCACATTCTCTGTCACTGATTTTTTTTCTTTAAGAAGTTTTTCTCTTTCTTTTTTTCTAACTGCTCCGAGGTACATGTAATTAGTCTCCCATGTTATGACTGGCACATGTACAAGTTTTTTGTTTCGTTTATTGATCTTCTCCATTTCTCACTGCTATGCCACTAGTAAGTTAGCACTCCCACTCCCACTGGGTTGGGATCCTTCAAAGGGACCTAGCACCTCTGTCTGAGGGTCTATTTACTTTTTAAAATTGCAGTAGAATGGAACATGCAGTATCCAAGTTGCACACTTTGTGTAAAGGAAAAGCGAAAAGCAAGGACAGCCACTTTCCTTTATCAATTATGCAAATGCATTGATAACATGGTTTTTGTCCTTTTACAGGTTTCCTCCTCAGCCCAATATATCATACAGCACTTCACGGCGGCAACGGGCTGCCGGAAATTAGAGGGAAGGGTGAACAACATTTTCGCGACCGGAAAAGTAACCATGGCCACGGTGGATGAACTGGGCTCTGGCATCTCGGCTGCCGGAGCAGCCGGAGTTTCGGAAAAAGGGTGCTTTGTAATGTGGCAGATGGTACCCAATAAGTGGCTTATTGAGCTAGTTGTGGGTGGCCACAAGGTTGTAGCCGGTAGTGATGGCAATGTGGCTTGGCGGCACACACCGTGGCTCGGTGCACATGCTGCCAGAGGCGGTGTTCGTCCTCTCCGGCGAGCTCTTCAGGTAAGTATTAGAGTTTTTTTTTTTGTCTCCAAGAAAGAAGCTAAGAAATCTGAAAGAGGGAAGATTTCGTTCCAAAGTAACCTGTGCCCGAATTGTTATTGTTTGCTTTGTATGTTACTTTTGCATGTCCTTCATTGTACGCTTCCCATATAGTCTTCAAGTTCACTTGTTAACGTCGATTGCACGTTTAATGTCAAATCACTGACCAAGCTTTCGCCATGGACATCAAACTGTATAGTGCAGTTGGTAAAATATGCGGGTTATAATACATCGTACGATATAATTTTAAATGCTTTACAAAATATGCTTTTCTATATCAAATATGGAATACGTGAAATGTGCTTAGATGAAACTTTCACGAACACATTTGCAGGGACTAGATCCTTTGGCTATCGCAGCTGTATTTTCCGCAGCCCAGTATTTGGGAGAGAAGCGAATCTCAGGCGTAGATTGTTTTGCATTGAAACTGTCCGCCGATCAGACGGACCTGGCCGAACGTGGGGACAACACGGCAGAGATGATAAAACATGTTATGTACGGCTACTTCAGCCAGAGAAGTGGGCTCCTTGTCTACTTGGAGGATTCTTACTTGACCAGGATCCAATCCCCTGGGACCCACCCCATGTACTGGGAGACCACCATGTCCACAAGAATCGAGGACTATCGGACGATCGACGGCGTGATGATCGCCCACGATGGCCAATCGAGCGTGACGATCACACGGTTCGGGGATAACTTGAAGTCGGGCCCTGCGATCACTCGGATGGAGGAGACGTGGGCCATCGATGATCTTGCGTTCAACGTCCCTGGCCTCTCCATCGATTGTTTCATTCCTCCTGAAGAAGTACAGAGGGAGTATCCGGAAGAGGAACTTGTTTGGAGATCACCGTTGGATAGATGATCATTAATTTTGTATCGGGCGGTTCTAATTACTAGCTGAAGAAATATGGTTTATATCCTGAGTTTGACCATAGTAGTTGACCTTTTAATGTTGTTTTTTTTGTGTACATACGGATGCATTTTGTCCGTAAGGAATTATTTGTTTTGGTAACTAATGTTTGTACACTATGTATAATTGTACTTATGAAATGTACCGAGAGGGTCATAGCACTAGGGAAAATATTAAAACTAAAGTGTTCAATCTAAAATTGTTCTAATGAGTATTTTAGATTTGTTTTTTCAAATTTATAAACTCTAGTTTGGAGTTTTGTTCATCAATTTGTATTTTTAAGATAAATATATTTTTCACCTATAAACTACTAGAAATTTAACACATTTCACCTTAAACTATTGATAATAATGCCTTGACACATTTCAAATATATTAAAAATATTATTGTCAATTTATTAATTTTTTAAATATTTTATCAAATAAATAATATAAAAAGTCTAACATCAATAATTAAAGTATATATATATTAAAATTAATATTTTTATAACGTAACGTGTAAACACTCTTGATAGATAAAAAAATATATTTATCTTTTTATTTTTTAAAATCAAAGGAATAGTAAATATCCAGCTAGCTCTGATTAAATAAAATAAAGAGCCCTAATATTTTTTTTTCATACACTATTTTGCATTTTAAGTCTTTTATTTTTTAATGATGATTAATAACAAAATTTAACATCTAATAAATTTTTTAAGTTAACAACTAGAATTAAGTATTAGCTAATTAGGCTCTTAATGTAATTTGAACATTTGTCGGTCCTTCTCAATTGCATCGAAAGACTCCCAATAATCAGTCAAGTCGAAAAAGAAAACGAGAAAATCCAAAAAAAAAAAAAAACTGTAATAATATCATAAAGGTATAAATTTAAGCACTCTTTGTAGTTAATGCGTCTCCTCCGATGCAAAGAAGTGGGAGAAATTTGGAAAACAATGTCGGTCTTGGAACTGGCACGTAGTAGCCGTTGGGTTTCGCGGTTCAAAATATTTTATTCCCAGAGGAAGCTATTTCTCACATCTTCGTCTTCCTTCTCAACCACCAGCACAGCCAATAACGATGAGGGTCCAGCTCGACCTGCGGCTCCTCCGATTCGGGTCTCGCTTACCGAGTCGGCTGGGCGAGGCGTATTCGCCACTCGGAGAATTGGAGCTGGAGATCTCATCCACACCGCGAAGCCCCTCGTTGCGCACCCTTCTCTCTCTGCCATCAACAGCGTTTGTTACTTTTGCCTCAGAAAGCTGAAAACTACTTCTCAAACTCAACCCCTCCAGTTCTGCGACAAAAACTGCAAGGAACAATCTAAGGTATGTTTGTTTAATCATCACCCTCCACGTGTTTGAAGTTTCTACTGTCCAGAGTGAATGCCTGGACGAGGCTGGTCTAATATCTGTGGTTATGTACAATGATATCCTGGTACTATGACCAATACCCATTTATAACATGTAAATGGGTCAACAGACACTTGGACTCTGCTAAACTAAAGCTTGTTATTTTCTACTGCCGAGCAACGATATTTGGTGGGCAGGTTCTTTGGTTCATAAGCTTGTCCTTGAGATTGCGTACATTATTAAATAGTTCACTGCCACGCAGTGGAACAGCCATGATGTTTATTACTCTACTATGTTTGTTGCTTTGCGGATATATGAAATTGAGGATTCTTTGTAATTGAAGGATATCAACATGATTTCAATTTCTTAGTAAGTGAAGGTTATCAACATGGTGTATTGGTATTGAATGCTATATTTGTGTGCTATATTTGTGTGCTGTATGCATGGGTCACTACTCTGTTGACCTTATGTAATAATTTCCTTGGTATCCTTTTGAATTTTCATTATTGTCGCATTATGTATCTGTTAATGGAGGACGTAGTTACTTAGGATCATTTTATCTAAAAGGTGGACTATGTGCCAATCATAGTTATACTTGCTCTAGTGTTACAAGTAGTTGCGGGGTATACTGAGGAAGACTGCAATCTGCTCATCTAGATGTCATGTCTGTCTAGGATATGTTATTTTCTGAGCTCTACTCAGGGCTCGTCAAGAAACCTGCCTGCCGGGAATCCCAGCTGCAGCTGACCATTTAAGATACTGAAAGCATCTAGGCTTGGGATGGGTAATGATCTGTTAATCTCTAGACATGTGGGGTCAAAATTTGGAAGGGATTTTTGAGTTCTGGAATGCCTGACTCAATCACTATATAGTTCAGAGATAGCTATGTTCACGATATTTCTGTCTCTTCAGTTTTAATATTTGCATGAAACAAGGTAGTGGAATAAAGGTTAGTTGCGGTCTGAAAAGAGATAAGATGTAACCGGTTGGGTTTGAGTTGCGAGTCATTTTGGCTCCAGATGAAAAATGAGCTAATGGTTGAATTTCATGGATTTTAGGTTTTCTATGGTCTTGAGAGGAGAGCCAATTGGTCAGCCTATGATGATTATTGCCGGTATGGGGACTTCTCAAATTCACTTTTATTTTCATATGCCTGATGTCTTGCTTTCACATACGATAGTTTGTTATGGGGATTGGTTTTTAATCTTGTATTGGAAGTTGGAAGTGCGTCTTAGATACATACACAATGGTAGTGCAAGCAGAGATTCCCCTCTGTAGATTGTAGTATGTCCACTATTGAATCTTTGGCTCCTCATTTTCAATAAGAAATACAGTTGCATCAATGTTACATCCCAATAGCAGCACATGTTTCAAATTTTCATAATTCTCAAAACCAACTGCTTAAACGTCCATTTCCAAATAGAAAAGCACCGTACTGAGCACCAGTGCACTTAGGAAGAAAGCCAATATGGTTTCTTTTTGCTTTTCTTTCTCTTTTTTGTGCCCTTTGGTTTTCACTGTTTTCTGTTTATACTGGATTACATCATTTATAAGAATGGAAAACAAAGATAACAACAACAAAGCTAACCATTTTCTTTTGGTACATGATACTGGATTTTTAGGACCCTCAGTTGTCTATATTTCTTATTCTTCATATCTTTTTATACAGAACACACGGTTTGAAGTACCCACTTCTGGTGAAACGGTTAGCTTGTATGGTCATCTCAGGAGTTGCAGCTGCTGACGGTCTTGACATCCTTCAACCTGCTAATTTATCTTCGATAATGGTTTCACAGGTAAGAAAACAAATTTCTGGGATTATGATCAAATATTGAGGGAATGCTTTTTTGTTTTGCACGGGTGGAAATATTTTGATTTCAAACATGGCCTGGTTCAATTGTACAAAAAGGGGGAAAATATCCCTGCAAAGTGATTTTATCTTAATCTTCCAAGCAGGTGGTATGCAACTTCTGTTTTTTTTTTTTTTTTTGCCTGGAAATCTAATTTATGGTAACTCATTGAAGTTCCCTACCTGGAATGCGATCTCAATGCCAATTCCATTTTGTTAGTTGTCAATGAAGCTATTTGTTGATACTGCCACCAAGTCGTTCTTTCTTTATACATGGTTGCTAATGCACTTGAGAAAGTGTCTTACTCATGGGATTAGGAGTACTGAAAATTGGTATATGTATCGAGAGTTAATTGGCTAAGAACTATGATAAATTCATTGGTTCTGGCATTTCGACTTATTTTAATCCTCATCCTATTTCAACGCTGTTTTCCAGATGGAAGAGGGTTTTGGCTTACTAAGGAGTGCCTTCACGAAGGCAAACATCTTGGATGAACAGATAGCTTGTATCCTTCACTTGGCAGACATTTATCTTTAATTTTGATCCTGTTTTCTATTTCACTTTCTTCATTTTACTGGGGGAGTATATCTCTTTGACATTACAAGTTCTAACCAAGACATGGTACACCAGTGTTCTGGCACGTATTCGTATTAACGCATTTCGCATTGAATTGGCCAGAGGAGTGTATGAAGATCTTCTTTTATCAGCAGCTGCCTCTGTAGAGGCCGAAGCTGCTGTTGGTAATGCAGTTTATATACTTGCATCGTTCTACAATCACGACTGCGGTATGCCTTCCTTTTCTTCTACTTAGCCTCAGCGTCTGCATTGTGTAAATTAAGTCTATAAAGTTGCTTTCTTACTGAAAGAGAGGAAACTGAGTATATATTCACTTGTGTTTGCACACTTTGTGCAACTTACAAGGGATAGTAGTTAGTATACATTTACTGGACACACCTCTGTTGACTGTTATATATTTCATGCCCATGATCCAAACAAATGAATGTGCTTTTATTTCATTGCAGATCCCAATGCACACATTTTATGGATAGAGAATGCCGATGCCAGATTGAAGGCCCTTCGGGATGTTGAAGCAGGTTTGTCTTACATATTAGGATCTGCAGATGCTACTGGAAGCTGGTTTATAACTCAATAGATTGTCTTGCCTATTCAAAGTCATAATACAAACTTTGTTTGGTATTTTGCAGGAGAAGAGCTCAGGATCTGCTATATTGATGCAAGTATGGATCGTGATGCTCGGCAAACTGTCCTGTCTCAGGGCTTCGGTTTTCAGTGCAATTGTCTTCGGTGTGTTTCTGGGGATTAAGGGAATCTCTCTTCCCCCCCCTCCCTCTTTTTTTCCAGCGGCGGTTCTAAGAGAATGGCGAGACACTAGTTGCCTAAAGTTTCCAATGTTTAATCAGAAGGGCGTCTTCTACTCGAACTTCAATTTTCATTAGCTTCTGTATATCTGTGCTTACAAAGGTCCACAAACCGGTAGCCATGCAAGGTATACAGATACTCGTATAAAAAGATATTTACATTTCACATTTAAGAAATATCGAGGTTTTGAAAGAAAAAGGAAAACAGCCAAAGAAAGGGAGAGGGTCCCTCAACGGAAAAGAAAATGACCTTTCATTAATGAGTATGGCATGTCTGAAGTCACCCATCACCCATCCTTTGGGCCAAAGGAAAAGAAAATGGCCTTTCACTAACGAGTATGGCATGTCTGGAAGAAAATAAAAAAAACAAATATTGGAAGTTATGGTGCGTCTGCCGGGAGTCGAACCCGGGTCTATTGCTTGGAAGGCAATTATCCTAACCGTTGGACTACAAACGCCTATGTCCTAATCGTTTCCTAAAAACCAAAATCACAGCTTCTTTTGTTTTTTGAAGCTCCGTAGAAGTCACGCATTGGGTTATGTTGGGTAGGGAATCCAAAAGTTTGGAATCTTATTGTGGGTAGGCATACCAAGTTATCAATTAAGGAAACTCTAAATGGCAATTATCATTATCATCTACATTTCCCTCTTTCAGAGGAGAAGATTACAGTATATCATCAAAAAAAAAGTTTGCAGTGCCAAAATGAAAAAAGAAAAAAAGAAAATGAGAGAAAAAAATTAGACTTTGGCCTTGGTCCTAGCCCCTTGACATTGGTAACCCAACCGTAGCTTGGGAGATGCCGTACTTAGCTTAGCTTTACGCTTCTTAGGCTCTCTCTCTCTCTCTTGACAATTTTTGATTTTTTTTTTTAATCAAACCGCTTGTCTTATTTATAAGAACTACTAAAAAACATAAGGAATCCATCCCATACATACAATAAATTAAAAAAATGCTCAATAGTACAAAAATAATGCTTTCTAAAATTTAGTGACGGCTCAATGAGTAATTGGTGTTAACAGTGCACCTCAACGAATATGGCTAACTTTCCGAATTCATTTCAACAAGGGTAGATTTACAAAAATTTACCAAGGACTTATTCATGAATTGAGCATCTAATCGGTTAGTGATGTGGACCTTTAGGCCCGATTGCGTATTGCCCTTGAGGTCGTTTGGGTAATAGGCTTACAAGCCCGTAGGTTTAGGCCCTTAAGGACCTGGTTGTTTGTGATCCTTTGGGCCTCTGATCAATGTTATGGGCTGTGTGCCCCTTTAAGCTCTAACTTGGATATTTTTGTATGCAAAAGCAAACGGGAAGGCAGCTGACCCAAAAGCCAAAAAGGCTAACTAACTACTTCGAAAACTTTATGGCTAAAATAATTTTAATTAAAATTAAAATAAAGATCCTTGTCTTTTAATTGTGGTACGGTTTTTATCTAGTACCCAATTATTGTAGAAAACGTATATGTTTTTAGTACAATGAATTGACAACCTGGTATCATCCAAAGGGTGTTGGCAGAGATCAATTAAGACTTTTGAACCCGACCCCTATTAAGGCACCTTCAAAGTTTTACTGGCTAACCAACACAATCCAGCAGTCGGCTAAAGCCACGTCCGGCCATTAGCTAATCCACTTTTTTTCACACCCTTTCTCCTCCTCATTTTGTGGCAAAATTAGTGACACGAGAAAAAAAAGTTTTACCAAAGAAGTGGAAGAAAGAGACTTCCCGCATCTCAGCCGTTGGTGGGAAGTGTGAAGAGGAGGCAAAAAGAGAGCCGTTATAGAAAACATCTCTTCCAAAGGAGAGTACCCAGTTTACCTAACCCTCATCTCTCCTCCCTTAAATCCACCCCACCTTTCTTTCTCTTTAAAACCGAACTAAACCTATCTCTTATCTTACAGAGTTTAGTTAGTTTAAATTGCTTTTCTTTATATCAGGAAGTGTTTAGCTAAGGTCTCAAGCCAACCAGTTTTTACTGCAGAACTTCCAGTTTCGTATCTTTTTTTTGGTCTGAGAATATTCTGTATTTTCTTGGCAAATGATGGGGGCTTTGTTCCTGAATCCTTCCTCAGTTGCACCGATTAAACTCATAAGAGTGTCCGACAAGAGTGACAGGTGCTTTTTGAGTAGGAAGAAAAATGTGGTGTATTGCCAAGGAAGTGGGAATGTGGTGAAGTCTAGCGGGTTTTCTTCCGTTTTGACAGAAAGAGAAGCATTGGCTAGCACTTCATAGTGCAGCTTTAAGAGATGCTGGAAACTTGGTTTTGTCCCCAATGGGAAGAGCAGCAGGAGAATTGCAGGGAAGGATCTTAGTGACATACGAAGAACCATCAACTCCTTTGGGAGAGGTGCATGATGGCATTGGGATTGTCAAATTTCTAAGGGGGAAGGGGTTTCTCATCCTGGTGCAACTGGGTTTCTAGCAAAAGGTATAATGTCATTAAAGCATCTCAGTTGAACTTGGTTTATGCAGTATGTTTCCTCAATAACAGTTTTTCAAAGTGTCGTTATTGTCGAATTTCCCATTGGCAGTAATGTGGATTTCTTTTCTTTTCTAACAAAAAAAAAAACACAAAAGGGTTTCGTCTCGATCAAGGCAAAAAACAACGAAGCGGCAATGGAAAGATTAACAAGCGAAGTACGTATCTTTATGATGCCCTCTGCCCCCTGTTGGAAGATTTTCTAGCTTGGTAACTTCCACATCCTGATCTTATTTATTAAGACATGATTATTGGTCTCATAAATACAGAGCTTTTCAAGCGTCTCCGACATATTCATGGAAAATCCTACCAATCCTTCATGTTGAGCAAGCTAGTTCCTGTGGTCGGAATATCTGTGAAACTAATCTTGGCATAGATGAGGGTTCAGCGATCTCATTGCAAAAGAAGTCGACGAATTGTAATTCTGCAGCTAACACCACATTTGACGAAAGGTTAAGCCCTTCTTCATTGGAAGTTAATATCTATCACTAAATTCTTGGTTTTCAAGTAAATTGTTATAGGATTTTGAGTTGAACTGCAGATATGGTTGCTCTTGAGGACCTTGTATTCGTGCAAGGAACTTAAGCTCTTCTTGCAAGTATCAACAGGTAGGTTGAAAAGCATATCAAAATGATAGAAAACAAAGGTGCAAGAACCCATTTTTTCTTTCAAAATTACATAATTCTGAGAACATGGTGCGATGTCCAATGGTCTTTTTGAAGCCTTTATCGAATTCTGTGCTTCGCCTATTCCATCGTGGGCAGTAAGTATATTTTGTTTTGTTATGTAAGCTTATGCTATTATTCATTCCTTCATCTGCTTATGTTAACGGGCAAAGACAAGGCAAGTAATGGAAAGGCCATTCAGCATTGGGGACAGTATAGTAGGGGAAATTTATGGAATTTCCTCGAGATCCGTCCCCACATTGGACATCGAAGGTGAGATACAGTTGGCTTCAGATATCAGGAAAGCATCCGAAGTCACTTTAGTGGCTCAAAAGATGAAAGAGTTGGGTCTGGAAAGGTGATGAGTTTCTTCAATCTCCTTTTGCTCTCTAATGCTTCACTCGTTGAAATGGGATTAATGGGGAGATATGGACTGCAATTAGCAATGTAATGCTACAGTCGTTTGCTATTTTTATTAGGGCAAAAACATATGGATGGCAAGAATTATGTTTCTAAGGCATATAGGGGGAAATGATGTCGACAAATTGAGAGAAGAAATACCTGTTGTCATTGTATCACCCAGTGTTATCGAGAGCACTTACAAAGAGCCATTCCCTGGATGGATGGAAGGGAATAAGTATTTCTTATTTAATACCTGTATTAACCTCTATAAGCAATTGCTTTGATACAACATGAACTGACCCTCCCTCCACTCTCTCACAGAATGATGATCCTATAATACTTTACTATGGTAAAGGACAGCTCACCGGTTTCTTAGTTATGATCCAAACGGAGTACTCGATGTAGGTTATGTCAGGGAGACCAATTGTTAAGCTGGTTGCCTCCTCCCCTTTTTGGAAAAAAAAAAAAACCACTTCCATGTCTGACTATCAGAAATGTATTTTTGTTGTTTTTAGCTTGGCAGCTGGGTTGTTTTTATTATGGTAAAGAGACCTAAGACGTGTCTATGGAGATAAAGGTTACAAGTCCAATTCAAGTCGTCAAATTAAAACTTTAGCACACAGGATCAAGTTAGTCTCTTGACATAACTGGTTGCAGGTCCCAGCAGACATGGTCGTTAATGCAACCTTGGCAGCCATGGAAAAAATGGAGTGTCCCAAAAACCGGACTACTACCAGGTTGCTTCATCTGTTGTAAATCCACTAGTTATTCCAAACCTGGCGAGACTACTCTATGAACACTACAGTTCCTCTCCGTACATGGATTCAAGGGTAGTCCAATCCAGGTTCCATCTATGAAGCTATTCAATCCATGGAAGAATTCTCCCATCATCTATGGGGAGATGCTGTTCAGCGAAGTGGGTTGACAGCTGTGGCCTCTTCGAACCAGAGATTGTCCCAGAAACTTGAAATTATTTGCAGAAAATCAGTAGAACAGGCAAAGCACTTAGCAGACATATGAGCCATACACCTTTTATGGCGGAAGGTAAGTACATATAAGGTGAAGAAATAAATGTTTTTTTTGGGCAAAAAGTTTGCATTCTTGAGGTCAAGTAAACCCCATTTAACAAGAAAAATAAGGCCGCATATATTTTTCCTTGTGAAAAATTTATACTATTCTCAGATATATCCTCTGTAAACAACTGCGATGCAGATTTGATAACAATAATACCCAAAGATTGATGGAGAGCATGTCTGCAGAAGAGAAGAAGATATTTGGGTTTGATGTTGGCAGCATAGATTGGGGCGATTATATAACAAATGTCCACTTCCTGGTCATAGGAAGCACGTCTTGAAAGGAAGAGAGGACGTGCAGCTAAAGTACCCATTTCATCTTGTTAATGTAATCACCAGCTAAGTCTGCAAGCTGACCCAAAAGTCTATAAAGCAATATTTTCTTTCTTTCTTTTTTCTCTTTTTTTTATTTTATGTTGCCTAAACATCTATCTTGTAATTTAACTATGGAAGCCTTCAATAGAAACATATCCTGAATAAGACCCCGATATGTATGTCTTTTATGCCTTCCCCCTTCTTCTCTCTACAAGAGTCGAAACTCTGTCCTGCCGGGGAATTATACACATACCACCCAGGTACAGAGGACGTAGGTTTCTTTTATGCCTTCATTTGTACAATCAATTGTTTACTTCCTCAAATCGGACGTTAACTTTGGGCTGGATGTCACGTACTCGAAAAGTAAGTGGCTGGAAAAAAATAATTGCAAAGAGATATTTAGCGTAAGGGTTACTGTGGTCGTCCAAATTGCGACTGGAATGGGTGGGCAGATCTATCAAGTGATCGGGTCGACATTTTCCAACAAAAGGTTTGAAGATGGTCTGGACTGGGGACTGAAACGGGCCGGGATGGAGTTGAGTTTTTTTTTTTTTTCTAAAGGATGGAGTTGTCGCATTATGTATCTGTTAATCGGACGATCGACGGCGTGATGATCGCCCACGATGGCCAATCGAGCGTGACGATCACACGGTTCGGGGATAACTTGAAGTCGGGCCCTGCGATCACTCGGATGGAGGAGACGTGGGCCATCGATGATCTTGCGTTCAACGTCCCTGGCCTCTCCATCGATTGTTTCATTCCTCCTGAAGAAGTACAGAGGGAGTATCCGGAAGAGGAACTTGTTTGGAGATCACCGTTGGATAGATGATCATTAATTTTGTATCGGGCGGTTCTAATTACTAGCTGAAGAAATATGGTTTATATCCTGAGTTTGACCATAGTAGTTGACCTTTTAATGTTGTTTTTTTTGTGTACATACGGATGCATTTTGTCCGTAAGGAATTATTTGTTTTGGTAACTAATGTTTGTACACTATGTATAATTGTACTTATGAAATGTACCGAGAGGGTCATAGCACTAGGGAAAATATTAAAACTAAAGTGTTCAATCTAAAATTGTTCTAATGAGTATTTTAGATTTGTTTTTTCAAATTTATAAACTCTAGTTTGGAGTTTTGTTCATCAATTTGTATTTTTAAGATAAATATATTTTTCACCTATAAACTACTAGAAATTTAACACATTTCACCTTAAACTATTGATAATAATGCCTTGACACATTTCAAATATATTAAAAATATTATTGTCTAAGGATTTTTTAATTTGTTTTTTATATTTATTTTCAAATCACAGCTCTCAAGCTGCGAAATGAATTTTTTAAGTTAAAACCCCATCAATTGCATCGAAAGCAAGTCCGAGAAAATCCAAAAAAAAAAAAAAAACTGTAATAATATCATAAAGGTATAAATTTAAGCACTCTTTGTAGTTAATGCGTCTCCTCCGATGCAAAGAAGTGGGAGAAATTTGGAAAACAATGTCGGTCTTGGAACTGGCACGTAGTAGCCGTTGGGTTTCGCGGTTCAAAATATTTTATTCCCAGAGGAAGCTATTTCTCACATCTTCGTCTTCCTTCTCAACCACCAGCACAGCCAATAACGATGAGGGTCCAGCTCGACCTGCGGCTCCTCCGATTCGGGTCTCGCTTACCGAGTCGGCTGGGCGAGGCGTATTCGCCACTCGGAGAATTGGAGCTGGAGATCTCATCCACACCGCGAAGCCCCTCGTTGCGCACCCTTCTCTCTCTGCCATCAACAGCGTTTGTTACTTTTGCCTCAGAAAGCTGAAAACTACTTCTCAAACTCAACCCCTCCAGTTCTGCGACAAAAACTGCAAGGAACAATCTAAGGTATGTTTGTTTAATCATCACCCTCCACGTGTTTGAAGTTTCTACTGTCCAGAGTGAATGCCTGGACGAGGCTGGTCTAATATCTGTGGTTATGTACAATGATATCCTGGTACTATGACCAATACCCATTTATAACATGTAAATGGGTCAACAGACACTTGGACTCTGCTAAACTAAAGCTTGTTATTTTCTACTGCCGAGCAACGATATTTGGTGGGCAGGTTCTTTGGTTCATAAGCTTGTCCTTGAGATTGCGTACATTATTAAATAGTTCACTGCCACGCAGTGGAACAGCCATGATGTTTATTACTCTACTATGTTTGTTGCTTTGCGGATATATGAAATTGAGGATTCTTTGTAATTGAAGGATATCAACATGATTTCAATTTCTTAGTAAGTGAAGGTTATCAACATGGTGTATTGGTATTGAATGCTATATTTGTGTGCTATATTTGTGTGCTGTATGCATGGGTCACTACTCTGTTGACCTTATGTAATAATTTCCTTGGTATCCTTTTGAATTTTCATTATTGTCGCATTATGTATCTGTTAATGGAGGACGTAGTTACTTAGGATCATTTTATCTAAAAGGTGGACTATGTGCCAATCATAGTTATACTTGCTCTAGTGTTACAAGTAGTTGCGGGGTATACTGAGGAAGACTGCAATCTGCTCATCTAGATGTCATGTCTGTCTAGGATATGTTATTTTCTGAGCTCTACTCAGGGCTCGTCAAGAAACCTGCCTGCCGGGAATCCCAGCTGCAGCTGACCATTTAAGATACTGAAAGCATCTAGGCTTGGGATGGGTAATGATCTGTTAATCTCTAGACATGTGGGGTCAAAATTTGGAAGGGATTTTTGAGTTCTGGAATGCCTGACTCAATCACTATATAGTTCAGAGATAGCTATGTTCACGATATTTCTGTCTCTTCAGTTTTAATATTTGCATGAAACAAGGTAGTGGAATAAAGGTTAGTTGCGGTCTGAAAAGAGATAAGATGTAACCGGTTGGGTTTGAGTTGCGAGTCATTTTGGCTCCAGATGAAAAATGAGCTAATGGTTGAATTTCATGGATTTTAGGTTTTCTATGGTCTTGAGAGGAGAGCCAATTGGTCAGCCTATGATGATTATTGCCGGTATGGGGACTTCTCAAATTCACTTTTATTTTCATATGCCTGATGTCTTGCTTTCACATACGATAGTTTGTTATGGGGATTGGTTTTTAATCTTGTATTGGAAGTTGGAAGTGCGTCTTAGATACATACACAATGGTAGTGCAAGCAGAGATTCCCCTCTGTAGATTGTAGTATGTCCACTATTGAATCTTTGGCTCCTCATTTTCAATAAGAAATACAGTTGCATCAATGTTACATCCCAATAGCAGCACATGTTTCAAATTTTCATAATTCTCAAAACCAACTGCTTAAACGTCCATTTCCAAATAGAAAAGCACCGTACTGAGCACCAGTGCACTTAGGAAGAAAGCCAATATGGTTTCTTTTTGCTTTTCTTTCTCTTTTTTGTGCCCTTTGGTTTTCACTGTTTTCTGTTTATACTGGATTACATCATTTATAAGAATGGAAAACAAAGATAACAACAACAAAGCTAACCATTTTCTTTTGGTACATGATACTGGATTTTTAGGACCCTCAGTTGTCTATATTTCTTATTCTTCATATCTTTTTATACAGAACACACGGTTTGAAGTACCCACTTCTGGTGAAACGGTTAGCTTGTATGGTCATCTCAGGAGTTGCAGCTGCTGACGGTCTTGACATCCTTCAACCTGCTAATTTATCTTCGATAATGGTTTCACAGGTAAGAAAACAAATTTCTGGGATTATGATCAAATATTGAGGGAATGCTTTTTTGTTTTGCACGGGTGGAAATATTTTGATTTCAAACATGGCCTGGTTCAATTGTACAAAAAGGGGGAAAATATCCCTGCAAAGTGATTTTATCTTAATCTTCCAAGCAGGTGGTATGCAACTTCTGTTTTTTTTTTTTTTTTTTTTTGCCT
This sequence comes from Morella rubra, assembly GCA_003952965.2. Lineage (NCBI taxonomy): Eukaryota > Viridiplantae > Streptophyta > Magnoliopsida > Fagales > Myricaceae > Morella > Morella rubra. The sequence goes on along the minus strand of CM025850.1, from coordinate 11,956,283 downwards.
GGAAATCTAATTTATGGTAACTCATTGAAGTTCCCTACCTGGAATGCGATCTCAATGCCAATTCCATTTTGTTAGTTGTCAATGAAGCTATTTGTTGATACTGCCACCAAGTCGTTCTTTCTTTATACATGGTTGCTAATGCACTTGAGAAAGTGTCTTACTCATGGGATTAGGAGTACTGAAAATTGGTATATGTATCGAGAGTTAATTGGCTAAGAACTATGATAAATTCATTGGTTCTGGCATTTCGACTTATTTTAATCCTCATCCTATTTCAACGCTGTTTTCCAGATGGAAGAGGGTTTTGGCTTACTAAGGAGTGCCTTCACGAAGGCAAACATCTTGGATGAACAGATAGCTTGTATCCTTCACTTGGCAGACATTTATCTTTAATTTTGATCCTGTTTTCTATTTCACTTTCTTCATTTTACTGGGGGAGTATATCTCTTTGACATTACAAGTTCTAACCAAGACATGGTACACCAGTGTTCTGGCACGTATTCGTATTAACGCATTTCGCATTGAATTGGCCAGAGGAGTGTATGAAGATCTTCTTTTATCAGCAGCTGCCTCTGTAGAGGCCGAAGCTGCTGTTGGTAATGCAGTTTATATACTTGCATCGTTCTACAATCACGACTGCGGTATGCCTTCCTTTTCTTCTACTTAGCCTCAGCGTCTGCATTGTGTAAATTAAGTCTATAAAGTTGCTTTCTTACTGAAAGAGAGGAAACTGAGTATATATTCACTTGTGTTTGCACACTTTGTGCAACTTACAAGGGATAGTAGTTAGTATACATTTACTGGACACACCTCTGTTGACTGTTATATATTTCATGCCCATGATCCAAACAAATGAATGTGCTTTTATTTCATTGCAGATCCCAATGCACACATTTTATGGATAGAGAATGCCGATGCCAGATTGAAGGCCCTTCGGGATGTTGAAGCAGGTTTGTCTTACATATTAGGATCTGCAGATGCTACTGGAAGCTGGTTTATAACTCAATAGATTGTCTTGCCTATTCAAAGTCATAATACAAACTTTGTTTGGTATTTTGCAGGAGAAGAGCTCAGGATCTGCTATATTGATGCAAGTATGGATCGTGATGCTCGGCAAACTGTCCTGTCTCAGGGCTTCGGTTTTCAGTGCAATTGTCTTCGGTGTGTTTCTGGGGATTAAGGGAATCTCTCTTCCCCCCCCTCCCTCTTTTTTTCCAGCGGCGGTTCTAAGAGAATGGCGAGACACTAGTTGCCTAAAGTTTCCAATGTTTAATCAGAAGGGCGTCTTCTACTCGAACTTCAATTTTCATTAGCTTCTGTATATCTGTGCTTACAAAGGTCCACAAACCGGTAGCCATGCAAGGTATACAGATACTCGTATAAAAAGATATTTACATTTCACATTTAAGAAATATCGAGGTTTTGAAAGAAAAAGGAAAACAGCCAAAGAAAGGGAGAGGGTCCCTCAACGGAAAAGAAAATGACCTTTCATTAATGAGTATGGCATGTCTGAAGTCACCCATCACCCATCCTTTGGGCCAAAGGAAAAGAAAATGGCCTTTCACTAACGAGTATGGCATGTCTGGAAGAAAATAAAAAAAACAAATATTGGAAGTTATGGTGCGTCTGCCGGGAGTCGAACCCGGGTCTATTGCTTGGAAGGCAATTATCCTAACCGTTGGACTACAAACGCCTATGTCCTAATCGTTTCCTAAAAACCAAAATCACAGCTTCTTTTGTTTTTTGAAGCTCCGTAGAAGTCACGCATTGGGTTATGTTGGGTAGGGAATCCAAAAGTTTGGAATCTTATTGTGGGTAGGCATACCAAGTTATCAATTAAGGAAACTCTAAATGGCAATTATCATTATCATCTACATTTCCCTCTTTCAGAGGAGAAGATTACAGTATATCATCAAAAAAAAAGTTTGCAGTGCCAAAATGAAAAAAGAAAAAAGAAAATGAGAGAAAAAAATTAGACTTTGGCCTTGGTCCTAGCCCCTTGACATTGGTAACCCAACCGTAGCTTGGGAGATGCCGTACTTAGCTTAGCTTTACGCTTCTTAGGCTCTCTCTCTCTCTTCTTGACAATTTTTGATTTTTTTTTTAATCAAAACCGCTTGTCTTATTTATAAAGCAACTACTAAAAAACATCAAGGAATCCATCCCAAAATACAATCAAGATAAATTAAAAAAATGCTCAATAGTACAAAAATTGCTTTCTAAAATTAACTCAGTGACGGCTCAATGAGCTAATTGGTGTACAGCCGTATTTGCACCTCAACGAATATGGCTAACTTTCCGAATTCATTTCACAAGGAGTAAGATTACAATTTACAAGGACTTACTCCAAAGAGTGTTGAGCATCATAAATAGGCTTCCAGGGCCGGTTAGGGATGTGGACCTTTAGGCCCGATTGCGTATGCCCCTTGAGGTCGTTTGGGTAGTAGGCCTTACAGCCCGTAGGTTTGAGGCCCTTAAGGCCTGGTTGTTTGTGATCCTTTGGGCCTTGATCAGCATTGTTATGGGCTGTGTGCCCCTGTTAAGCTCTCACTTGGATCATTTTTGTATGCAAAGCAAACGGGAAGGCAGCCTGACCCAAAAGCCAAAAAGGCTAACTAACTACTTCGAAAACTTATGATAAAAATAAATTTTAATTAAAATTAAAATTAAAGATCCTTGAAATCATTTATAATTGTGGTACGGTTTTTATCTAGTACCCAATTATTGTAGAAAACGTATATGTTTTTAGTACATGAACTTGACAACCTGGTATCATCCAAAGGGTGTTGGCAGAGATCAATTAAGACTTTTGAACCCGACCCCTATTAAGGCACCTTCAAAGTTTTACTGGCTAACCAACACAATCCAGCAGTCGGCTAAAGCCACGTCCGGCCATTAGCTAATCCACTTTTTTTCACACCCTTTCTCTCCCATCATTTGTGGCCAAAATTAGTGCACAGAGAAAAAAATGCAGTTTTACCAAAGAAGTGGAAGAAAGAGACTTCCCGCCATCTCAGCCGTTGGTGGGAAGTGTGAAGAGGAGGCAAAAAGAGAGCCGTTATAGAAAAATCTCTTCCAAAGGAGAGTACCCAAGTTTACCTAACCCTCATCTCCTCCTCCCTTAAATCCACCCCACCTTTCTTTCTCTTTAAAACCGAACTAAACCTATCTCTTATCTTACAGAGTTTAGTTAGTTTACTTGCTTTTCTTTTTTTATTCAGGAAGTGTTTAGCTAAGGTCTCAAGCCAACCAGTTTTAACTGCAGAACTTCCAGTTTCGTATCTTTTTTTTGGTTTTTTCATCTGAGAATATTCTGTATTTTCTTGGCAAATGATGGGGGCTTTGTTCCTGAATCCTTCCTCAGTTGCACCGATTAAACTCATAAGAGTGTCCGACAAGAGTGACAGGTGCTTTTTGAGTAGGAAGAAAAATGTGGTGTATTGCCAAGGAAGTGGGAATGTGGTGAAGTCTAGCGGGTTTTCTTCCGTTTTGACAGAAAGAGAAGCATTGGCTAGCACTGATCATAGTGCAGCTTTAAGAGATGCTGGAAACTTGGTTTTGTCCCCAAATGGGAAGAGCCAGGCAGAGATTGCAGGGAAGGATTTAGTGACATACGAAGAACCATCAACTCCTTTGGGAGAGGTGCATGATGGCATTGGGATTGTCAAATTTCTAAGGGGGAAGGGGTTTCTCATCACTGGTGCAACTGGGTTTCTAGCAAAAGGTATAATGTCCATTAAAGCATCTCAGTTGACATTGGTTTATGCAGTATAAGGTTTCCTCAATAACAGTTTTTCAAAGTGGTCGTTTATTGTCGAATTTCCCATTGGCAGTAATGTGGATTTCTTTTCTTTTCTAACAAAAAAAAAAACAGTTCTTATTGAGAAGATTTTACGGACCGAGCCCGACGTGGGTAAAATGTTTCTTCTGATCAAGGCAAAAAACAACGAAGCGGCAATGGAAAGATTAACAAGCGAAGTACGTATCTTTATGATGCCCTCTGCCCACTGTTGGAAGATTTTCTAGCTTGGTAACTTCCACATCCTGATCTTATTTATTAAGACATGATTTGTGGTTGTGTTTTAGATCATAAATACAGAGCTTTTCAAGCGTCTCCGACATATTCATGGAAAATCCTACCAATCCTTCATGTTGAGCAAGCTAGTTCCTGTGGTCGGGAATATCTGTGAAACTAATCTTGGCATAGATGAGGGTTCAGCGGATCTCATTGCAAAAGAAGTCGACGTAATTGTAAATTCTGCAGCTAACACCACATTTGACGAAAGGTTAAGCCCTTCTTCCATTGGAAGTTAATATCTATCACTAAATTTCTTGGTTTTCAAGTAAATTGTTATAGGATTTTGAACCTTTGAACTGCAGATATGATGTTGCTCTTGATATAAACACAAAAGGACCTTGCCATCTTATGAGTTTTGCGAAGAAGTGCAAGGAACTTAAGCTCTTCTTGCAAGTATCAACAGGTAGGTTGAAAAGCATATCAAAATGATAGAAAACAAAGGTGCAAGAAACCCATTTTTTCTTTCAAAATTACATAATTCTGAGAACTGGTGCGATGTCCAATGGTCTTTTTGAAGCCTTTATCGAATTCTGTGCTTGCCTATTCCATCGTGGGCAGTAAGTATATTTTGTTTTGTTATGTAAGCTTATGCTATTATTCATTCCTTCATCTAAGCTTATGTTAACGGGCAAAGACAAGGGCAAGTAATGGAAAGGCCATTCAGCATTGGGGACAGTATAGTAGGGGAAATTTATGGAATTTCCTCGAGATCCGTCCCCACATTGGACATCGAAGGTGAGATACAGTTGGCTTCAGATATCAGGAAAGCATCCGAAGTCACTTTAGTGGCTCAAAAGATGAAAGAGTTGGGTCTGGAAAGGTGATGAGTTTCTTCAATCTCCTTTTGCTCTCTAATGCTTCACTTGTTGAAATTGGATTAATGGGGAGATATGGACTGCAATTAGCAATGTAATGCTACAGTCGTTTGCTATTTTTATTAGGGCAAAAACATATGGATGGCAAGATACTTATGTTTTCACAAAGGCTATGGGGGAAATGATGATCGACAAATTGAGAGAAGAAATACCTGTTGTCATTGTTCGACCTAGTGTTATCGAGAGCACTTACAAAGAGCCATTCCCTGGATGGATGGAAGGGAATAGGTATTTCTTATTTAATACCTGTATTAACCTCTATAATGCAATTGCTTTGATACAACATGAACTGACCCTCCCTCCACTCTCTCACAGAATGATGGATCCTATAATACTTTACTATGGTAAAGGACAGCTCACCGGTTTCTTAGTTGATCCAAACGGAGTACTCGATGTAGTAAGTAAACACTTCGATTTCTAGTACGTCCAGGGAGAATTGTTAAGCTGGTTGCCTCCTCCCCTTTTTGTTCCAAAAAAAACCACTTCCATGTCTAGACTATCAGAAATGTATTTTTGTTGTTTTTAGCTTGGCAGCTGGGTTGTTTTTATTATGGTAAAGAGACCTAAGACGTGTCTATGGAGATAAAGGTTACAAGTCCAATTCAAGTCGTCAAATTAAAACTTTAGCACACAGGATCAAGTTAGTCTCTTGACATAACTGGTTGCAGGTCCCAGCAGACATGGTCGTTAATGCAACCTTGGCAGCCATGGCAAAACATGGAGTGTCCCAAAAACCGGAACTAAGGGTCTACCAGGTTGCTTCATCTGTTGTAAATCCACTAGTTTTCCAAGACCTGGCGAGACTACTCTATGAACACTACAGTTCCTCTCCGTACATGGATTCCAAGGGTAGTCCAATCCAGGTTCCATCTATGAAGCTATTCAAATCCATGGAAGAATTCTCCACTCATCTATGGGGAGATGCTGTTCAGCGAAGTGGGTTGACAGCTGTGGCCTCTTCGAACCAGAGATTGTCCCAGAAACTTGAAATTATTTGCAGAAAATCAGTAGAACAGGCAAAGCACTTAGCAGACATATATGAGCCATACACCTTTTATGGCGGAAGGTAAGTACATATAAGGTGAAGTAAATAATGTTTTCTTTTATGGGCAAAAAGTTTGCATTCTTGAGGTCAAGTAAACCCCATTTAACAAGAAAATAAAGGCCGCCATATATTTTTCCTTGTGAAAAATTTATACTATTCTCAGATATATCCTCTGTAAACAACTGCGATGCAGATTTGATAACAATAATACCCAAAGATTGATGGAGAGCATGTCTGCAGAAGAGAAGAAGATATTTGGGTTTGATGTTGGCAGCATAGATTGGGGCGATTATATAACAAATGTCCACATTCCTGGTCTAAGGAAGCACGTCTTGAAAGGAAGAGGGACGTGCAGCTAAAGTACCATTTCATCTTGTTACATGTAATCACCAGCTAAGTCCTGCAAGCTGCAACCAAATGTTATAAGCAATATTACTTTCTTTCTTTTTTTTTCTCTTTTTTTAAATTTTATAAAGCACCGCAAAGGAGGGTTGCCTAAACATCTATCTTGTAATTTAACTATGGAAGCCTTCAATAGAAACATATCCTGAATAAGACCGAGATATGTATGTCTTTTATGCCTTCCCCCTTCTTCTCTCTACCAAGAGTCGAAACTCTGTCCTGCCGGGGAATTCATACCCCCACATACCACCCAGGTACAGAGGACGTAGGTTTCTTTTATGCCTTCATTTGTACAATGAATTGTTTACTTCCTCAAATCGGACGTTAACTTTGGGCTGGATGTCACGTACTCGAAAAGTAAGTGGCTGGAAAAAAATAATTGCAAAGGATATTTAGCGTAAGGGTTACTGTGGTCGTCCAAATTGCGACTGGAATGGGTGGGCAGATCTATCAAGTGATCGGGTCGACATTTTCCAACAAAGGTTTAGATGGTCTGGACTGGGGACTGAAACGGGCCGGGATGTGAGTTTTTTTTTTTTTCTAAAGGATGGAGTTGAGTTGAATTGTGAAGTGGGAGAGCAATACAAACAAATCTTTCACCACATCACAAAAACCGTGCCTTCTTGACGCTAGCCAAAATGGCTACCGGGGAACGGCCTTTAATTTAATATCCCGTTGAATCTCGAGTCTCACCGGACTGTCGGTTGTATGCTGGCCAGTTATCAATTTCCTGTCCAAATCATGGGACCAAGGCGCTAAGAAGTTTGATTGGAACACACTTTGATTTATAAGTTTCGCAGACAATTAATTATTTCGGCAAATTGTCAAATTCGAACCACTTGTTAAAAGGGGTCAGCTGTGAATAAAATTGGTCAAATTTGTACACCGTTAAGAAAAATCTTCTGGTATTGTTCTGAAAACGCACTAGGCTTTTGACCAATCACCAAGTAGCGTTTGTTTATTGAAATTTTAAAAAATATTTTTAAAATTTTAGAAATTTTTTAGATAATAACATTTAGGGAAAAATATATTTTTCACCCATAAATTACTAAGGTAGTGATATATTGCACTCCAAACTACCATCTTTAAGACATTGCACCCTCAAACTACCAATGTTAGACACTTTGCACCCTAAATTACCCACTTTGACACATTACACCCTCCAACTACTAATATTAAACACTTTGTACCCTCCATTTGACAATAATACTCTTGAGAAATTAATGAATTGACAATAATATCTTCAATATATACAAAATGGTCAAGGGCATTATCGTTATTTTAATCTAAAATTGATAAAGGGTGCAAAGTGTTAAAAATTGTAGTTAGAGAGTGCAATGTGTCAAAATTGATAGTTTAGGGTGCAAAGTGCAAAACCTATGGTAGTTTGTGGGTGAAAAGTATATTTTTTCCTAATATTTATTGAGATTTGTAAAATTTTTAAAAAATATATATAAATATTAAAAATTTTAGAATATATTTAATTTACTCGATACCTCAAAATTTTAAATAAATAAACTCTACCAAATCATGTTTTTAACAGATACCGTCGTTTCCTTCCAAATTTCCAATACACTTCTAAGATCCGACACCTGGTGCAAGGTGAAATGCTTTTTTTTTTTTTTTTGTGTTATCTAAGACAGGAGCTAATATATAGAGAAACACTCCATAATGAATAATCATGTGTGAATACTACCGGATAAAAGTTCTTTGTTTGACAAAATATCTAATGATACGGTCAACATAATTTGCAGCGTGCTTTCGCTTTACTTTCCTGTTTTGTCTGTTTTTTCATTTGATTCCGTGTTTTATATGTGGTTTTGTAGGCTGTTCTTCGCCGTTTAGCTGGCTTTTCCTGCGCCAGCCAAACCCAACGAATCCAATCCAAATTCCAACCCAAACCTATGAAAATAACACCCTTAAGAATTGCATTTTAAATATTATTTACAATATAGAGTAAGAACTCCTACGAAAAACATTAATAGACGATATAAGATAATAAAAAAAAATCAAAATAAAACCTCTTTCCTCCATTTGAATCCTTTAGTCCCAGTTCTGCCCCTAGTTTTCCTTTTTCTTTTTTTTTTAGGCCCATTTTTTCTGTTTACTTCTTTGTTTTTTACGTCTCTCCTTGTTTCTCTGCTACAATCCCTCTTCTTCAAGAGGGTAATCTGAGAGACAAAGAGAAAAAGATATGGAGAGCATATCAGGGATGCAAGGAGCGACGTTGGGTGGAATTGTCGCATGGATTGTGATAGCTTCTCACCTCAATGTAACCCGCAAGCTTAGATCTTTCCTGCAACCGTGGGTCAGTCATCATGTTGTCACCGGCACACCTCTCATCCTCCGGATCCAGGTTCCAGTCAACTTTTGCAACGCAAAATGAAGAAAACCCGATGATCATTTTCGTTAAATTCTCTGTCTCTATGTGTTCTGTTTATTTTTTGATACATTGTTTTTCCTTTTTTTGGTATTTTTCTGGTGGGTTTTGCAGAAATACCAGCATAGGTTTCTGGATGCTCTCTTCTCGGGGTTGTCCTGTGTTGTGTCTGTGCCCTTCTACACTGGCTTTCTTCCTCTTCTCTTCTGGGTATGCTCCGTCTCTCTATGATGTGGTTAATTTTGAAATTTAAGTGGTTTTTTTGTTGTGCTATGGACTCTGGATCAACTGAAAGGCTTTTGGGTAATCTTGCAGAGCGGGCATGGCAGATTGGCTAGGCAAATGACTCTTTTGATGGCCTCTTGTGATTATGTGGGAAACTGTATAAAGGTAACTCCTTTTTTGCCTGCTTAGTTATTCTACCTAAGCTTCTCATTTGTTTGTATGTGATTTAGCTATTAGAATGAAGATATACATGTGTGGTGTTTGTGTTGTATAGGATGTGGTATCAGCTCCGAGACCCAGTTCACCACCTGTCAGGAGAATAACTGCCACAAAGGACGAGGAAGATAATGCTTTGGAATATGGATTGCCCTCTTCTCACACTCTTAACACAGTTTGCTTGTTTGGGTACCGGCTTTTTGCTCCTCATCTGCCATATTTTAATCTATTATATCCGGGTGATGGTCGCAAAGGAAAATTTAACGGGCATTGATGGGGGTTTTGATTGTGGAGGGGCTATGGGGCATAAATGTTCCAAAATTTACTTAAGTTATTTGCTTGCTCACAAGGCACCGGACTAACAAAAATGTATGTTTGGAGGCTTAAAAGACATGCCTAATGAGTCAAGACTAATGGCGTCTCCATCTCGTGATTTTCTAGGCTAATCAACATGTTACTAATGAATTCACGTCCACCAAGTATGCTGTTGCTTAGAACGTAGATGCATTTGTTTACAACAGCCTGATTTATGCTTTGTATTTTGTGCACGTCAAGAGGTTCTTCTCTGGGCCACTGCATTTTAGCATATGGCCTCTTCTAGTCTAACCATGGAATCCTCTTGTACTGGGGTTTTCCAGATACCTTTTGCACTATGTGTTGTCCTATCCTCAGTATGAAGATGCTTCCATGAAATTTCTTGGGCTTGCCATTGTTTGCTGCCTTGTGGGACTTATCGGCATTGGTAAGTTTATCTAATCTAACTAGTTGTTGGAAGCCATGTAGTTTCTTGCTACGTGAACTGAAATTTGGTTTACTTGATAGGAAGAATTTACCTCGGCATGCACAGTGTGATTGATGTCATATGTGGTCTTGCTATGGGCCTCGTGATCCTTGCATTTTGGCTTACAGTTCACGAATATGTTGACATGTTTGTCGTGTCCGGACAAAATGGTACGTGTACTTCTGTTGATGCATTTGTGATTACAAATATTTTAGAGGTGGAAAGTAGAAGTACCTAGGCTGTGAAGAGCTTAATTAAGGTAAGAAGTGGCAGACCGGCCTCCATAGAGGCTTCAAGCAATCTAGATTCCAAAAACGGTCGAATGTATCTTGCAAAAATGCAAACTTAGGTAAGTTTATTAAAAACTATTATTATATATAAAGTTATAATATAAAAATAATAACATATCTCATTTAGCTCCTTCATGCCTACTATAACTAATTATTTCAGTTTTATACTGGCGGCTTAAACAGTTTTGCTTTTTCTGAGCATGTTTGCCACCAGGTTCCCTGTCATTTTATCTGGGAAAAGGGACTACAAAGCCTACGGTAGTAAAATATTGATTTATCTGCAGAGCTAAGACCAGGCTTGGAATTTAGCCTGCTCGGGGACCATGCTTCAAGTGTGGCACCTCGGACATTATGTTAATAAAGTGGAAAGAGGTTCAACATATGGAAATTATCTCATGAAACAATAATGGACAATGCATTACATTTGTGAGGGGAGCTGCCCTTTTGAGGAACAGGGTAGGCATAGGGACTGGGAGGATATAAGCTAGAATTAGAATGCTTAAACATAAATATTCCAACAGTTAAGTTGAAATAGTAGATATTTTGTTTTAAGAGAATATAGAATCTGGTGGCATAGTGGCTTCATTGTGATTTTGGAATTGAGATAAGATGATGCCTTGAGATTTAAAATTTGGCAACTTGGTTGTGTAGTCCCATTTAGCGCTTCTGTGTCTTTTGCAGTGACATCCTTTTGGACCGCCCTAAGCTTCCTGCTGCTCTTTGCTTATCCAACTCCTGAACTACCAACACCAAGCTTTGAGTACCACACGGCCTTTGATGGAGTTGCATTTGGAATTGTACGCGATTTCTTTCACCCATTTAAGATCAAATCAATGCTATGTTTAATTTTCAACTTCCTTCTGTTATTACCAGAATATAGCATGAAATCACAACAGCAATTAAATATGCTCTTTTCAATATCTCATTACATAATTACTTATATAAAAAAAAAATCTCATTACATAATTCGGATATGACTAGACTAGACCGAAATTTGCTGGTTGTAAGTTAGAATAAGTCCGACAGAAACAACAAGTACTGGTCAGGGAAATGGGAAGTGTCTCTTCACTTGGTAATTAAAACTCCCGCTTACAAAAACGATGTAACCAATTAGTGGAAAAGGATTTTCTACCTTGCATTACGCTTACATATGAACTTCACATTCGTTTACAGAAATCGCATAAAGGGTAAAGGTGACATGGGGAAACTGTTGTTGAATTCATGTCATGTTTGTGTGTTCTCTTAAATTTTGTGCTCTCGTCTTGCAACATTGACACCTAAAGATATCGACTTCGTTCAGGTGGCTGGGATCCAGCAAACATACCATCAGTTCCACCATGAAAGCGTTCCACGAATATTTACCCCACAGCTCACTTTTCCTACTTTTGTGGGAAGAGTGCTGATTGGGATACCGACAATACTTGTTGTCAAGTTCTGTAGTAAGGCTCTCGCAAAATGGATTCTCCCGGTTGTTTCAAACACGTTGGGGATCTCAATTAAGTCCACCAGCTACGTACCGAACCTAAACAGCAAGGCGAAAAAATCAGACGATGTCAGACAAACTGGTTATATCCAAAAGCTCTTCTTTCTCTCCCAGCAGGGTTCATTTGATGTTGATACAGGTATAAGGTTCATTCAATATGCTGGCCTTGCATGGTCGGTGGTTGATCTTGTTCCATCACTTTTTACTCTCGCCAGCTTGTGATGCTTGGTTGCCCGTGTAAAATATTTTCAGTATGTTATGTAGCTGGTTTCCACAGGAATGTACCACGTGCTCCTTTGTAAATGGTATGTTTTGGTTGATGGGAGAACCGTCCGTTTTTCTGAGCAAGCTTTTTACAGTGTAATACAATAATTAGGGACGTATTCAGCATTGACCATGAGCTTTATTGTACGAAAGGGGCTTTTTTGCAAGATGGCTGTGTAAATCCTTGATCTCTAGGAAATAGTAGGAATGGCGAACCACGTCCCTTTGCGCTTCGTATTTTCCATAAAGGAGTTCTTTTCATAACTGAATCCGATGGGCAGTCTGAAACGGACAGGGATTCCCTCCTAAGAGGGAATTATTTAATGGCTTCTAACAGGCTATTAGATGAATCACATCACATTAATAAATCTATCTAATGGTATATATTATAATGTAAAAAAAAAAGATTCTGGATCAGAAATCATTGGATGGATTTATTGGGTATAGATTGGAATCAGATTTTATTGAATCCATAGTCCTGTCATCCATCTAATTCCCATTAGGTAATTCCCTCTTAGGTGGGAATCCAAGTCCAGTTTCAACACTGTCTTAAGTTGCTACACTGGAAACTTCTGGCGGGTGCTATGTCAGTTCGTGGGAAGATGGGTGCTATTATTGACGAAGAGTGAATCTGTCCTTGCTCTGTTCCTTTGTAGGGTGTGTTTAGAGTTTGTGAAGCATTTATTTTGCAATGCCACATTTCAAGGATGGTCTGGGCTATAGGGCCTTGTCCTATGCGACTTCATGGTTTCTCCTCGTCTGGGATTCTTGGTTGGATGAAGTTTGTTTTGAGTCCGAAGCAGCTTAATTCTTCCGGTTGTTTCAGACGGACTTGGATTCCCTCTTAAGAGGGAATTACCTAATAGGTCCTAACAGACTATTGGATGGATGACAACACATTAATGAAATCCATCCAATGATCTATATTAAAATGCCCAATAAATCCATTCAATGATTTCCCATCTAGAGGATTTTTTTTTTTTTTTGGTATTTTTTTGGACATTATAATATATATCATTGGATGGATTTTATTAATGTGTTGTCATCCATCCAATGGCCTGTTAGACCCATTAAGTAATTCCCTCTTAAGGGGGAATCCCTGTCCGTTGAAGCTTGAGTTTCCAAATTTTGCCCCAGTAAAATCCACAAACCCTGGCAAGTCGAACTGATGGCAGAGGGATCCTTGAATGCAGCGACAAGCAGACTTCACAGAGAAGACCCCTTTAGGATCTAAAGTCCAGCGAAGAACATCAGCATCACCCCTAACAAGGGGAAGAGGGATAGCAAGTATACCTTGCGCTGAAGACTCATCAAAATATTCTTCAATTAAAGCCACTTTCCAGCCCCCGTAAGACCAGTCAATGAGATCCAAAACCGAATTTACACCACGGGGTAGTAGAGCATTCGGTTTAAGAGAGGGCCGAAATGAGGGAAAGGAGGGAATCCACGGGTCACACCATAAATTATGCACACCACCATGCTTAATAAACCAGCAAGCTCCTTTTACGATAACCTCTCTACATTTTAGAATGCCTTTCCACACCCATGTACCATCGGCTGGAATTTGAACATCCATGAATCTTCGACTCCCCAGATACTTAACCTTAAGAGCTTTAACCCAAAGCGCCTCTGGTTCAATAAGAATTTTCCAGCCAAGTTTGGACACCAACGCTCTATTAATATCATAATATCTACGTAGCCCCAAACCACCACCATCTTTGGGCTGGCATATGGAACTCCAGGATTTAGGATGAAAATGATGAGTCTTATCATCAGAGAACCCCCACCAAAAGTTCTATAGTAAAGAATCAATACTATGGCAAAGCCCTTTAGGGAGTAAAAATACTGACATGAAATAAGAGGGCAGAGCCGTCACTACCGATTGGATGAGAATCGTTCTCCCCGCCTGAGAAAGCGTCTTCGCCTTCCAGCTCGCCACTTTTCGTTGAACCTCATCCTTAATCTCCGCAAACGCCCGAGACTTTGACCGAGGTAGGCAAGTGGGCAAGCCAAGATAGGTGCCGAGAGTAGATGCTATAGGAATGCGAAGAGTGGAACATATCGAGTCCGAAGCAGCTTGACTCATATTCAGATATTCTTGCTGAAAGTCAAGAAAGATTTTGCCATATTGATTGTCTGGCCAGTCCACTGCTCAAAAGTCACCAAAATATCCCGCAGAGTGCCCTCATTTCGACCCTCTCTTCAACCGAATGCTCTACTACCCCGTGGCGTGAATTCGGTTTCATATCTCATTGACTGGTCTTACAAGGGCTGGAAAGTGGCTTTAATTGAAGAATATTTTGATGAGTCTTCAGCGCAAGGTATACTCGCTATCCCTCTTCCCCCTGTTAGGAGTGATGCTGATGTTCTTTGCTGGACTTTAGATCCTAAAGGGGTCTTCTCTGTGAAGTCTGCTTGTCGCTGCATTCAATGATTCCTCTACCATCAGTTCGGCTTGCCAGGGTTTGTGAATTTTGACTGGGACAAAATTTGGAAACTCAAGCTTCAACACCGCCTTAAGTTGCTACTCTGGAAACTTTTGGTGGGTGCTCTGCCAGTTCATGGGAAGATGGGTGCTATTATTGAAGAAGAGGTGAATCCGCCCTTGCTCTGTCCCCTCTGTAGGGTGTGTTTAGAATCTGTGGAGCATTTATTTTTGCAATGCCACATTTCGAGGATGATTAGGGCTACAAGGCCTTGGCCTATGCGACTTCATGGTTTCTCCTTGTCTGGGATTCTTGGTTGGATGAAGTTTGTTTTGAACCCCCGAAATCTTCCTCCTGCATTATTACAACAGCGCTGGCAGGAATTCATTCTTTATGTTGCTTTTGTGGCGGACTATCTGGTATGCTTGCAACAGCATCGTTCATCACAAGGCGTATGTGGATGTGCAGGGGATTCAGGCTAATATTCGTCAACGTTTTGACGAGCATTTCTTTGCTTGGGGCGAGGTCACCACGAGTTGTCTTATTCAGTGGCAGCCCCTTCCTGATCAGGTGTTTAAGCGAAATTTTGATGTGGTTGTGCATCACAACTCCCTTAACTTTACTATCGTTAGTCGTCAGTCAGATGGCCGTGTATGTAAGGTGTGGGCTGGCGTTAAGGCTGGTTTTAATCCCCTCAAAGGAGAAGCTCTTGCCGCTCGGATGGCAGCCCGGGCTGCAGAATCTGAGGAATTTCCTAAGGTGATTATTGAAGGAGATTCACAAGTTTTGGTGCGACAGATCAATTCTCAGGATGAACAACCTAATTGGATTATTGAGGAAAAGGTGCTATTTTTACATCATGTGACTAAAAAAATACCCTCTGCGGTCTCTTCAGTGGGTTCCTAGAGATGCCAACTCTATGGCTCATAAACTTGCTCGATGGCGTGCGCAGGAGGCAATTATAGGCTGTATTGATTTATCTGTTATTCCCCCGAACCTAATTGCCCCTGAATAAAGTTTCGTTTGCGGAGAAAAAAAAAACAAAGAATCCGATGGCAGATTTTTTTTTTTTTATTCCATACAATCGTAGCATGGCCGGTCATTTGGGGAGTTCATCGAGTTTCAGGATCAAAGACATGTGGTGCGTGGTGTACCATTCCAGTAGAGCCAAACAGGTAGAGAGAAAGGATAGAGAGAGAGAGCAGACCATGTAATTCGCCAGCTTCGCCCAAAAATGAAAAAAAAAATGAGTTAATTACGATTTTTCTCGTAATTCTCAAATATTACAAAAAATTTTAATTCGATGTAACTCACGTTCAAAACTATATTTTTTGTTGAATTTTTATCCCTCAATTTATTAAAATTATTATATTGAATAATTTTTGTCTCACTTAAAGAACACGTGACTTTTTCTTTATTTGTAAAAATAAATTTAACCAACTAGATTTTAAATAAGTCATCTTAAAAAAAAAAAACTAATTACATAATAATTTTTTGACTTAACAAATTATTATAAGCACAATAGAAAAAACTAGAAAAGACTAGATAAAATTATCTTGCCAAATAAGGAAAAAGTCATATGTCTTTTACGTAAAATAAAAATTATTTAATATAACAACTCCAACAAGTTAAAAAATAAAATTACAACAAAAATATAATTCGTAAGAACGAGTTAAAATTTATATAGATATTTGAAAATCGAGTGTGGGGGAGGACGGAGATTCCAACAACTGGAGCTTGCTTTACCTACCCCACACAAAAATATAAGTAGCTGGTATCGACAGCTGTAAGGTTACTTTAATGGCTGACTCCAAACCTACTACATTCCCCGCCCGCGTCCGTTCTTTTCCCCTTGCTCCAACCCAGATGAGAATTCGCATCCAGTTGTGAACTGAAAACTAGTATATTATGAAGACGAAAAGCGAAAACGCCTAACTATGCCCCTCACTCTTGTTAAAGAAAAAATCAAATTTGGTGGCAAACCTGCTTAGAAAAGAAAAAAAAGGAGGCAAACCCTCCACCAGACAGAATCTCACTCATCTATTTAAGCCAAAAAGACGGATGGGAGAACGAAAACAAGTGGAAAAAAGAACAGGAAAACAAATATATCAACATATCAGCAACATATCAGCTTGAAGCAATATATTTTGGCTGTCTGCTACACAAGATCTCTGGCAGGAAGTCCAGCACGGTTCAAAATGTATGACAAATCAGAGAGCATTTATACCTGCCTATTACACATCTTCCCGGGTTCCCCCGCAACTGCCAAAAACATGGCAAGGCAGAATTCATAATATTTTTTGATTTCCTTTGCAATGGTGTACATCTCTCTGACTCCACAAGCAGGAAAGCGGCGTAAGGAGAACATATGTTCTGCTAGAAGTAAGTGGCTATTGTTATGACACAGCGGCAGCTGCTTTATAGGAAATAATCAGGCGTTCTACGAGTAACATCTGGTTCTCCCCTCCTAGGAGCTGGCTCAAACTGCAGCACAAGACATCTGGTCTAGTAAATGCATGAACAAGATATACAGAGGCACCAACTACAAATCAACAGTTATATGTTGCACGTATCATGTTCGACTGGAAATATGCAACAGCGGGACAGAGAGAGACCTGGATGAACGTGTGGCCCTGGTAATCATCAACTTCCAAGATTGAAGCCATGTTCCCACAGCGATAGCAGTAATTGGGTGCGCTAAATATTGTAACCACCTTTTGTTCCTGTCCCACCAAACAACATTATATCAAAATATTTTACTGCATAATACTAATGAAAGTAAAATCAAATATTTGGTGAGAAATAATAATGACATGGGCCCAGTTAAATCCATCCATAACCAATTGATGAGCTCTAGCAATCAACTTTAAGTTGTTTGTATGGTTGAATTGTTCAGATATATCCTGTGAAAAAGAATGTGAAATCAGAGAACATACAGGAGACCTCAGGTGAACCATTAAAACTTAGAATGTACAATTTTAAGTGAGTATATCTCTCTACCACATCAAGGCAATAGGATATAAGAAATTAAGTTACCTGACCAAAGGTATATCCAGCACCACGAGGTGAAATACCCCAACCACATCGGTCATCTGGGTCTGACCATAACAAGTCACACATGGGTCCTTCATGGGGAACCTCTTGAACTCGATCAAAACTCCTGACGTTATCAAGATTTTCAATTGAAGGTGATAGCCCACCGTGCAGACAAAATATTTCTGACTCAACCTAGAAACAAAGAAATAGGGTGTGAACATCGCATCCAAATCAACAAGTAGAATCCTATTGCCTTCATTTTCCCCTTTACTATTTTGGCAAGCCATTGCGGCAAGTTATTCACCATGTACACCATTATAAAAGAGAGCATAACAATAATTATAGTGATATTAAAGAGCTAGGAGTCAGTGCAAAAGAAGAAACCCTGTCTTCCCTTTCCCCATCCTTCTCCACTACTTCCTATAACAATACAAGTAAAAAGAGTGAATCTCTTCCCACCTTTAATCTTCTGTATGCACATTTGTATTACTTACAAGTTTTAATTGGCAAACAGAAAGCGGAAAAAGTTTACTGACCAAGGCAGTCAATGGGAAATAGTCAAAAAGGTCTGTGAAAATCTTCCAGACACTAGCATTTCCATACCTGCACAGTATCATGAAGAAGAAAAAAAGAAATACAGAGTTACCACCGATTTACAAGAGGAACAAAACCAAATATATACTTGCATAAGAGCACATTAGTAAGTCAATGCCTTGATAAGTTGGAAGTCCACATATCCATCAACAAGAAAATCCTTCAAAATCACAGCTGAGCAGTCTAATGAGAATGCTTGGACTAGTATTCTATTCAGAAAGGTAAGTAGGTGAAATGCATTGTGTACTCATCAAGACCTAACTATATACTATGATTATCCAAAATACAGTCCTCAGATAACGAAAAGAGATTTTCCATATATCACAACTTTCAAAAGTGATAAGGAGTTTTCAACTCCATATTAACATCAATAATGTCAATTTTCAACGTCATCCCAATGCTTTATAGGCATTAAAACATAGTTACTTTTTTGTTGAAAGCTAAAATAACCTAAACTATTTTGACCTCTTATACCAAGCTAATGTACAGAAAGCTCACTTCCGCAGACATTCATCATAAAATCCATAGACCTGAGTAATCTGCCAAAGGGAAACACAAAAAATGAAGATGACATAATGAGCTCAATATCTGCTGTAACATTCACCAGTACAGACTAAAAATTAAAATTGCAGCTTACATAGCAATACGCGGAATAACACCAAAAAAACTACATAATAGAACCTATATGAACGGGGAAAAAAAGCAACCCCGAATTTCATCTAAGATGCCTCCTATTCCTACACAAAATATCAGGTAGCTACTCTGACTTAACACTAACTAAACATGTAATCTTTGTAACGAAATCAACAAATTCATGCTGCTATCAACACCAAAGCCCCAACATAGCAGTTGAAAACAAAAGGACTCATGTCATCAAAAGAAAAAGATTAAAGAAGGAAGATTGCAAAAGTATACCTGGCGACTTTCATGGTTCCCTCTGAGAATAGTAATCCGATGAGGATAGCGTACTTTCAGGGCCACCAAGAGCTGGATGAAGAAACTAATCAGTCCACCAATATATGGCCAAATGTCAGCCCCAGTAAAATATGCAAACATACAAGACAAGCACATAAACTCCCAGAGTACTTCTCCTTGGATCCCCACCCCTGGGCAGGGGACAGAAAAAAACCAACAAAATGCACCAGACAAACATAGAGATAAAATCTGGAGACGAAACCTATGAAGAATTGTGAACATTATGTCCCAGGTAATGGTGCCACATTACCTCCCAAGTTGAAGTATTTCCATAAGTAACCCAACAACTCAAGAAAGATAAACTGAGAGCAGCTATATCGTACATCAAAATCCCAAATTACAGAAACAGTGTCCTATTGTCAGTAGCTCTCCTTGACCTATCACTTCAAGAGGGCAACTTCCATCACTCGAATTTGCCAACCTACAATGAAAGCAGGAACTTCCAAATGCCAAAGGGTGCCTCAGCCATTTTTTATGCAAAGTGACTAGCTCAATGAAATGCTGCCTTGATTCCAACCACATGATAAGTTGGCCAGCGTTAAGAGTTGGAGTTGATGAGGGATGTTCCTATCCTTGAATCAGATGAAAACAAGCCTGTTCTTGAAAATTTAAAAGCATGAATCTCAAATTCATGTTTCTTTGTTTCTCTCAAAATAAAATGTAAAATCCTCTCCGTAAGAAGACACATTTCGTCAATTTGATTCTAAAGCTACTATTTTTCCCATCTCTCTTTATAAATAAAAAATATATATATTCTATCAGGTCCTTATGGCACAGTAAAGCAGTAATTTACAATATTTCAAAATCGGTTACGAGTTAATCAGTACATCCAAGTTGAGCCCTAGTACTTACATTAGCAGACTCAAAATGACACTCCAGTCTTCAACGAGGCTAAACCAGTTTGAAGGATAAAAACTCAAAAGAAAATTAGCAAACAGAAAACCAAGAACGACAACATAGGATGCACCAAGCCTGTTACAACACAAAGAAGTATATCATGGCTGACTAGTTCTTCGTACTTCTCATGGGATATAACAATATAGCAACTGGAACCAAAATGTACAACAAACAAGATGATACCCACACTTGATGCCATTTCAGGTCCAAAGTATAATTAAGTTTCTTGATTAAAATTTTACATACCGTGGCAGTTTCAACAGAATAATACCCACGGTCCACATAATCTCCCATAAAGAGGTAATTTGTATCAGGACACTGTCAATGAAAGAAAATAAATACATCATTTAGACCCAAACTTAAAAGGAAGAAACAGTCAGATGAAAGTAAACAACAAACATATTATCTAAAAATAGATCACCAAAAAAGGATTTGGAATGCCCTGAACATGCCATACCCGCAAGTCTTGTTGAGCTTCTTCCATGTTGGAATGTTAAGATTACATCGAACGAGTTATGAAAAACAAAATCTAACTTGTGGTTTTTCTTCAACTTTTTGGAAAGCAATCCATCTAGTAAAAGATGGTATATGAAGACGAGGACTCCTATAAATGACAGAATCATTAAAAGCAAGAAATAAAGGAAATATTGGCCTTTGTAATGAATTTAACAAGTATGGGATGACAAACAGCACTGAGTTAAAGTTGCACTGAATTGGCTCAGATAATGAGGGCACTTTCCAATGAAGTCAAGTTATTAGACATATTGACGATAAACAAAAAGAAAATGATTGAAGAGAAACCCTTCCCACAAAAGTGGATAAGACATACATTAATACTAATTATGATACTTCTGTTTCCTAAGGGAAAGAGGGGAGTCAATCAAATGAAGAGAACATTCAAAGTGAGCTCGATTAAAAACCAATAATAAAGTGAATTAAATGAGCAGTTGCCTCACTAGTGGCAATTTTTCTTTACAATACCCCTGAAGCACTTCAATATTTAAAAGCACTTCTGGTCCCAATTAGTTAATTTCGACATTCCCAAGCTGAGACATTACAGTTAAATTCAAACGATATGTCAAGATCCGAACTGATACCTTCCCTCCAATTCGAAAAAGTTCAGCAAGATCATGAAATTGCCCATGAATATCGCCACAAATTGTTACGGGGCTTTTCACAGGCTGTGAGACAGAAAGAATATAAAGCCGAAGATAAGATATCTAAAATTCCAAATTATAATGAAGAAAATATCAAGATATAAGAAATAGTAGCAAGTAACCATATTGCGCTTAGAACGAATTGCTATTGGTCACTGAGAGGTTTCTTTAGGGAAAAAAGCTCGGTTCTCAATATCAGTCAATAACTGCCGCCCGCGAGTTACTGTACACGATTCTTCAAGCTTAGCTAACAGTACATATATATGGACTTCAGTTTAAGCTTTCCGCCTAGCAACAAGAGAAACAGCCGAGCAGCTAAACCTAAGCTAGTCGGCAACAAATAATATAATGAAAGAGAAGCTGAGAATTTGAAGAGCAAGGATAAGCCGTTGCACCTGAACATTGCTCTCTTCCATTAGTATCTCCTTAGCCTTTTCGCATAACGCTCTGACCTACGGCAAAAACAAATTTTGCTAAGGTTCGAAAATTTCTAATTCCTTATCATTATTTTCTCAGCATCCAAAAAGATCATAGATTCTTTTTTCTTCTTTTTTTTTTTCAACTACACATATAAATGAACCTGCTGCTCCGATAGTGGTTTGCATTCCCTGAGGTGTGTGATCTGCTCGTCCAGGTCGCTGCTCGATTCCGATGGCAACGAATTCATGCCCATCTTGCTCCGGTTAGTATCCAGGTTGGGGAACACCATAACCCGACCTCGAGGTTTTCTGGAGTCGTCGGCTCCTGATCGTGGAGCAGAATAGAAACGGGAAAGCACGTGAAAGAGGGACTGAGAGAGCGCGTAGGGGTTGTATTTATAGCAGACAACATGATCCTTTTTTTTTGTGAGAGGACAAAATCAGTAATTCAATCCCAAAATCTAGGGGCTAGAGAGGGTCATAACTCAATCTTAAATATGGCGTTTCTTAAACACGTCTTAAAATTTTACTTGTACTTTTATTACTGATTTATCAACATAAAATTTTATAATCAAACGTAAAATGTAATAAATTTTAATAAATTTCAAATATTTTTTTCAAATCTCAATATAATTTACAGTACATATTAAAAAAAAAAAAAACTCAAAAACAACAATTTTTTACTCGTCTTATGCGTGTTTTCACTTCTTGTATAGTTCACATGCAAGGGTGGAGTTAGGACGACCAGACGGGCCCATGTTTCCGTCCCAAAACCCTTAGAAATTTTTTCCCCTAAGCAAAAAATAATAAATAAATAATTTACTAATTTCTTATATTTTTTATATGTTGGCCTCTTAATTTTTTTTTTGGGTGTAATTGATTTTCTTTAAAGTTGAATCTTGACGGCAATCGCATGTTGTCCACTTAAAGAGTCACGAGTACACAAATACAATGTTAGCTACTTTCAAAAGGTCAATTTTAAGGGAACATCGCAGTGAATTAAAAAATGAAAAAAAATATGGACTTTGGAATACTGGAGGGCTGAATCTAAGCTCAAGCAAGAAATGCACGCATGAAACGCAAATAGGCTACTACCATAGTTTATAATTTATAAATAACAAATAATATAGTAACAAGCGAATGACCTTAATTTAAATCTTTCGTTAATGGAGCCAAAAATTGTTAAATTATAATAGTGATTTGAGTATAAAAGGACTAAACAACGTTGTATTGTAAAGTCTAAATTATAAGCTTAATTTTCGTATTAAAAAAAGTATGTTATATACTGTTTATATAGCATGAAAAAAGCTCTCCAAGTAATTAGGCGCTAATCGTAGTTAGTAATGTAAATACAAACACAACTCAGGGGTTTTCGGGAGTGAAATTTAGAAAGTTAAAAATTTTAGGAGTTTGTAAAAAAGTAAAGATATTTTATGGGATTCGATGAAAAAAAAGAGAAATTAATAAATATTATAATAAAAAAGAATAAATTAAGAAAGAGAGAGAGATTATTTTATAATTTTTTACGTAGATAAAAATTTTGAGGGGTAGAAATTTCTACCCCAAACACCACCTCAATGTCAACTTGTTATTAGTGGCCAAAAAGAAAAAAAGAAAAAATGACAACGCAGAACCGACGAAAACAAAATAAGTAAAACGAACTTCCCAAATTAAAATCTCATATAGAAAGTTGACTTGTCGTCCGTTAATAAACAACTGGCACCCGAAGCAGGAATGCACCAAATTACAAATTACAGATTATGGGATAAAAATAAGCGGGCAGTTTCTATAAATCGGAGTCCGACACAAAATCCAAATCAAAATTAGAAACCCACGTTCCATACTTTAACACCGCTCACCCGAATTTTTCTCTTCTGCTCCTTATTTTATGCATCAAATTACAAATTAAAGATTATGGGATAAAAATAAGCGGGCAGTTTCTTAAATCGGAGTCCGACACAAAATCCAAGGGCATGTTCGTGTTCAACTTTTTTCTAAGATTCAAATCCATTAATGAAATTATCACCAAACATCTTAAGAATTCAAACACAAACACCAATACATTTACACAATCTCCAACAACTTTTTACACAAACTCAATACATTTTTTTAAAAAAATTATAAAATCTTCTCTCTCTATACTTTTTCACAAAATTTCAATATTTTTTTATTAAATAATTACATCAAATCATTTCTCTCTACACTTACACAAACACCTATAAAACACTATTTAACATAAATATTCACAATTTTTTTAAAATCCTACTATTTTTCACAACACAACATGCCCCAAATCAAAATTAGAAACCCACGTTCCATACTTTAACACCGCTCACCCGAATTTTTCTCTTCTGCGCCTTATTTTATGACGACAGCCTCCATTTTGTACGGGCCCCCATATGCTTCCAGATATTTTTTTTTCTCTCTGTTGGCTTGGTACACGAGGAAAGAGTGTTGATCCGCGTTGAAAAGCCACCCTGATCTTTCAGGAAGAGAATCAGACCGATATTTTTGTTGAGTGTCCGATCCAGCCCGTCTTCCCGAACGAGCTAGGGTTTCGAAGTGTTATTCTCAGATCCAAATTTCGCCAATCACAGCTTATTCTTCATCTCATTTTCAGATTCCCGCCCCTCTTGCTTCTTTCTCATTACACTGTATCTCCTTGTCTCGGAGCTAGGTACAGAGCCTCTTCTTGCTGTCGTTATCGATTTTTTCTTTTGTTTGATGCGAGCTTGTTGATTGATGTCTTTGTATTTCTTGTTTCGATGTTGAGCTACGTGCTCATTATTATTGGAGAAATCTGATTTTGTCACTGTTCGCGGAATCTGTGTGTTTGCTCGTAATTTCTATCTATCTTTTCTGCATTTCTGCTAGTCTACAATTTGACGAGTCTCCTGTCTAAAGCTATTTGATTCATTACCTTTTTTTGCAAGTCGTTATCTGATTCTGCATCTTCGGCACTATATATGGACATGCGTGTGTCTGTGTATTTGTCTGCTTCGCTTATGTATGATCTACGCTTTTATGTGTGCACACGCACACCGATATGATTTGCATTCTTTTTGCTCATTGTTGCTTGGGTTAGTTTGTTTAATTTAATTGTACTTGATCTATCAAGTTATTGATCTGCTGAGTTACGTATAGGGCAAAGGCGTAAGAAGAAAATTTGATTACGAGCAACTAGTCCTCCCTCTCGCATTTTGGTGGAGTAGGATTTTAGCTGTGGTCGCCAATTTCTAAATAGTAGGGGAAAGGACCAAAAAAATTCTGCGACTATGAGAACTTCATGGGCGGATTCTGTGGCTAACTCTGCATCTGAGAATGCAGCCACTGGTTCTTCCAACAGCACTAGCTCAAGACGCCCCACCCAATCAACCTATGTTCCGCCTCATCTCCGTAATAGGCAGTCTTCTTCATCAGACCCCCCTGCTTCATTACACAGTGCCCCATCACCTGCCCCATATTGGTCAATGATCAGGTTGGCTATGGTGGACCAGCAACTGGGTCACGCTTGGGTGGAGGTTCTAGGCCTGATTCTGGGCGTGCAGGATATAATGGTCTCACTGGTGGTCGAGGCGGTAGTGGGTGGAACAGCAAAAGTGGAAGGTGGGACCGTGGGAGGGAACGCGAGGTGAACCCTTTTGGCGATGAGAACAATTCGGAGCAAGAATTTAGTGAGCAAGAAAATACAGGTATTAACTTCGAGGCTTATGATGATATCCCGGTGGAAACGAGTGGGAACAACGTGCCACCAGCTGTGAATACGTTCGCAGATATAGACTTGGGGGATGCATTGAATCAAAATATTCGGAGGTGCAAGTATGTGAAACCAACTCCGGTTCAGCGTTATGCTATACCAATTTCTCTTGCAGGGCGGGATTTGATGGCTTGTGCTCAGACTGGGTCAGGGAAGACAGCTGCCTTTTGCTTTCCAATTATTGCTGGAATCATGCGGGGGCAGTATGTTCAGAGACCACGTGGAGCTCGGACTGTTTTCCCTCTTGCTCTAATTCTTTCCCCAACAAGGGAGTTATCATGCCAGGTGGGATACCACTTATTATCCAACTGATGTGCACTCTGAGAGCTTTGCAATTTGTCAATATAGGTATCTTGGTTTTCTGATTCTTGTCTCTGTTTTGATTGACTTGTAGATTCATGATGAAGCAAAAAAGTTCTCCTATCAAACCGGTGTCAAGGTGGTTGTTGCTTATGGAGGTGCACCAATCAACCAGCAGGTTTTCATTATTTTGACCATTGTTGTGACATGCTAATTCCTTGGCTTTTTTGTGTTTGCTTTTGTTGTGCTATTTGGTTTTTAATCTTCTAAGTTACCTAGCTGAAATCTACCCATAGGTGAGCCGCAGATAATGTTGTGTTGACTTGCTTGTTCATCATTTTGTTTTTCGGAATTAATTTATACTCAGTTATTTTGGTTTTTCTGTCCTAGCAAGTGTTCAGGTGTATAGATCTAGTTTGTTATCTTGATTGAAGTAGGTAGACCAATCTCAGAGAATGATGCTTTTCATTTTTGGATTAACTCTATAGCAATGGGCTTGCTGCCTTTCCTATATACGGAAATTGCTTTATTTTGGATTTTACTTGTCAGTGGTAGTTGTTTCGTGTGTCAAGTTTGTTGAATCTGTTTGAGTTTGCTGCAATGTGCCTTTGACACCATAGTTCTACCATCCTGGAGTGTAAAAGACCAGTAGATGTTCCAGTGCATAAGATATGTCTTATAATATTTGGAGGTGTAGGGATATTTAGTATGTGGGGAGTGGATATTGCAGGATGTTTTATGTTATTTGTGACAACGGATGAGTTGTCATAGAGTTCACTGGTTATTCTGGTTGTTGTAGTACTTTTTTATCAGCTGGTTGATCATTTTGTTTGAATATCTACCACCTAATCTTGCTGTATAGTAATGCTATGTTCTTTGGTCAGTTGCGAGAGCTTGAGAGAGGAGTTGACATCCTCGTGGCAACTCCGGGACGATTGGTCGATTTGCTTGAGAGAGCTAGAGTCTCATTGCAGATGATCAGATATTTGGCCCTTGACGAGGCAGATCGGATGCTAGATATGGGTTTTGAGCCTCAAATCCGAAAGATAGTGGAACAAATGGACATGCCTCCACCAGGTGTGAGACAGACCATGCTGTTCAGTGCCACCTTTCCTAAAGAGATACAGGTTGGTCTTAGTTGTTTTATTTAAGGATTTTTTTAGTTATTGTAATGGCAGTAATTTATGCACATTTTAGATTGTGTATTAATTAGAAAAGATTAAGGAGTCACCTTTTGTAATGCATGTTTTTGTGGGTGTGAGTAGGAATCCTGAATATGTAATGCAGGGTACCTGAGTGGTCAATCTGTGGTACTAGGTTTTCATTTCAATACCCAGATGGGACATAGTTCAAGCAGTCAGTATTTGGTTCTGGGTTTTCATTTCCATATGCAACTAGGTTAACAATAAAAGCTTGGCTGAAAAGAGGCACCTCGAATTGCATCTATCTGATAGCATTTTTGCCCTTTCGATTTGGTTTGCAGAGATTGGCATCCGACTTCCTTTCAAATTACATATTTTTGGCCGTTGGAAGAGTTGGTTCAAGTACTGATTTGATTGTTCAAAGAGTTGAATTTGTTCATGAGTCTGATAAGAGAAGTCATCTTATGGACCTTATTCATGCTCAGAAGGAAAATGGAGTCCATGGCAAGGTAACGTGACACATGCTTACATTCTTCAATCCGAACTCGCCTATGGAGTTCTTTTATCTTTTATTCAATATGTTTATTTATATTTAGCATGGTTACTGTAATTGCTTGTCTTTGAATTTGCAGCCAGCTTTGACGTTAGTTTTTGTGGAGACAAAGAAGGGAGCCGACTCATTGGAGCATTGGTTGTGTCTAAATGGGTTTCCTGCTACTACCATTCATGGAGATAGAACACAGCAGGTGAATTGGTTGGAATAGATCCGTTTAATTAATTTTGGGTTATTAGCTATATACTGCATCTTGTCTATGTTTCTTGACCTGATATTATGCATGCTACATTTGGATGGTTTCACTTTCATTTCAACTAGGACATCACCTATTAGGTAAGAAACAGAAGTGCTCTGCTGGGTTGATTGGGTGAAGAAATAAGCATTTACTGGTTATACCAGGAAACAATTATTGGTTGAAGAGTGGCTTCGGTGATTTGTCCAGCGGTTTGCATGGATCATTCTATGAATAGCTGTAGTTTTTACATGATTATTAGAATGTCATGGCCTTATTGTACATGCTTCTCTATGCAGGAAAGAGAGCAGGCCTTGAGATTGTTCAAAAGTGGAAAGACACCAATATTAGTGGCAACGGATGTGGCAGCACGTGGTCTTGATATTCCACATGTAGCTCATGTGGTCAACTTTGACCTTCCCAATGACATCGATGATTATGTTCATCGAATAGGACGGACAGGGCGAGCTGGCAAAACAGGATTGGCAACAGCCTTTTTTAATGAAAACAATTCATCATTGGCAAGGCCACTGGCTGAGCTAATGCAAGAAGCAAATCAGGAAGTACCTGCTTGGCTTTCACGTTATGCATCAAGGGCTTCCTATGGTGGTGGCAGGAATCGGCGGTCTGGGGGAGGCCGTTTTGGTGGTCGTGATTTTAGGAGGGACAGTTCATTTAATAGGCCCACAGATTACTATGGTGGAGCAAATAGTAGCAGTGGATATGGGGGGTATCAAGGTGGTTATGGTGGGGGGTATGGTCCAGGTGTGACCAGTGCTTGGGATTAGTGTCCTGCTGTATACTGAATTTGTTCTCTGTTGTAGCCTCATTAGTATATATATTTTCCCTTTTTTCTTCCAGAGTTTCAAGGATTATTGTTCTCTCTTTTACTTCCTCGAGTATCTGAAACTTCATGGGGGTGCCAAGTAGGAAGTATTCCTGGAGAGGGATTGGGTGTGGTAGAAGTAACACAGTTCTTAATGGTATAGGTGTAACGATTGCTAGACTGGTTGAGAATTACAACAAAAAATATGGGATTGCGTGAAAATGTTTATTCAGTCACAATAAATGGTAAGACTATTTGAGTTAGCTTAATTGTGCATAGACATCCACCAGGTGCAGTTCAGTTGGTGCGACAGACACCATCCAAGATCAGCAGTTCTGAAGTAGCTTTTGTGGGGCCATTAAAATAGTAGAAGCCTAGATCTTGCCTCTTGTATAGGGATCGTGTGTTAGTTGATGGGCTTTTGTTGAGGTTACTGAGTGCACGGTGTGTTTCCCCGTGCATAGGCACTTCTGCTATTGTGGCTAGCAGGCACTGCGGGACAATAATGATGATGGTGCCCTCAAAGAAGCAAATCGTCGACTCATGCCAGCCAAATGAAAAACGGATTTACGCGAGTCAGGCAAAAAAGCACGCGGCTAGAGAGATTCAAGCATTTACGAGGAAGTGCAAATTTATGGATCAAGAACCTATCCCTGTCTAGAGAGTCGAGCAAATTTTGCCTTGGACTTCTCTGATTGGATGAAAAAGACAGCAGCGCTGAATGGATGGTATTGCACCTCCATAATCACATATCAACGCGTCAGCTCAGGATGCTGCGAGGTCTTTTTCCAAGACGCCATGGAAGCGGCTTGGGACAATGGTTTAACCCTTTGGCTGCGAATACTGGCACATTATTTTGGCAGATGACTGCGGCTTTGATGATTATGATCGGAGGGGAAAAGAAGTCAAGGGGATTGGAGTTTTTCGGCATGGGAATCAGGCAAATGGTTAAATATCTACAACCTATGTTGGAAAGTGGCATCCAAAGATCTCTATTATCCTGAAAATTGGAAGCCGTGAGTTCAAATAACTCATTTCGGTATCGATAGTTTTTCACAAAGGTTCCAAGAGACAACAGGTACAATGAACAGGAGTAACAGAATTGTCATCCGAATACTCAAGTATGATCAGCACTCCGTTCCAAAGAAGAGACCAACCTCACAAACCAAAACAATATAGTGGTGTTACTCTGCACATTTGCCTTAAAACATGGAATGATAGTTGAGCTTTCAACGCTGTCATTGAGGAAAACAAACGTAGGAAGCAGAAATGTTATTTGGAGTTCAAACTACTGTCCGTTTCTTTCTCATACAACTTCTCAACAGCCTTCGATGTTATTAATTAAATTGACATTAATGAATTGCCTGATAAATTGGTTACCGAATCATACTTTTCTTGAATGTTTGTGACATTCGCCGTTGATGAAGTTTTCTGCCCCTTGAAATATCATGTCCGCACCAATTAACTTGACATGCTGTTGACATGTTGGTGCTTCCCAATTTTGCTTTAGCTATGATAGAACTCTTAATCACAGCTTCCATATCAGCAGAGATGATGATGTGTTGTTGCATCCTAAATCACCACCCTGCCCAAAACTCTCATAAAACAGCAACCGCGCTAGGAGAGTGATTGACCATTCCAGTCTAACGTATTAAGATTACATGCCCCTGTAACTGTGATAACAGAGGAGAGTTGGTTAGTGTAAGATTGTTGAGTCTCCCAAACAGAAAATAAAATTCACATTCCAGCTTTCTGAAAATCTCCCTTTCCCGCATAACAGTGATTCGAGACCTGATCTCAAGCAGCAGATGAGTTTACTCGATTGAGATTAATCTGGTAATCAAAATTTTAACTGTTCGACCATATAAACTCACACTCTTCCAAATCTAAGTCTTGGCAATGGCAGCCTCTTTTAATATGAAAGCTAACAAGCATTGGTTGTGCAAATCTTGTATTTTCTCCCTTCTCTATAGATGAACCTAACATATACTTCATCAAGCCAAACAGGGTGTCCCAAAAATATGTTTTCAGATAATGCTATAATTTGGTTTATGGTTTTGTGCAATTAATGAGAAATAGAACCATAAATCTCATTCTCTTCTTAGTATTTGCAAAGGAAGATTTAAATAAGAAACATGGAAGGAATTTCCCAAGAATAAGCAGACAACTGTTGCCTAGATTGTAGAAATCAATGTTCTTAGGAGTCTCGATGCTCAACTAAGAGAATGACCAGAACTCTCAACTGCCGAGTGGGATTCCTTACCTTGAGCCAATGATCATGGTTTGCCGTTTGCTTTTGAGTAGATCTCTATGATGATTGATGTCATACAAACACTACTCTTCATCAGACCCTTCGTCATCTGAAATTTTCTCCACAGAGCACTCATCATCAGTTTCAATCTCTTCTGTCTCAGAACCTTCTTCTCCTGTCTCACTTTCCACATTATCAAGTAAAAGATCTTGCCGGGGTATCAAATTCACACCTTTACCACGGTAAAGAAGCCCTGTTCTCATAACATGATAAAACTTCTGCCTAAGACGTGCAAGGGGATGTGGTTCCACGAGTTTTCCCCGGCGGTACCCTTCCCTAAGAGCCACAGTCGTTGTCTTACACTTTAATGACAGGTAGAAAATCCCCGGATACCTTGTAAATATTCGAGTAAACTTATGTGGAAGATTTAGTTCCTCCCTCAAGCTTCTTAGGTAGTTCCTTTTAGTCTTTTTGTGAATAGTCAGATCCAACATCTCATGCAAAACCCCAACAACCCGTTTCTCCATAAGATCACTCTTAGGATCGATTTTTCTAGAATCCTCATACGGAGAAATGTATGGTAACTTCTGAAACTCTTCCATCCATGCCTTCACCTTATTCTGTGCTCCGTATCCCCTTGGAAAACTCATGGGGAATGCCATCGCCGTTTGCCCCCTCTTGAATTGCCTATACTCATCACCCGATTTTTTCCTCTCATTACTTCTTTCCAATGCCGACACCGCGAGTTCCTCACGCCACTGAACAAGTCGCAGGCACGAGACCCCATTGGAGGCTTTAACAAATCGGAAGTGATCCGGATACTTTGGAACCAATATCTTTTCAAAAGTATCAGGCAAACCCAAATCCCATTTCAATGGATATAACGATTGCAATGGTAAAGCCCTAGTATTCATCATCATAAGCACTCTACAGAGCCTCTCCACGGTGTCATTCTCGAAGTTTTGGTGTATACTTTGCTCTTGTGAGTCTAACAATAACGCAGTATCTGTTAACTTGAAGCAAGGCAAACTGGCGTAACGGGTGTGAGGGAATTCGTGGAAGAGTGTGGGGTACCTGCGCAAGAAGCGGAGAACGGGGACGGTGAGGCCGAGAAGCTTTTGCCAATCGGCGACGGACTTGGCAGTGAGGAAATCAGTTGGGGAGCGCTTGATAGCGTCCTTGAGGAGGCAAGCGGCCTTAAGATCGGTCTCAGTGTCGATAATGTGGTCCAGGCTTCGGTTCTTTACCCATTTGAGACGGACCTTGGTTATACCTCGGCACTGGTGGAGCTGGTGAGGAAGAAAAAGACCGGGGTTCTCGGAGGGGCAGGTCTTATAGGTTTTTAGTATTGAGAAGAGGCAGTGTTTGATATTGGTCATGTTTGTGGGAAGTAGCTGTTTGAGAAAATGTTTCAGAGGATATTCATTTGCTACCATAAATAAGAATCGAAAAGGTCGCGAAGCTGCGGGTCGAGGAGGAAATCAAATGCGGATGCGGAGGAAAACTGTGGGACGCCTCTGCTTAAATCCCGTTGCTTCCATATAATTCCGTCTTCTTTTCCGTCGAGGGCTTCCTCTGTCGACGTGTAACAAGGGGAGTCGAATATCGCCGCAAATATAGCAAAAGACAAGGATATAACTGCAAATATCTAGCCTGCATAAAACAACCGAAACCGTCGAAACACGAACTACTCCCTGATCAAAATGGAAGAAGCAGAAGCAGAGCTCACATGGAACAGGGAAACAGTGCCAAAGGTCCTAAAAATCGTGAGCACGAGACTACCCCAGAGAGACCTCACCTCTCTTCTCCTCGTCAGCCCATGGATTCTCCGCACCCTAGTCTCTTATCCCTCTCTTTGGCTGGTAATTTTTTCTTAGTCTCGTGTTTTGGTGGTTTTCACGGGGTATGAATATTTATCTATGTCGGCCTGACCTGGGGTTTTACATGTTAGGTCCTTGATTTGCGTGAGATGGGAAATGCTGGAAATAGGCTGATAGCTGCTCTTTCGCTGGTTGGTATAGACTTTGATTGCAGAAATCATTTTTTTTTCCTATGTATGGAGGATGGTCGTTTCGTCGTCGCATGGGCAACCATAAGTGATGATGTGTGCTTTTTAAGGTGAAATTTGAAAACATTCAATAGCTGGTGAAATGGCACACTTACCGTTTAAGATAAGTGAAAGATTGGTGGTTATTTTATCTTGGATTCTATGTAAAGGGCAGTCGATGTCTTCACGAAGAATTTTTTTCGCCTTGCTGAGGTTATTGCTACGTTGTTAATGTGATGATTTGGTGCTGGTCATTACTGTTGTGTTTTTGTAGCCGAGATATCGTTATGTGAAGCAGATAAAGCTTGAATTTGCGCAAGATATTGAGGACAAACATCTTGAACTCCTTAAAAGCAAGGTAACTTATATGAAAGGTTTTGTTAGTTGGTGTGTTCACATTGCGGTGTGGGGCACCAGGGACCATAAAATTGTCCTCATTACATAGATCCTGGTCATTTCATCAGAGGTCTTTTCTAACAATAGTCTTATAGGCTGCGCATTGAAAGGATTTGCTGGGTATCAGTCCCATGTTATGTTTGTAAGGATCAAGACCTTTGAGATGCAAACATATGGCCTCTACATAATGCAGGACCTAGAAAACCTGTATCCTTGCATGCTTAAGTGTTCGTAGTTTCAAGACCCCAAGATTCCTGCTAATATATGTATCCTAGATGGAGTCATCACCTTTAAGTGAATTATGCCTGTATGGGAAATTGTGATAAATATGCCTTCTAAAGGATATGATATGCCTTTGCTGTAACTTTGACATTTCATCTAAGATTCTTTGCTTTTCTCGTTTGGATTAGTCAAGGTTTCATTGATGAATTGTATTTAATAGTGTTTGGATTCTCTTCAAAACTTGGAGTCGTTGAATCTGAATGGCTGCCAAAAGATCTCTGATAATGGAATTGAAGCTATAACCACTGCTTGCCCTACGCTAAAGGTGTTCTCAATCTATTGGAATGTGAGGTATTCAATATCCACTAGATTTGTGTATTACGTAACATTATCATATCCTCTCTTTTGTATCCAAACTTTTCTCGTTTCTGATGAACTTTGAAATATGAATTCAACTCCAGGGTAACAGATAGGGGCATAAAGCACCTGGTGAATTGCTGCAAGAATGTGACCAATTTGAACTTAAGTGGTTGTAAGGTATTTGATCAAAACTTTCCATCCTGCTAACTGCATGTAGTAGGTTGATACATTTGTATACGCAGACAAAGTTGTAGTTATTTATTTATTAACTTGTTTGTTGTTATCAGCATCATCATCATGTTAAAGGTGAATTTTTAAGCAGCAAAACAATATGTGAAACATGAAATGTCCATCTTTTGAATTTTTTTGGTTATATCTTGCATCCACTATGCGACTTTTGAGTTCTATAATGTCTGTGTATTCTAGTGTAGTTTACTTCCCCCTTACATTGTCTTAATGTAGTACTTTGATGTTGCATTCGCAGAATATCACAGACGAAAGCTTGCAATTAGTTGCTGAGAATTATCCAAAACTAGAGTTTTTGAACCTGACTAGGTATGTTATGGCTTACATGAGTATTGGAAACTGGATATTCTTGAAAACAAATTGACCTGTGCGCTGTAATATCATGGCAGAATTTACAACAATCATTTCTCAATGGCGTGGCTGTTAGGCTATGATCCAATAGACATATGATAACTTGACAGCACATTTTGCTTTGTTGGTACAGGGGCTTGTCAGGATGGATTATTATTGTTTGCTAATTCTGTCGTGTATTTAAATCTTCCTCTTTAACATTTGCATTCTAGATGGTCAAGTGACTTGGCAAAATTAGTTGCCATATGTACCAAGCCGTACCTTCAGTATTGTTCTTACATTTCATAACATGGTATGCTTAGGTGCATCAAGTTAACAGATCGTGGATTGCAGCAGATACTTCTCGAATGCTCCTCTCTCCAGAGTCTCAATGTCTATGCTGTATCGGGGTATGAATTTGAATATTTCTGTATTAGACACAAAACTAGTCCTTGCTGTGATTTGACTGGTTGCATTACCTCTCTTCTCGCTTTCTCTCCCCATCCCCCAAAGCTTCACAGATGAAGCTTACAAGAGAATATCACTCCTACCGCATCTTAAGTGCTTAGACCTTTGTGGTGCCCAGGTAAAACCTCAGGTTTGCTAAACAACCTTTTGCACAGTGTGTAAACAAACCTGGCATTGATAGTAATCATGAATACGCTATTTCAGAATCTATCAGATGAAGGACTTGCCTGTATAGCTAACTGTTCAAAACTTGTGTCTCTCAACTTGACATGGTAACTAAAGCTTCCAATTTCCCAAAGATATCTTTAAGAAAAGGTAGACAGATTGTTAGAGAGTAAACCACTGTGTTATTCTTTTCCCTG
Source organism: Morella rubra (assembly GCA_003952965.2). Classification (NCBI taxonomy): domain Eukaryota; kingdom Viridiplantae; phylum Streptophyta; class Magnoliopsida; order Fagales; family Myricaceae; genus Morella; species Morella rubra. Next base: position 11,921,245 of record CM025850.1, on the reverse strand, counting down.
ATAGGTGTATCCGAGTCACTGATGTTGGGGTCATAGACGTTGCACAGGGTTGCACCTCTCTTGAATTTCTTAGGTAATCCCGATGAGAGAATTTTTAAAGAACTTAATGATCTCATATTGCTCAGTGTATACTTGACTTGAGCTGCTGTAACCTCTTGTTATTTACTCACTCATTTTTACATAAGAAGCTTGACTATGTTGTTGTCCCAAGATGATGATAGATGATGTTTGAATGTATCCATTACTAGCTAGTGTGCTATTTACAAGACCTCAAAATCACTTGTGGTAATTAGGCAAACCGATACATTCCAGAAAACAAACTTATCTCTGGTAAATATGCAATCCTCAATTGTTGGGCATTGTAAAGGATAAAAGCTCATGGGCCATCTGATGCAATTTTGGTGACATCCTCGAGGCATGTTGTGATCTTGCTTATTAATTATTTCTCTAGTGGTAGTAGCTATAACTGATGTCATCAAAGAACATAATGCAGCTTGTTTGGTATAGTTGGAGTGACTGATAAGTGTCTAGAGGTCCTCTCAAGGTCCTCCTCAAACACGCTTACCACCCTTGATGTGAACGGATGTATTGGCATTAAGGTAAAAACTCTTCCAAATGGTGTAAATTTTCTTTGCATAGCAAAACATGGTTCTTAATTGGATGTGTGTTTGAGACTGTGGTACTGTGGTTTTCTTCGCTTGTAGAGACGGAGTCGTGATGAATTACTTCATTTGTTCCCCAATCTGACTTGCTTCAAAGTGCACAGCTAATGATGGTGAATGGAAATGTGTTAAATAACAGGACCTCCTTCCAAACAAGGTATTGTACCTGCGTAGTTACCATATTGCTTGAACTAAATTAGCAAACGCAACTATCATAAAGGATGATACGAATAATCTATCCAGAACTTGCTCTGTCTATGTGCTGTACTTGAACTTACATACAGGGGAATGAGGACTCATTTATGGACCCACCCTCATATAACCACATGGGATGGAACCATGGATTATGCATTATAGGTGACATTCACCTAAGGCATGAATTTTTCTTGTATGTTTGACCATGTTTTGGTGTAGACTAGGAAAAGTGGGACTGCTTGTATGCCTGTCCTTTTCTCTATTCTTCCAGTAATGCGGTGTGTCAATTCTCTCAAGTGTCTTATGTTCTTAGTAATTGACATTAGACATATATTCCTGGGAAAAAGATGGAGATTGTGGATGCTGACTACTTCTGGACTATGTTGTGCAGGTTACTGTAAACATGGATTTCTCTACCTTATCAATGCCTGAAGATCCGTATGCAATCTTCAATGCTGGACAAATTATAGAGATTTGCTTTCTTCCTCCACTTGTGAAGGCAATACTTTAGGTTCAATGTACGTGAAGTTTTGAAGTTACATTTTGATCTTGGGGTTATGACAGCTGATTTGAAATAGTAGCAGAGAAAATTGGTATGGCTACATATATATTATCCGAACACAAGTATTTTCCAACTGGAAGGCCCTGTGGAAGAAACAAGCTTGATAAGTCTTGAGCAGTCAGGATTTTCGTGGTTCTTATTTTGAATTTTATTGCTTCTACTCTTGAACCCTTTTTTCCTCGGCTTCTCGCAGACCAATTTTCCGTTCTATCAGGCGACTAAATATCATTCCTTGCCTCATAATGTCGTCAGATTTTCCAACTCATTACTCTGGTCTCTTTATTAGTCATTAATCTGCCAAAACACAGTACAGATGATGGGATCAATCTCAGGCGTGCGTAATCCGTTCTCCCCTATTTACCATAATTTCATGGCCGAGGGTACCAAGTTTCTAGACTTCGATGTTTCTGTCAAAGAACACTGCCACTAGTTGGATTTCTTTCCATCTGACCTTACTCGCTTTTCAGTCTCTTGCGTCGATTTACGTTCAACTGGAAGCTCGAGTCAGAGGACAAAATTGGGAATAGCATACATGATTCATATATATATATATATATATATATATATATAATAAATAGCATACATGATTCACAGCAATGCAAACCCTGCAAAATTACTCTTGAACATTGACCGCCCATCAGTACATGTTAAGACCTTGTCAAACAAAATCATCCCCTGATTCACAACGTTGAAAACTTACGAATTCTCTAGGACAGGGAAAATCTGACCTGCTCATCATGAAGAAATGCCTACAGTTTCGAACATACTCTGTTTTAATTAGAAAGCGGGAGTTATACCAACAACAGTCCAGCATGACAGTCACTATTAATTGTCTTTCTCTGTTCTTTACTTAAATTAAAACTTTATGGTATGTACAAAAGCTGCTGCTGATCTGAATCCTTCCCATCTCAGCTATTAGCATGATGCAGTTTGGTTCATATGTGATAGTCGGAAACTACCTTCTCCAATAATAGGGACCGTGGTTCCTCTTCCTCAGCAGGCAAACTTAAGGAACGAACTGCAATTACATCCAAAGACATATGGGGAACCCAAGACAAGAGGGCATCATCCAATTGCAGGCGCCACTAAATGACAGGATGATAAGTTAACTCGGAAGTAGTGGAAAATTCTATTTGAATTTCTATTGATAAGGAAAAAGCAAAGGTTATTGAGTACGGGATAACCACAATTTTTCTATGAGACAACGGTGGCATAATACAAAGCAGATCATAGCAAGGATCCCACAAGGAGATACCTGAGTAAGACACGGCCATGATCTACAATTCTTACAATAACTAATCTTTATCCAACAGCTTCAGTTGTTCTTTTTCTTGGCGTCTCCATTCCTGACCTACAACCATTGAGGTTGACATCAACATAATTACCACATGAAACGGAGTACCAAGTGCAACTTAGTGGGAAAACAGGCCAAATTGCCAGATGACGTTCTGAAAAGGTTTTGGTAAATCTGATAATGCATCCTAGTTGTCAATTTTTACCACCAAGTTCAGGAAAGACATCCTTCAAGGTGAAACAATGGAGTATGTGATATTTTGGTGGGGTCAATCAGTTAAAATGTATTCTCTATTTAACATCTTGGACATAAAATACTCGGTTGTAATTCGAAGCATTTTCTTTTGGTGCCGCAACTGAACTGTCCAAACACTGACAATTTTTACTTGGTTTAGCTCTGACTGATCCAACTTGAGAGGGTCAACAAAGTGACAAACAAAACACATGGTAAGGATCGCTCGTAGAAAAAAAGAACATATAGGATACACCAGCATGCTTGTGCTTTTCAACTTGAAAAAAACTTTTCATTTCAAATAAGAGAAAACAAAGGATGTGAACATGAAAATCCATTTATCAATCACAATCCTAACAAAGGAATTAAGAGCATAGCTACTTTGGGGGAAAAAACCTAATCTTGCAAGCACATAAGCAAAAAAATGAATCAGAAGAAAATTATACCACTTACCCTGAAGTGTCAACGTCTAGCTCTAGGCATGCAGCGAAACTCAGCTAAGAGTGCTATATGATCGGAGGACCACTCTGGAGAAGGAAGTGCGGTGTCTTTCCTCAAGCTCTCCTCATCCAACAGCTCCAATAAGGCCTCTACCGTCAGAGAGTCCGCTGGAACCACGACACATGTAACCTACTAGTAAGATCTTAAAAATATCATAGATTAAGAAATAAAACCATATGTTGCACCAATGTTCACCTGTGTAAAATATGTAATCTAGTGTGCCGATAAAATCTCGAGTGCAATTTGTAAATAACGGTTCATTTGTGGTTGAGTCCAACCTCCTCCTCTGCTGTTCCAAACCAAGACCAACCCCCATTCTTGCAAAGGACGAGTAAGCACTAACCTGAAAACGACCATAAGTCATATGCAGCATCTTAGACCAAAAATTACATCAACTTCCTCCCCCAAACTATATTTCCGACTTTTTCCCATTTTACCAAAAATCTAGAGAGAAGAAAAAAGGTGATTCTGCAGTATCATCAGAACCCAGGGGTAAGAGATGGTATATTACCAGTGGCAACTGATGCACCAGCTTGCTATTTGGACGCAAGATACCAAGAGGATCTGCTGCCAAGTCTGGATGTAACGGATCCACCTTCCCCATTGCAAGGAGCGAATGAGGAGCACTGCAACAAAGTTCAACTCAACCTTAATGCATAAACTGACACATATAAAATGTAACTTAAAACTCTTATTTCAGCACAAGTTATCTGCTTAGAGAAATTAACAAAATAGAGAGAATGAAAATACACTAAAATAGTAGCATATCAATGGACAGACCTTCCAGGAACTGAATTAAAATCCCCGCAAACCAGCATTGGAATGTCTGCACTGGCAGCTATTTTCTCCAATCCTTTAAGGAGAGTATGAACCTAAGTTGACAAGCAATCATCAAAGTCGATAGGATTTTTTATGATTGAAAAGAGTACAAGGATACATATAAAGAATAAACAAAAAATTTTACCTGCCAGAGCTTTACATCCTTTAAATCGTGGTGAACATTTACATGAGTATTTGCCTATAGCCAAAAGGCAATAAAAATGTGGTAAGTATATGCCAAGACATGGCCGTGCAAGCCAATAAGGAGTAGAGAAGGAGAAAGTCACTGAAATCGTTAAGTATCACCCCCTTTGCTCAAGGGACTACCTACCATTTATTTTCTGAAATATCAAATACCTAGTTTATTTCAGCCTTTCTATCTCTCAGATCTTACAATTCAATTGATTTAGAAGTTTCCAATGAATCAAAGGACAGAAAAATAATAAGAAAGTACATCTTCCCCACCTACATCAAGTTATATCCTTAAGGCAACCATCAACAAAATGAGAAAGAAGCCACCACAACACATCAAAAGGAACGACTTGGTACATTAATGACAACTGAGAAAGACGCAAATGCTCGGTCAGGCCTCTTAAAGCCTGTCACTGCTCACAGAAAGTAGCTTGACTATGCAATCGCCATAAATGAGGAGGCAATACATTTGCACACATAATCTTAAAAAGGGTTCCATGTCCAAAACAACAGGCACGGAAGAAAGGCAAAAAAAGGTGGTGGGGGTTGTTGTGGGGTGGGGGGGACTTGGCGAGCTCAAAACAAGTAAAATACAAAAGGGATTAAAAGCATAACCAAATAAAGAGAGAAAGAGGGAAGAAGTAACAAAATAGGAATTCCTACCACACATAGAAGCTGGCGTTTTCCAGGATTATCAACTCCCTGGTTGCTGAATTTTGCTTCCAGAACCACTATCAGTGCAACATTATCCTATTAACAAGAGGAAACTCACATGAGTATCAGGCCAACATACACTGCACAATATGTGGGACAAGACCCAGCAAAATGCGCCAATGCACCTTAAATAATCGGTTTAAAGCAGTTTTCTTCTGAGCACTTGGTAATTGACTATCAGTCCAAGACTGTGCAGCCTTATTAAATTCCACCTGCATGCAAGCAAAGCCTCCATTAAAACTTGAAAGAATTCGAGGCGATATAAGTAAATGAAGACAATTCCGACCTCATATTTTTTAACATGTGAAAATCTGTCTCTCCGGAAAAATGTCGCACATCCATCAATTGTATTGGTATTTGCACTGTAAACCTGCATTCAACTACATAGATCAATAACCTAAATAGTGTCAACAGCTATTATCAATCAGAATGACAAGCTTTCAAACAACCTCATTTGTTTTTCTCTTATATAAACCAACATAGCCATGTTTATCAAGCTCTGGAGCAAAAAACTCCTCGTAGTGATCACTTTGAACCTGGAAAGAAGAAGTACTGCATTAATTCATATACTAAGGCAGGATGCCCAATCAGTTCACAAATAAAGTCCTACCAGCCAAATGTCTTTTTTTTATCAAGTTGCAAATTTATGACAGTGAGGAAACCAATGGACGAGGAAACTCGCAAGTTCTACTGCCTCATGATGTTCTAGCTAGTGGTTGCATAGGAAGATCATGCCTCACTATGTTATGTGGCATTGATATATTCTAAAGAATACAGTAAGAGCTGCAAATTGAACCCTTCGGAATATGCCTATATCACTTCAAAAATATCAAGAAATTCTACATTTAAAGACTGAGCCTAATTAAACAAAACAAACCTATATTTCATGTTCGGCATTAACATAAGGTTTGCAAGAAACTCACCAAAGGTCCTGAAATAAATTGACCCGTTCAAATACCTAAAGGTCATTTGTGTCCTCAAATATGCTCAGACTGACAGAAAAACCTATCCACTGATCTAATACCTCTTTCTTTTCAATTTGTTAAATTTCGAGGACCAGAAGGTACTAAAAGTGCAAAATAGAAATCTAAAAATGAGATCACACAACACCTAATATTGCTGATTTTACCTTCTGTAAGCCTTCATTGAGTAGACAACTTCCATACAAACAAAAGTATTTTAACTGAGATTTCCCAACTACCTTGTTCTTACTCCAGTAGTAAGACCCTAACATTTATCATCAAACAATTGTTCAAGTCTGCTCACATACCTCCTGAAGACAAACAATATCTGCACGGTAGCCAACTATTTCTCTTAACAAATTTTGTCTGCGATAAGGCCAGGACAGAGCCCAAGAGGGGCAGTAACTGTATAATTCACTTGAAGCATATGCATCAGACAAAATGTTGTAAGAGAGCACGGTAAAAGTCCCCGAGGACGAAACTCGGCCATCTGAATCTAGATGGCCAATCACATCAGCTCCATTTACTGGGATTAAGCAACGTGGACTAGGTGATGGAGCTGGAATGACGCGAGAAGTCAATATAGTGTTCACATGCCCAACAGGAAGTTTCGTTTCAACTTCTACTACAACACATTCGAACTTCAGAACATGGCCAATATCATCAGCTGTTGGTGTATATGTTTTATAGCGTCCAACCTCAAACCAAGTTTCTCCCCCACTCCTTTGTGTCACAGCAGCAGGATACAAAGGTGTTGAGCCATTTGTCAAGCTGGTAGTTGATGCAGAACCCGATAAGCTAGCGGCAGATCCCGAACTATTGAAACGCCCAAACAGCTCTTCCTCATCGTTTCCATTTTCATTTACAGCACTTGCAGCACGATCATGTAAAACACGATGATGCTGCCATGCATCTGAGAAGCACTTAGGCGAGCAATGGTAACTTTTGGCAACAGGTATTTTGGCCTTAACACAACCTAGGCACTGCAATGTGGCTTGCTCAGATGGATGTATACTACAGACAGCAACTTTTTTATCACTCTGTATACGATACCTGCAATCAAACCCAAACATGGGGCAAGATGTACCTTGTCAATAGCCACTGGCTCAACTCCATGTTTCAAATCTTTCAGTAACAAAGATAACATAAACCAAGCCACTAAACAAGACAATGGAATAGAGCGGGCATCAAAGGAAAATGTTCAAATCAACGATATCTTAGAAGGCAACATCACTCCTCTGACAAAATATATGAAATAAGCCACGAGGCAGCCACATACTTTTTGATGACGCAAAGGGCAAAACTTGTACAATTACAGGCATATTCGAATGAGTATGTTACAAAAATAAACCTATGCTAATAATTTACATGAAAGATGATTTTTACATTCTCTCATGCCTAAGCCATCAGTCATCTCTGGACATTAGAGAGATCAGGTAGGTTGCTGTTCGAAACAAGTTTATGATTTCTTATCAGCCTACCAATCTCTATCACCTGCTGTTAAAGATGCTTCTCTTAAATGTCAAAGTGATGAGTCTACAATAATTCATCTGAAGACTTGAAAATTCATCAAATTGCTCAACACACTGGCGTGGTTTTTCTCTTTTTGTTTAAGCTCCCTTCATTGTTATCACTTTAATTGTTTCTTATGTTCCAACCCCCTTTTCAAATTGCTAACCGCATAGTTCAGGATTTGTTTTTTCTATTTATTTTAAGTGGACGTAAATGGAAGGTAATAAATACCCTCCCCCACTCACTAAACACAGAACTCAATCCGTCCAGCTACCCGTTTAACACGAGGGCTGCCTGCCAGCTCTGCCCATATTTTCCCCTCCATTTAGGTCTACAAAACTACTCCTAGAATCCACCAGCTCCACATATCTTCTGCCTTTTTTGGGCAACCAGTAGATCTATTTTCTAAGTTTGACACCCTATTCAACTCGCTAGCCTCATGCATTTCCTTTTTTCCGTGTTAAGGAAAAGAGGTCCCAGAAGTTTATGATAAAAGGGACATTCTTTTTCATTGACTATGCCGATGGTGCGTGCACCAGCATTGTTGGGGTAAATCTTGATACATTAAGAATGCACTTTAGAAATGTAATTTATGCTCATCAACTGAAAAAATCAATTAGCATGAAAACTTAAAAACTGCCGATCTATTATATTGAATTGCACTATCCAAGAGAAAAGCAACAGCAGTGAACATTCAAGAAGAGACTAAAAAGCAGAAGAGCACGGGAAAAAAAAGTTTCCAAAATTCTATTCTAATAAAATCACAACTCTATGTATGTGTGACAAAAAACCACTATTGAAAGAATAACATTAAAGTCATTCAGACACAATTGAAGTCTACAAATATTGCAGACTGGTCTGTTAGTGCACATAAATAAAAAGAACTAAAAATCCTAAGCACCAGAGAGCATTAGCTAAATGAGGCACAACAAAGTTGAAGTCTTTACTGAAAAAAGGCAAAGTCAAATGCAACCAAAAGCAGAAACAGACCCAAAATTCGACAACAGCTAAAATGGTGGGGCTTTGTAGCACTTACCACTTGTACCTCAGGAAATGGCCTTCAAGTGGGGCCGACTCAGGCACATCGTCCGTGGTTATGGTCTTGTCGGGGCGCCGAAGGAGCAAGTAGGGTGTTAGCTCGCAGCCTACAATGGGGATATCAGAAGGGAGGTGCACCCGCAGCACACTCAGCATGCTTTTCTTCTCCTTCTTCTTTTTCTGTTTGTTTTTCCTCAGCAGTCGTAACTGTTTTGTAGCCTTATCAACGGCAATCGAACAGGAAGGGACCCACAATAACAGAGACAGAGAAAACAAGTCCGGAAGCTTCCTCGGGAAGACCACACGTGCGGCAGAGGGCGGAACCCTGGCGGATCCGCCATTTACTTGACCCGAATACCCGCCAGCCTTGACGGACCACAAATCGAACCCTAGAAAATGACAAAATTCTACGAAAACCGCAGCGGATCTTGCGCGAAGAGTAAGGGATTTCAAGTCAGATAGAGAGACAAATGGCTAGCTATCGAAAAGTAATTGAAGTGGATCGATTGGGTGGAGAGGATTCTAGATTTTATAGAGAAGAGAGAGAGCAAGTTCGGGTTTTAGCCCTACAGAAGGAGAGAGATAGCGATCGATGATTAGGGTTTTACAGGGGAAGTGGGAAAAGTAATCGGCCGTGCTCCATTTGAGAGAGAGAGATTACGGGCTTTATATCAAATACGATGATACATACGTCTTCGGTTCTTATCTTTCTATTTTTCTGTAGGTGTGTTTAGCCCTTTTTCCTGTTTGATTCTCGACGGACTCTCTTTCTATCTTTTCTTTTATTAAAAATTGAGGTATTTGAGAGTAAAAATTTATCTTTCACTTTAATTAAAAAAAATTAAATTTTTTTTCTATTAAATTATCAATTTTTATTTAAAAAAATATAAAAAAATTTATTCAAATCATATATCTCTTCATTTTTTAACTAATTTTAACACTCCAAAATTATTAACACCTCTAAAAATATAAAAATACAAATTAATTTCCTAAATCTGAAAAATTAAATAAGTTGTTAAATTTTAAAACTTATCAAATTAACCCTTACATTTTAAGATTCCCACCAGTCCCACCGTCACCCGTCAAATAGGAAATAATTTAAACATACTCATTTAATAAATTTTAAAATTTATTAACTTATTTAATTTTTGTATAAATTATATAAGGGTGGTCAAAAACTCTACTAAAAATTAGAATTTCCGATTCCACTTCCGATTTCGGAAGTCATTTTTGCCAATTTTTGAAACTGGAATTGAAATTTCCGGTTTCAATTTATTTTTAAAAATAAAATAAAATATAGTGTTCAAAATAAAGTATAATATATGAAATTTGATTAATTTTTTTTTATTAATCTGTATTTTGGATGAATATTCTATATTTATATTAATTTATGATTAATTAACTAAAAAAACCAAAAAAAATTATTTCTTTTTTTAAAATAAATTGGGACATATGAAATTTGTTTTAATATTTATTTTAGAATCTAGAATTTAGATTAACGTTTTCATTTATTGTTAATTTATGATGAATAACATAAAAATCTTCCAAAAATTTGGTTCAAAAAATATTTTTAGTTCATTATGACTCAAAAAACATGTCCAAAAAAGCTCACATACTAAACTAGAACAAAAAAAAATTAAGTTTCGGTACCCACCCCTAAAATTATAGAGACTAATTTTATATTTATCCCTTATAAATTTTATTTTTGTTTTAAAATTTTTAAATCAACGTGAATAACAAATATAAATCGTATCATTATTCTTTCACCAGTTATATTTTTTTAACGAAAAGATTCCAGATTTTCTGCAATAAAACTTACACAAACTAGTCCATACTTCAACAAATACAACTTGTTCACTCAGACATATTCACCACCGTGGAAAACTCAACGTAACAATCCATTTTTTGAGGAGTGAATTAGCAAGTTGCAGCCTTCCTCAAATTATAAATCATATTTGATTTTCATAGGAAACTACTATTTCTTTTTTATTTCAAATATATTAATTTTTTTATTAATAAATTATTGATACTGTATATATTCAATGTAATTTTACTCCTTTCCACCTTACCAAAACATCTTAAGTTCAAAAGAAATTAATATAAGAATAATTCATTCGAGCAATATGGCTCTATAATAGAGTTTATTGTTGTATCTCTTTCTTAATTGTATGGATATACAATTAAAGAATATTTTAATCTAAATTCGAATGGTAGCCTCGATACTTGACTATGATGCACCCCACTTGATAGTTTGCTTTTCATCCTATTATGATAGTTAGGATGTCAGCATTAGCAATACAGGACTTAGTATAATAGAGCAGCTTTTTCATGTGAGTAAAAAGAAGACCATCAAGAGACTACGCGTGATCGGCCCACCATCACCAGCTCCTCCAGTCGGTCTCTTCTGCACCATCCCCTCGCTATTCGGGCACTACACGCTGCCACACGCGCCCACCCTTGTTTCTCCGTTTAATTTGCTTGCTACAGGTCACTCATGTACTACGGCCAAAATCATACTGAAGTTTAACACTGTGCATGGATAATTTATATTTTCATCTGTGTTCATCTATAATTTCAGTACTAATAAATGGGGCCTTTGTTCCTTCTTTTACAATTTATTAAGCAGACCAAAAACAAGAGCTTTACATTTCTTTGCCCTGTATACTAGATGGTTTTCTTTTCTTTTCATCTTAATATTCATGATAACTTCTGCCCGGCATAGAGCATTATGTGGTTATCAACTCTTGTTGGTTCCGCTGGTCCTTTTGCAGCTTAGTTTACTTGGATCTTCAGTTTTCAGTTCTTTATTATAACTTGTTTTATGGATTCAATATGCAATGTTAGCCTCTCGGCATTATTAAAAAAAAAAAAAAAAAACCGATCACTTTAACTTTCATCGCCATGTTTGCCATTTATACTGTCATGCATTAATCTCACTTGATGCTCTGTATTTTCATCTCCAGTCATGTTATTGGATGTCTTGGCTCGTACTGCCATTTAGATGAGGCTCTATATATTTCTTCGAACGAGAAACTACTGTGGTCCAAGGTAAAAAAAGAAAGAAAGATGACGGAGAATTGATGTAAACTATCAACAGGGTTTCATGGAAACAGAGTAGTTCGTACCACAATTAAATGGAGAAAAAGATGATAGCCTGAGAGATAATACCTTATTTAACACCTGCAATTTGTTTGTAATATGGCCGGGATTAGTTGTAGTGCTTTTTTCGTCCATCCATTGCAGATTTCCAGTTTACCTAGTAGACGCAGTCGGGTGACTCGAGTGCCAAACTATTGCTCTGTTTCTCCAGTGTAGCTTCTCTTTTCTAGGGCTGCACCTATTTTGCCTAATAAGTACTATAACTGGTGAAAGTTCCTTTTACTTTTGTCAATCAAAATGTACTAATTTTAAAGGTTTGCATATTGTTTGAGGATTAAATTTAGGCATAATTAGTAGTGCAAAATACAGGACGTGCCAAAAAATGGCCACAAGATAGTCCAAACTACTTTGGTTTTGTTATGAATTTCGCAAGACAGAGCACACCCTACAAACAAGCTTAATTCAATTGAATTAATCTAGAAGCCGGAAGGCTAATTTCCAGTATCATATAACCTAATGAATCATATAGAGAAGCGTATCGTGAAAGAGTAGGTTCTGTTTATTCATCCTGGGGCTGGATATGTCAAACTTCAGTTTGCTACGAGTAGGTTTTTTTTTATACCGTTGTTTGTGGTGCCGTTTTTGGTACAAAAAGAAAAGTCAGGCAAATAAATCCTCTGACCCAACAAAATTTGCCGTAAAATTTCAAGCCTAATTGAGTTATTTCCAAGTGCTCTACAATTGCAATCAAACCATGAGGCCGACACCCGTTTCATATATCTTCTCAGGGCAATCTATATAACTTCCCTTCCAACAACGCTCGAGGCACTTTTCCAATATTGGCTTCCGACACTAACAAAAAAACTGAAAAATTTTCAGAAATTTCAGCGAAGAACATATATCAATTCACGATCCCTGAACATTTAAAAGCGTGGAAATAAAACACACGAAAACGAATACTCCCAAGGATGAAGGAGCATACCTGAGGAAAGAAAGACGAGGAGGAAGAATGAAAGCTTCAACATCTGTACTGGATAAACAAGTTTCCTTTGTGGTTCTTTTATATCAGTGAGAAAGTGAAGGTAGAGTAGAGTAATGAATGTGCCTACAAAAAGAAAAAAGAAAAAAAAAGAGCAGAGTAATGAATATACTCTCCTGTTTTTGTGTAAGCATCTAAGAAACGGTCACATTATTGCATAACCAACAATTCACACATAAACCCAATAATTGATGCAAAAATGTTCTTCTTTTCACATCTGTTTAATATGAGTTTGATCTTAACCGGTTCAGATCACCTTATTGAGATGTTTGAGAATAAAAATTTTGAACTTTCAAAACTTTTACCTTTATAAAATAACTCTCTAAATTTCTCTCTCTTCTTATCAAATCATTACTTTTTATTTTAAATAAATATAAAAAATTCATTCCACTTATCTTCAATTTTATTTTTTCATCAACTTTAACACTCCAAAATTTTTATCTATCGTGACAACGCTTTTACTCTTTTACAAAGGCATTAAATCCAGTGTTGCTCGGGAAGAAAAAATAAAAATAAACGCACCACTCTATGAGCCAAAAATTGTCGGAGTTACCTTATCCTGATATTGATCAAATATGCCAATAGGGTGCACTAATTAAGACCCAAGCCTTATGATTAAAAGTCATAAATGCTGCGTTACTTTACATAATACCACCCTGGTGATGGGTACCTTGACATAAATAAATGCAACTATTACTTGAGATGCCCTATGGGGGCTGAGGATTCGCTTTTCTTGAAATCTCACGATCAATGTTGACGGTGCCTCGAACTGATGCCCACCAGCGGTCGTGTTGGGCCATTTTAAATGCTTTTGCAACAGCCACTAGCAGTGTTGATTTTCCTCTTCTGCCTGTTCGACAACGCACCAATCGGTATAGTCCAAAATTAAATGCTCGGATAATGAATATGTTAAAATTCTTTATCATAAGCTCCAGTGTTAATTTTCGACGTATGATTCCATTGTAACAAAATTGGGCCCGAACAGTATGGAGTAGTTGGGCCCAAAACGTGGCTATGGAGGTCGTGACGAAATTCGCGGATGAATTCGCTCTCTTTTGTACTCCCCCGGCCTCCAAGACCACGTTGGGTGGACGGCAATGTTCCTCATAATTGGGCTACCATGGGATCGAACACAAATGCGCTCAGGAAGGTCAGAGCTATTGGAGCCCATGAAGAGGAAGAAAAAAACTACTAAAAGGGTGAAAGAGAAGTCAATCAAGGTCCTCAGAGAGTGCGAGCGATCCACTGCGCAAGATTTCTTTACTCAACCGCATCTTCTTCCTCGCACTTTTCTTAGAACCCCCTAACCACATGCAACGAGGGGAACTTTCGCCCTCATTATAAAGCAATCTCTACTCAACAACATCTTGACAGCGAGTTGGACTTCAAGTAGACGGAAATATTTTTAAATAAAATATATTTTGTACTTTAAACTATTATTTTAATTATATTACACTCACCAATTATTTTTAAAAATTACTTTTCCAAAAATATTAACGCCAAAAAATTACTTCCCGTTCAAATTGATAGAAAATTTAAGTGTAGAATGCAACGTGTTAAAAATTAATAATTGATAGGTGTAATAAGAGAAAACGTAATAGTTTGTAGTACAAAAATTTATCCCAAATTTTTTCAAGGTGGATGGGATGAGCACGCATTTTCTTTTCAATATAGGTCCATTTACTATAGCTTCTCTTAAAGGCTCTAGTGGCTATGGGTGTATAGTAGATATGTCGAAAGCGGAATTTAACATTCTGACATCCGGTCCGCTAACTAGTAGATGTCTAAAATGGATTGCGCTTCCGCTTTTGACTCTTGCCGGACTTAGCAGAAGCAAAAGCGGATAGCGGAATTCCGATAATGTTTTAGGCCATATTTTTTTGCTCATTTAACCTTATTTACAAAAAATAAAGATGTTATTCATTCATCACAATTCACAAATACAAATATCTCTGATATATCTAATCATTATAATTTACATAATAAATTGATGTTAGAAAATTAAAATATACAACACAAAATTCATATGAACATTTCTCAATTCATTACAAAGATCTGAATTATATAAATAAACACAACAAGTTTACAAATGAAAATTAAAAATTTGCATTGCAGTACGAATGGCATGTCACAATGCACAAAGAACAAACCTAAATGTTTTAATTGCTGATGTCATCTACAAGCAGTACATAAATTGTATTTTTTATATTTCATCATTTGGACTAAATGACGGTGTTGCTGCTAACTTATTCAATAAGTCTTCTACAATCCATCTTCTGATTGTTAGTTTTTTTGTATACAAGGATCTATCTTACAACAAAGGCATAACTGGACAACTTCCTAGTTAAATTGGGAGTTTACAGAATCACAATAAGAATTGTTTTTAGGCTAACAGTACTGCTTGCTGCAATATCAT
>CM025850.1:11879266-11895893 GCA_003952965.2 Morella rubra | reverse complement strand
ATGGATTGGTAGGTGTTGCGCTCTCGTAGCAGGAATTGTTTCTTTAAGATCGTCCGGAAGTCTTTAGATTTTTTTTGCTTGGTAAGTGAAATTCTTAATTTTTGATCGGTGTGTGCGGTGTCGCGAGTTGCCAGCAGTGAACATTTCCATGGAGGATGTTAGTTAGAGATATATTAAGCGGATTGTAAAAATACTTGTTGTGTAATGTTGTTGGTTGGGAGTTGAGAATGGAATGTGATTTTGGGTGTTAATTCGCGATAAGGGTAAACAACAGTTGATTACTTGAGATGAGATATTTTTAAAGTACTGTTTATACTGGTAATAGATTCAGAAGTGAAATGGCGTTTTTTTTCCGATTATAGAGAGTTACGAAAATTAAAATTCCGTAACTATAGGGGCATAAACGTTAACCGACTAGATGATGGTATCAATAATAGCGGAATGACGTTTATCCAGTGTCCAGTTTTTCAAATATATGTGGTGAGGATTCGTTGCTGAGAATCCCAGTGAAACCGGGGAAGAGACTACACTGGATGATTTACGAGATGGTGCAGCTCCTAAAAGGGAGAGATCGTTTTTACACATAGGGAGTTGCTTTATTTTTCCTCGAAATCAAAGTTCGGAATTACAGCCTACTGTTGTCTGCGGAGGCCGACGCATATTTTGCGCGTGTCCATTTGAGTGTATTCTGCAGCGACGTCAAATGCATGTCTATCATACGAATAACGTTAGAGGAAGCGTTTGTATGAGCAGAGTGAATGTTATAAGAAGAGAGTAGGTTGGGAAGTAACCAATGTATGGAGTAGAGTGAAGGTGGCTTAGCGTTTCTAGCGTTAGTCAAGGAAAGGGAGATAATTTTCGAGAGAAAACTGGCTCGTTTTCTTTCCGGGTAATAGGGAGAAGTAGGAAATGATAGGAAGGCATGATGTGTTATTGAGAGCTTGGACATAGGAGCAGTAAGGGAGGCAGCTGGATGACCTGTTGGAGGAGAAAGAATGGGTTATTATCTATTGAGTCTTGTGCTTATGAAGTCTCTTTTATGTGATTCTGCATAGTGGGTGTGGACGACCGATTTGTTCATTATCACATGGTAACGGACGATGCGTAAAATAAGTGAATGTAGAACAGTTAATAGGCAGTTACACAGATGATACAAATGTATAAGCCGGCTGGTTATTAATCTTTCCCAATTAACGTTTAGTCGTAGAACGATATGTGGTGAAAATTAACGGATTCCTCTTGATTAAAAAAATGTATATTACAAATTCTTTTAGTCAGGGGATGAGAATTAGACTCCATAAATAATCTTGAAAAAAGAACTCGATAATATAGCAGGGACGGGTGAGAAGGGGAGAGTGAAAAGTTACTTAGCCACAAATGGTTGAATGTTCAGTCGAGGGTGACTACAACAATATATTTTTTTTTTTTTTTCAAAAAAGAGGAAAGAGTCTAATGGCTTAAAGAACAGACACGATAATGTTATGAGAGTGGTAAAGTGATAGTGGAGGAGAGGAAGAGTATTTGGGCAGTATAAATGTATTATGATCGAGTGACTTAGATCTGTTTGGTAGGATGATCATGGTCGGTCCAGTTTGGCCGATCAAACCGGTAATTTTGTAGAGTGAACATACCGGACTGGACCGGTCATTCTAATAGAATTGGTTCGGTCCGATCCCCGATTTCACCGGTCCGAATTGGACGATTTGGGCCAGTTTGGACCATGACATTTTAAGTCTTTTTTTTGTTTGAGCCTTTTATTATTTTTACTTTTTTAGGCCTTTGTTGAGATTTTTTTTTTTACCGATAAAGACCGGTTTAGAGTGATAGATATACTAAGGGGTGTTCGATTTTTCATATGTAATTCGGAATCGAAGCATATATACAATTTCTCGACGTAATATTGGTACAAAAAAAGACCGATTTAAGAGGTGCGGGGCGGTAATTGGGGAACTACTTTGTTATGGGATGTTGGTATGAAGAAGCATGGGGAAGATGCCATAAAGTTGTGTGAATGTTTGTGGAAAAACGAATGCATCTACGCTCTGCCAGAAAATTGAACTGTTCACTTTAAGTGGCAGTTAAAGGAACCATGAATCGAGATATAAGGCAAAAAATTAAGGAGGAAAGGAAAACGAACCTTGAGACATGGGGTTGGAATATTAATTAGAGAAATGTGTTGCACTTTTCTTTGTATCGATTGGAACAATTTATCAGCAATCGATAATTCGGTTTAAGAGGATGAAGTGATGAATTTGAACTGACTCAACAATTAATATTATATTAAGTTTAAGGAGTTTTTTTAATTGGGTATGACAGTATACGTGTATCATTGATTAAATTAAAATTTTACAATCGTTTTTCGTCGTCTATACAATTTATTATTAGGAGAGAGCCGATTAAGATGAACTTTAAGTTTGAAGGGGCTTATTTTTATTAACGGGGATAAGCTTAATTTTTCCCAGTTTTACAAAAGTTCTTATTATTTTCATAATTAAAGTTATTCTTTAAGATGACTAATAAAGAACAATGAAGATGTGGGAGAAAATAACATCGTGTAGCATGGTTATAATCTCCTTGTGATGATACGGAATGAAAAGCTTGGATGAGCTGAGCTTTAGGTCGAAAAAAGTAAATAGGTAGGAGCTTTGGGAGGAGAGGTTCTGGATAGAAATGAGTTAGAAAGTCTTTGTTAGGTAGGATATTTGCGGACTATTTTCCTGTTTTTTAGTGTGACTGAGATTTTTTATGAGGGTGGAAACAAAGATTAGGCTAACTATGACCTGATTGGATTTAATCAGGAGGGCCTGATCTGCATTCTTTATGCTTGTCAAGAGGTCTCTTTTGTTGGGTATCCAGACAATTACTAAGAGATCACAATGATTGCACTACAACGAGGAGCATCTCTAATTGCTCCTTTAACCTTTCCTGTACGAAAACTTAATGAAAAATAAAAAGATCGACGGTAGGAGGCATAGAAATGGGACTCTAATTAGGTAGCTGAAAAAGAGTAATCTAATAGTAATCAAATAACAATTATATGTCACAGGCATAGCTTCTCAAATCTTCTCCGTCTTTGACCCAACCAGCTCATCTTCGTGACACAACTTCGAGAAGGCAGTAACAGTTATTCATCATTATCACCGTATATTATTGTAAACTTTTCACGACAGAGTGAATATGTCCCATAAGCAGCACATATCGAAGTTCATCAAGATTTGACTGCCGAATGATGATCTAGAGTCCTCTACTTCCCTCTGGTAGTTCAACATAATGATGAATGGCCAGTGAAGAACCACGTAAAAAGGCCCTCAATTTGTAGCACAAAAATAATAATACAAAAAACTCATACGCAATCAACATTATATAATACGGAAATGAATAACCATTGCTTCCAACTCTCAGAGCACTAAAAAGAAAGTGTCTTTTTTAATGGCAGATAATTGATCAGGTCTTAGCCATAGAATGATAGAAAAAAGCCAAAGGAACACACATCAATAATGGTAGACATAGACATTATACTCCACAACGGCATCCCCGCTTCCGAGATCAAACGTGTGAGTGCTGGCATGAGCATATCCGCGTGCGAACCGGAATAGCCCGCTACCACCAACAATTGGTAACTCCCTTACGGCCGAAAACACAGAGTTACGCCCCAACACACTGAGGCTACTGCCATTATACTTACCTTCCATGAAAACAAAGTTCAACACCATCAACAAGCCCACTTCAGTTTGCGAAGCAGATGCATAAATTCCCTGCGCTCTCCCCACGAGTTTGGAGCTCAGCTCGGGCCGTACGGTCAAGGGGTCGTCGATCATCACCACGGCACCAAAACCCGTCAACGACGTGTTCGTCATGAGAGCGTCGGCAACTCTGACAGCCGTAGGGTTCCGCCCGCTGACAATGTCGTGGAAGTAGAAGTGAAGGTGGCTTAGTTTCTCTTGCTCGAGTCCAAGTTTAGCAGGAGATATGGTCCTTGAGAAGCCGTGGTTCTTTTTGGCCGAGGAAAGTGTAGGGAGGGAGCAAATGGTGGAGAGTACGAGGAAGAAGGGAATGAGATTTTTGAGGATTTTGGCCATGGCGGAGAATTGAGAATGCTAGAGCTCACTCTGTTCCGAATGGGCTCTAGTGTTTTCCTAGCTACCTTTGAGCTTGTTTCTAGCTATCTTCATATATATGAGGTGCCAAAGGCGTTACTTTTTCTCATAGCCTCATAGGAGTGCTTTCGCTGAAGGAGCCCTCGATGACATACAAGTCATGCTGACGTTTTACATAGGTCGCCGAATCGTGGTCATTTGGAGAGTTCTTACGTACACTCCACTTACATTTGAAGACGTGGGAATTATGGTAGCCAACGAATCAAAATTTTAGCAGAATTTTGTGGTTGAATCTCATTTTTTCATTT
Organism: Morella rubra; assembly: GCA_003952965.2. Classification (NCBI taxonomy): domain Eukaryota; kingdom Viridiplantae; phylum Streptophyta; class Magnoliopsida; order Fagales; family Myricaceae; genus Morella; species Morella rubra. The sequence continues at coordinate 11,891,488 of CM025850.1, read as the reverse complement.
TTGGTAGGGATATTGTATCATCTTTTAGAGTGGGAAGCCCCAAATCTTGTTAAATGCATTTAACAAAGCTCAGATGTGCCTGAATTTCTTTACATTCAGCTTGCAGATGGTGCAACGTTTCTGGAGGTGCGGCTAGCTGTTAACCGTTCGATCATATTTCGATATCGATTCGACCCTGATTATTTCTAGACCCGACAGATTGTGATTCACCAAATTCTGCAGTTTAGTATGACTCGCTTGACACGCCAGAAGCTTCGAGTTTGACACAGTTGTCAGCCCTGGAAAAAGAAGATTACTACTTAATGTTATTTCCAAGTCTTTGGATTTTCTTTTGGAATATGTGGTCACTAGTTATTTTGGAAGGGTTGAAGACCCTTTACCGTCAAAGCGCGGAAGTCATGTTCCAGCAGTGCTATTCACTCAAAGGCAATTTACGTACCTTTCTCAAAAGTAAAAGATTCCAAGAATTATCGACTCTTTGGGCGTGGAGAGGGGGTTCGGAGTCCACAGAGGGTATTTGTTTTTTTCTTTAGCGTCCATAGCGGGTATATATAATAAATATAAATTCATGTTTGAAATCTGGAAATCTGATGGAAAGGCAGATTTTATAAGTCTTTCAAACTCTCGATCAAAGAAGGAGAAATCTTATAATATTATATATTGGATGTCAAGATTATATTATATATGATTCCTAAGTGAAAGATTAACGTACCCACTTAGAAAAAATTATAGTGGGTCAGAAAGAAAAAGCTCGGGCAGAAAAAGAAGGAGAAATATTAATTAATTAGTGAGCTAATTGGGACCATCCAATTGCGAATAAAGATGGACAGAAGGGGTCACGAGGAAGCAGAAAGTTAAGGGAAGGTGTGGACAGGCCCTAATGGTTTCAATAACGTCCAATTCGATCCGGTCAATTGGAAATTTAGAAGTATGTGGCTATAAAGGTTGAGAATAGGGTTGATCAAGGTCCCCACTGCTACGGATTGTCTACAGTCCAAGTCTTTGACAAGATTTGCTGACTATGCTTTTTCCCTTTCAGCGTTATTATCACTCTCTTGTTGGTATGTAATTCGAATATTACAAAGTTAAACCTCGTATCTTACGTACCAAGTAGCTCTAATATACGTACGTACATACACCCCCATAAAGGGCAACGTCTGGATCTTTATGGTTCTATCGCAATACAACAAGAATACTCAAAACAATCTAAAGCACGAGCTGGCGAGAGTATCCTTGTTAAAAAAGAACCTGAGGAGTACTGCTACTAAAAATGGAAGACCGGATGTATGAATAAGTCGTGCTAACTGCGATCTTTCCTGATTCAATTTACGCTAGGCAGGATGTGGGCTGTTGATTGTTTTGAGATCACACGCAATACTTCTCCAGCATTCAGGCTGTCCTGTTTTATTCAGATCCTCCATGATACTGGCTGACCTTGATTGCGGGAGTTTGGCTTCTTAGTTTTTGGTGATAGTATTTTTTTCGCTTTTCAATATTAATTACGGTTGATGTATTTCCTTATAAAAACAGATAGTTGTAACTATAATGGAAAACTCTTACTACAATATGTGTGGTAAGTTCAGAAATTCTCATAGTATCAAGCAATGCTTGGATTAACTTCCCACCAAGATTCTTAATGTCCGCAACCATCTTGTTGTCTTTCAAACCATGATCCACAGTGGTTCGTCAAACTTTCTTGTCTACAATTATTTCTTTATGGAAATGTCACACTTCTTCTGCTTCTTGAGTGTCAGGAGCATCTCTGTTACGTTGATGCGTCTCTCGGGCGATATGGACCGCTTCCAAGTAACAGGATTCTGTTGTCTACCAACCAGATATGGAATGGATTAGGATAAGCGTTTGCTTAGTCTCCTTCTCTCTTCTCTTACCGAAGAGGCCTTAAAGGAAGTCATTGGACTCGACACTTCTCGCGATGTCTGGCTTGTGCTCGAAAATACGTTCAGTCATCGTTCCAAAGCCCGTGAGCTTCGTCTCAAGGATGGCTTACAGCTCATGAAGCGTGGCACTCGTAGTGTCACCGAATATTCACGAGCTTTCAAAGCTCTTTGTGATCAACTCAGCGCCATGGGGCGTCCTGTCGACGATACGGATAAAGTCCACTGGCTCCTCTGAGGTTTAGGCACTGATTTCTCCAGTTTCTCCACTGCTTACACATTTTGAGCCCAAAGGTTTCAAATCCGCGGCCAAAAATCCCGCTTGGCTTGCCGCCATGGATGAAGAGGTTCATGCCCTTCGCACCAATCACACCTGGGATCTTGTTCCCCGGCCAGCGAACGTCAATATTGTGGGCTCCAAATGGGTGTTTCGCACCAAGTGTCTTTGACGGGTCCATTGATCGTCTTAAGGCCCGTCTCGTTGCAAAAGGCTACATTCAGCTTCCGGGACTTGATTACACAGACACCTTTAGTCCTGTTGTCAAGGCCTCCACCATCCGTGTTGTACTCTCTCTTGCCGTTAGCAATAAGTGGCCCCTTCATCAACTTGATGTCAAGAGTGCTTTTCTCAACGGCATTCTTCACAAGCATGTTTACATGGAGCAACCCCTGGGTTATGTTGATCCTCGTTTCCCTCATCATGTTTGCAATCTCAAAAAGGCACTTTATGGCCTGAAGCAAGCCCCCGGCCGTCTGGTTTCAACGGTTCAGCACCTTTCTCTTGCGTCTTGGATTTTCTTGCAGCCGTGCCGACACTTCGCTCTTTGTCTACAGCCGCAAGCATGATCTTATTTATCTTTTTTTCAATGTGGACGGATATCATTGTCACCGGCAACAATCCCTCTCTTCTTCATCAGTTTATACTCCAACTTCACTCAGAATTTGCCACAAAGGACTTGGGCTCTCTCAACTACTTCCTTGGTCTTGAGGTTACCCCCACTGATAATGGTTTTTTCTCAGTCAAACCAAGTATGCTCGGGACATTCTTGCTCGGGCCCAACTTCTCGACAGTAAGCCGATTGAAACTCCCATGGTTGTCTCTCAGGCATTGTGTCTTAGAGGGGTGCCCTTTTTGATCATCTTTACCGCTCTGCGTCGTGGTGTTTGCAATATTGGTGAATCAGCGCACTAGGATTTTGGCTCCTAGTGGCGTGGATCTGTAGCTTAGTTTTTTTGCTGCTAACACTGAAGTGATGTTTAGACAAGGCAATCGGCATCAGAGAAGGCCAAGACTGGATGAGGAGATGAAGGTAAAACCAAGCCGAAGTCCAAGGAGCTCTTGAATGCGGAAAATCCTCTTGATTGCTTGAAATGATCAGTGGTGGGAGAATGCAAAAATAGATGAACAGATGTTCAGGATGGCATATTAGGCGAGTGATGGTAAGTATTGACAAAGCCCACGAGCGAGCGGTAAAGCAGTGGGATCAGAAAAGGGGACCCCTTCTAAGGACAAATGCTGAGAGACAACCATGGGAGTTTCAATCGGCTTACTGTCGAGAAGTTGGGCCCGAGCAAGAATGTCCCGAGCATACTTGGTTTGACTGAGAAAAAACCATTATCAGTGGGGGTAACCTCAAGACCAAGGAAGTAGTTGAGAGAGCCCAAGTCCTTTGTGGCAAATTCTGAGTGAAGTTGGAGTATAAACTGATGAAGAAGAGAGGGATTGTTGCCGGTGACAATGATATCGTCCACATTGAAAAACAGATAAATAAGATCATGCTTGCGGCTGTAGACAAAGAGCGAAGTGTCGGCACGGCTGCAAGAAAATCCAAGACGCAAGAGAAAGGTGCTGAACCGTTGAAACCAGGCACGGGGGCTTGCTTCAGGCCATAAAGTGCCTTTTTGAGATTGCAAACATGATGAGGGAAACGAGGATCAACATAACCCAGGGGTTGCTCCATGTAAACATGCTTGTGAAGAATGCCGTTGAGAAAAGCACTCTTGACATCAAGTTGATGAAGGGGCCACTTATTGCTAACGGCAAGAGAGAGTACAACACGGATGGTGGAGGCCTTGACAACAGGACTAAAGGTGTCTGTGTAATCAAGTCCCGGAAGCTGAATGTAGCCTTTTGCAACGAGACGGGCCTTAAGACGATCAATGGACCCGTCAAAGAGATACTTGGTGCGAAACACCCATTTGGAGCCCACAATATTGACGTTCGCTGGCCGGGGAACAAGATCCCAGGTGTGATTGGTGCGAAGGGCATGAACCTCTTCATCCATGGCGGCAAGCCAAGCGGGATTTTTGGCCGCGGATTTGAAACCTTTGGGCTCAAAATGTGTAAGCAGTGGAGAAACTGGAGAAATCAGTGCCTAAACCTCAGAGGAGCCAGTGGACTTTATCCGTATCGTCGACAGGACGCCCCATGGCGCTGAGTTGATCACAAAGAGCTTTGAAAGCTCGTGAATATTCGGTGACACTACGAGTGCCACGCTTCATGAGCTGTAAGCCATCCTTGAGACGAAGCTCACGGGCTTTGGAACGATGACTGAACGTATTTTCGAGCACAAGCCAGACATCGCGAGAAGTGTCGAGTCCAATGACTTCCTTTAAGGCCTCTTCGGTAAGAGAAGAGAGAAGGAGACTAAGCAAACGCTTATCCTGAAGTTTCCATTCCAGGTATTTGGGGTTGGGGGTAGACACAGAATCCTTGGTTACTGTGGAAGGGGGCATGGCGAGAGAGCCATCAACGTAACATAGGAGCTCTTGACACTCAAGAAGAGGAAGAAGTTGACTTTTACAAAGAAGATAGTTGGTAGAAGAAAGTTTGACGGTAACCATGTGGATCATGGTGTTGAAAGACAAGGAAGAGGTGTCGGAGGCCATAAGGATCGGTGGGAAGTTAATCCAAGCAGTGCTCTGATACTATGAGAATGTTTGTCAGTGAGACGATGGGTAGGATTCAGGGAAGAATAAAAAGATATAATGAATGATAGTGAGTGTGGTAAGAGGCCATGAAGATAGTTAGATATGGAGAAATGTAATAATCGAGTGGTAGAGGATGTAGATAGTTTAGGGAGAGGCAAAGCTTGTAGTAGGAAAGGATGTAGTAGGATGAGAAGAGAAGAGTGAGTAGAAGAGTGATTGTAGATGTAAGTAAGAGGTGATAGAGGAGAGATGATAGTATAGTAGAGAAGACAGAAGGTAGAGTAGATATAGTACTGTATCTAGAGGGATAATATGAGTTAAGGAAGGTGTGTGATGAATAAGATAGTAATGGTAGCCATTTAATATTTAGTATATAACAGTGAGATTACATGAGAGGTAATGTTTGTATATGAGAATAGGAGGATAGTACGTTAGATGATATTATAGGGTGAAGACGGAGAGAACTGGATGAGATAATTAGTGTAGATAGGATGAGAAGACGAGAGATGATGGATAAGAGGGAAATTGTGAGTTTAGGAAGCAATTGACTGCATCGAAGGGTGCAGGCGAGTCATGCAGATTGGATGGATGCTGACCAAGTCAGGGACAGGCTTGCTGGAAGAGGATTTGGGGTGAGGTCTCCAAAATGGGAGGAGCATTAGTGAGATAGTATCATGAGTGTGATATAAAAAGAAGTGGTAGGGAGGATATGGATATAGGTAATGCAGTGCTTTTAGAAGATATTTATAGTACATAAGTGAATATGTAGTATTCAGAGTAGAGTTATATACATATTAGATAGTTGATTTGGTATAATAGTTAGAGAGTATGACGTATTAGTAGGATAAGGAGTTGGTGCTTAGGAGTAGTTTATGAGTAATATAGATATGAGAGATGAGGTAGGATAAGTGAAAAGTTAGATGAAGAATTTATGAAAATGGATAGATTGATCGATTATGTTGGAAAGAAGACACTACTGTGAATTGCGAATGTAGGGTATTGATTGAGAATGGTAGTATAGTAGTAGGATGTTCTGTGTGGATATAGAAGTTAGGTATGAGGGGATCAAGGCGAAATTGTAGATTTGTGTTTGTTTTTGAGTTTTGTTATGGGTTAATTGCGATTGAGGAAGTAAGAATAAGAGTTTCAGATAGTGTCGGATTGCCGTTGTAGAAGTATAAGGGATTTGGTATGTAATTGTATAATGGGGGTGTATGAATTAGGATATTGGAAGATAGGTAATCGGCGTAAGGTGAATTTAGGATTGAGATATAGGTGCGATAATTGATATAGGATAATAATTGAGAGAGGGATGAGGGTTTGCGTTAGTGTGAGATGATTTGTAATATTCGAATTACATACCAACAAGAGAGTGATAATAACGCTGAAAGGGAAAAAGCATAGTCAGCAAATCTTGTCAAAGACTTGGACTGTAGACAATCCGTAGCAGTGGGGACCTTGATCAACCCTATTCTCAACCTTTATAGCCACATACTTCTAAATTTCCAATTGACCGGATCGAATTGGACGTTATTGAAACCATTAGGGGCATGATAGTAGTCTACGATCGATGTTCGCTAGTCTGAGATTATATAGATTCGCTGTCGTGCGGAATTAGAGCGATAGTATACGAAGTTGGGATTTAAGGATGTGTATGAATCAGATCTGGATGCAATTAGGATTAAGTTTGTATAGAAGTGAGAGTGGTGATTGGTGGATTGTGTGGTAGATAATGTGGTGAGTGAGTACTAGATTATTAAGATTAAGAGTATAAGTTTAGAAGGTTATTATGATTACATGATGTACTTTATGTGGATATTTTGTACATATATATTACGTGGCAGGCAGATAGGTGTAGTGATAATGTGGAGGTGTGTGTTAGTGTATGTACAATAGTGTGACATGATAGGTGTGTGAAATCGTCATAAGTGCAGGAGGTAGGTGGTTAAGTGCATCTGAGTTAGGTTTACGATTGAGGTAGATAGATATGTAGCGTACGATAGATAATGAGATAGGATCATCAGGATCGGTGTAGAAGCATGAGAGTAGTAGATACGGGAATATTAGAGTAGGTAAGTGAAGTATAGATATGGGGGTTAATAAGTGTATAAGGATCAATTATAATGTAGAATGTGTATGCTAGCTGAGTCCTTGTGATGCAGATTAGAGTGAGATATTGAATGTAGGAAGGTAAGCTAAAGGAACACATCGCATTTGTGAGATAAGATAGCATGGTACAGTTGTGATGATAGTATGATAATGATTGCTGAGATGGAGTGAGTGACATGAACTATTTAATAAGTTGAACAGTTGATAGATATTGATATTATTGATTCAGATAGGTATAAGGACGAACGGTCGACTATGGACGCTAGAAAAAAACAAATACCTCTGTGGACTCCGAACTCTTCACCGCCCAGAGTCGATTATTTATGGAATACTTTTACTTTGAGAAAAGGCTACGTGAGTGGTTAGAGAGATAATTGAGACGACTTTGATGATGAAGTGTGTAAGCGTGGATGGGGAGATACTATGACACTATGACGAGCGACTTTTGTGATAGGTAGAGTGTGATGGATGAATCTATGAGGCCAGAGAACCCGTTTACCAAATAAACTAGTACGGGAACCACTATTGCAGATGTTGCTGGATACGATAGCTATAAAATAGAGATGAGATTTATGTTAGATTGAGCTAAGAGAAAGTCTATGTCGTGCACTATAGGATTAAGGATAGTGACGCATAGTGACTTATTCTATTATAGACATGACGGATGTGACGTGAAACTGAGTGAGAGCTATAGTTCAGTAATAGTCCGTTGTGCTGAGAATGAGTGTAGAAGTATAGAAAATGTATGAGGGTGAGATTCGGGTGGAGATGTGAGGTGCGAGTGGTAATAGAGGATGAGAGAGGTGATTGCGACTAGCTGAGATAGACGTAGCGTAAGGACATGTGCATGGAGTGGTGATATCTAGGAGTATGGAAATATGTGAGTCGATGATGCAAATAGTAGAGGTACTAGAGAGGCGATATATAGAGTGATTGATAGTTGTAGACGGAAGGCAGGGAGGAGAGAGATTAGCGATAACATTGTATCGAGAATAGTGGAGTGGATAGGAGTTGAGTTAAAGTCGCGTAGCCTGCATGCCAGACACGTTCCCAATTGCAAGCTGAATGTAAAGAATTCAGGCAATTGAGCACTTTGGTTAATCTTTATAAGTTTGGGGCTTCCAATCTAATAAAGATGATCAAAGTATCTACAAAAATTGAAAAATGAGATTCAAGCACAAAATGTCTGCTAAATATTTTGATTCGGTTGGCTATATTCCGTCTCAAATGTAAGTGATGTGTCGTAGAAATTCGAAATGATACTGATATCGGACCTATGTAAACGTACATCCTTGTATGATCATCGAGGGCTTCCTTCAGCGAAGACTCCTATGAGGCTATGAGAATAAAAGTAAAGCCTTTGGCGCACCTCATATATATAAAGATACTTAAAAGAAAAAAAAGCTCAAGGTAGCAGGAACACAGAGCCATTTAGGAACAGAGTGAGCTCTAGCATCTCATCTCGCCATGGCCAAAATCTCAAAAATCTCATATTCTGTCTTTCCTCGTATTCCACCATTTGCTTCTCATAATCTTTCTCGGCAGAACAGTTCTCAGGACATATTCTGCAAACTTTGGACTCGAGCAAGAGAATATAAGCCACCTTCACTTCTACTTCCACGACATTGTCAGCGGGCGGAACCCTACGGCTGTCAGAGTTGCCGAGGCTCTCATGACGAACACGTCGTTGACGGGTTTTGGTGCCGTGGTGATGATCGACGACCCCTTGACCGTACGGCCCGAGCTGAGCTCCAAACTCGTGGGGAGAGCGCAGGGAATTTATGCATCTGCTTCGCAAACTGAAGTGGGCTTGTTGATGGTGTTGAACTTTGTTTTCATGGAAGGTAAGTATAATGGCAGTAGCCTCAGTGTGTTGGGGCGTAACTCTGTGTTTTCGGCCGTAAGGGAGTTACCAATTGTTGGTGGTAGCGGGCTATTCCGGTTCGCACGCGGATATGCTCATGCCAGCACTCACACGTTTGATCTCGGAAGCGGGGATGCCGTTGTGGAGTATAATGTCTATGTCTACCATTATTGATGTGTGTTCCTTTGGCTTTTTTCTATCATTCTATGGCTAAGACCTGATCAATTATCTGCCATTAAAAAAGACACTTTCTTTTTAGTGCTCTGAGAGTTGGAAGCAATGGTTATTCATTTCCGTATTATATAATGTTGATTGCGTATGAGTTTTTTGTATTATTATTTTTGTGCTACAAATTGAGGGCCTTTTTACGTGGTTCTTCACGGGCCATTCATCATTATGTTGAACTACCAGAGGGAAGTAGAGGACTCTAGATCATCATTCGGCAGTCAAATCTTGATGAACTTCGATATGTGCTGTTTATGGGACATATTCACTCTGTCGTGAAAAGTTTACAATAATATACGGTGATAATGATGAATAACTGTTACTGCCTTCTCGAAGTTGTGTCACGAAGATGAGCTGGTTGGGTCAAAGACGGAGAAGATTTGAGAAGCTATGCCTGTGACATATAATTGTTATTTGATTACTATTAGATTACTCTTTTTCAGCTACCTAATTAGAGTCCCATTTCTATGCCTCCTACCGTCGATCTTTTTATTTTTCATTAAGTTTTCGTACAGGAAAGGTTAAAGGAGCAATTAGAGATGCTCCTCGTTGTAGTGCAATCATTGTGATCTCTTAGTAATTGTCTGGATACCCAACAAAAGAGACCTCTTGACAAGCATAAAGAATGCAGATCAGGCCCTCCTGATTAAATCCAATCAGGTCATAGTTAGCCTAATCTTTGTTTCCACCCTCATAAAAAAGTCAGTAACTAAAAAACAGTGGATATGAGTCCGCAATATCGTACCTAACAAGACTTTTTAACTCATTGTTCTAATGTACCAGAACTCATCCTCCCAAGCTGCCTACTATTTGTATCTTTTTGGCCTAAAGCTCAGCTATCCAAGCTTTTTCATCGTTATGCATCACGAGAGATTAGGTAACCATGCGTACACGAGTTTGTTTTCTTTCCCATCTTTCATTGTTTTTTATTATGTCAGTTTTAAAGGAAAACTTAATTATGAAAATAATGAACTTTTGTTGTAACTGGGGATAAATTTAGATCTTATCGTTATAAATAAGTCTTTAACTAAATTTTTTAAGGTCTTTAGCCTAATAATTAATTTATATGAGACGAAAGGATTGTAAAAATTTTAATTTTAATTAAGATACACGTAATGTATACCCAATTAAAAAAACCCTTAACTTAAATAATATTAATTGGTGGAGCCAGTTCAAATGTCATGCACTTGTCATGTCCTCTTAAACCGAATAGTGCGATTTGTTTGCTGAGTTAAATTTGTTCTCAATCGATACAAAGTAAAAGTGCAACACATTTTCTTAATTAATATTCCAACGCCCATTGCGTCAAGGTTTCGGTTTTCCTTTCTCCTTTATTTTTTTTGTCCTTATCTCGAGGTTTCATGGTTTCCTTTAACTTTGCCATTAAAGTGAAAGTTCAATTTTCTCGGGCAGAGCGTAGATGCATCGTTTTCGCACAAACAGTTCACACAAACGTATGGGGATCTTCCCATGCTTTTCATACCAGACGATCGGCCATACCAAAGTAGGGGTGCCAAGTTACCGGCCGCACCCGCCAACTTAGTTTTGGTTAAATCGGTTCTATTTTTTTGGTAACAATTTACCGTCGAGAAATTGGTATAATTTTGGTTCGATTCCGAATTAAAAATATATGAAAATCGGAATGGCGGAGTTATCATCACGGTCCTTTATTTGTAAAAAAAAAAAAATCTCAAAAAGGCTTAAAAAATAGAAATACTAAAGGCCAAACAAAAAAAGAACTAAATGTCATGGTCGAAACTGGCCCAAATGTTCCATTTTCGGACGGTGAAGATCGGGGATCGGACCGAACACCAATTCTAATTGAGAATGACGGTCCGGTCCGAGTATGTTTTTTGCGATTACTGGTTTGGCCGGCCAAACTGGACCGGACATTGGACAGTCCTACCAAACACATTAGAGTTTGCCAGTTTCAATAATACATTTTATACTGCCAAATATCGCTCTTCACTCTCGCCTTCCACGTGTCACTTCCAGCTCTCTAACATTGATCGGGTGGTCTTAGGCCATTAGACCTTTTTTTTTTGAAAAAAGAAAAAAATATATATTTGTTGGTAGGTCACCCTCGACTTGGAAATTTCAAGCCATTGTGCTTAAGTAAGTTTTCACATTTTTTTTGATTCTTTTTTTTTTTTTTTTTTCCTTTTTCCCCTTACCGCCTGATTGATTTATGAGTTTTTTGTTCTAAGATTTATTTATGAGGTTTAATTTCTCATTCCCTTTGACTAAGAATTTGTATTGATGACATTTTGTTTTAATGCAAAGAGGAATCCCTTAAGATTTTCACCTACAATGGTTCTACGACTAAACGTTTAATTGGGATAAAGGTATGTAATAACTCAGCCGGCTGTCTACATTTGTATCAGTTGTTGGAACTGCCATATTAATTGTGTGCTACTTCTTATTTTATGCTGCATGTCCGTCTTCCATGGATAATTGAACAAGTCGGTCGTCCAACTTACTCACTATGCAGAATTATATATAAAGATGCACCATGAAGCACAGACTCAATAGATATAACCCTTCTTTCTCCTCCAAAGGTCTGCCAGACTGCCTTCCTTTACTGGAATCCATGGCCAGAAGCTTCTCAAAAGTCACATTCATGGCCTTCCTGATCATTTTCTTCTTCTCAGCCTATGTCACCGCTGAAGAAACGCCCAGTTTCTCTCGAAATTTATCTCCTTTGTCGCTTGGACTTAAGCGAGAGAAGCTAAGCCACCTTCACTTCTACTTCCATGACATTGTTACTGGTCCCAAGCCTACTGCTGTGAAAGTTGCCGAGGCTGCCATGACAAACGCTTCCTCAACGGGGTTTGGATTCGTAGTGATGATGGACGATGCGTTGACTGTGCTGCCAGAGAGAAGCTCGAAACTTGTGGGGAACGCGCAAGGAATTTATGCGTCGGCGTCGCAGACTGAAGTAGGGCTGTTGATGGTGCTGAACTTTGTTTTCCTGGAGGGAAAGTATAATGGAAGCTCCCTGAGTGTGTTAGGGAGGAACGAGGTCTTCTCGGCCGTGAGGGAGCTGCCGATCGTCGGAGGGACTGGCGTTTTCCGGTTTGCCCGTGGGTATGCTCAGGCAAGGACTCACACGTTTGATACCAAAACGGGGTACACAGTCGTAGAGTATAACATCTATGTCTTCCATTATTGACGAATTCAGAGGTTTATCACTTTGCT
>CM025850.1:11660961-11878869 GCA_003952965.2 Morella rubra | reverse complement strand
AAAACCTCCCAGAAATCACATCCATCTTCCTGATCATTTGCTTCTTCTCAGCCTATGTCACTGCAGAAGAAGCACACAGTTCTTCTCGAAATTTATCTCCTTCGTCACTTGGACTTAAGCGAGAGAAGCTAAGCCACCTCCACTTCTACTTCCATGACGTTGTTACTGGCCCTAAGCCTACTGCAGTGCGGGTTGCCCAGGCTGCCACGACAAACACGTCCTCAACGGGGTTTGGGTTCATAGCAATAATTGATGACGCGTTGACTGTGCTGCCAGAGATAAGCTCCAAACTTGTGGGGAGGGCGCAAGGAATGTATGCGTCGGCGTCGCAGACTGAAGTAGGGTTGTTAATGGGGCTGAACTTTGTTTTCCAGGAGAGAAAGTATAATGGAAGCTCCCTGAGTGTGTTAGGGAGGAACGAGGTCTTCTCGGCCGTGAGGGAGATGCCTATCGTAGGAGGGACTGGCGTTTTCCGGTTTGCCCGTGGGTATGCTCAGGCAAGGACTCACACGTTTGATACCAAAACGGGGTACACAGTCGTAGAGTATAACATCTATGTCTTCCATTATTGACGAATTCAGAGGTTTATCACTTTGCTGGCCATTATGGTCATGTACTGGTGTTTCTTTCTCTCTTGAACTTTTTCTTACCGTTCAGTGGAAAATAAACTGCTTTGGGCTGAATGTATGTACTACCCAAATTAAAAATATAAACATTTTTTTGGGGGTAGGTAGACTGGAAGTTTTATTCTTTGTGCATTGCAATAATGATAAACAACTTCTACCAAGAATTTCATTAGTGGCCCTGGGCAGAATAGAGATTTTTTTCTGTAGGTTAGTTCTACCAATAATCCATAGAAAAGATACAAGAGAAACGCCCAAAAAAGAGAGAAAACGTCTCTGATATTAAGAGAATTATCAATATATTCAAGAATGTCGAAACCTGTAACCCACAAGCCAGGCTATACAATAGAAAATTACCAAAATTGGCAAAATCCCATTAATTATGCCAAAAATAAATACATGCCAAAAAAATAGATTGCCAAAAATCTGGCTTAAATCATATCCAAAATCACCTCCTAATTGACAAATGAAAAGATTACCATAAAAAGAAAAGGAAAGCTAAAATTAAGGATTCGGAAAGGAAAACAGTGGAGTTTGATACCCATAATCAAAGATATGGCCAAAATACCGAAGCACAATCAAACTTTTTCTAATTAGCGAAATTTCAATATTTCCTTTTATCTTTGTGCTGATTTGCCAACTCAAGGTATCTCAACGCCATCAAGGTATCACGAGGATAGAGGGTAGGTCCAAATAGAAGGAAAATTTGAGAACCTTTGTGTTGGATGACATATAGCTAGTTTAGATTAGTACTCTTTTCAGCTGCATAACTTGTGTATAATGAATTATGAAGCAAGAAAGGTTACAAAAGGGGCAATTAGCCGTTCTTCGAATTTATCGTAATTAATCATAGCACTCTCGCGGGCACGTGGCACTATCTGCTCTCTATCCTAATTAATCGGAGGTCCTTAGGCCGTGGCTATTGCTTTGTCATAGAGCCTTGACCAATTTGAAAGATCATTTGATGTAGTTGAAATAACTGAATTTTGGCCTTTCCACTTTTAAATTTCAAACCCTTGCGTTCCATGTGATATCCACTCCTTAAATTAGTCCTTGCCCTTCTACTGCCCCCATTGTTTATGAGGTTTAGTTAGTATTTCCCTTTGACTAAGCAGTAAGCAATGTTGATGAACTTTTATTTTTAAGAAAATTAGAATCAGTTGATATTTGTTCGCCTAGGTGGGAATGCATTCCAAATGTTATCAGGACAAAGATATATATTTAATTAATCAGCCGGTGATGTACCATGTTCTCAGTTGTTGGAACCGCTACCCTAATTTTGCCCGACTTTTTATTCTATTCTGCAGGTGGATGATTAACCCATTGTGAAAATCATATATGAAGAAACTAGCACGACTAACTTTGCAGATAAGATCCTTCTTTCTCCTCCACAGCTCCACCGGACATCAACGTTTACACGACGCCATGGCCAAAAGACTCTCAAAAGTCATGACCTCCACCTTCCTGTTCATTTTCTTCTTCTCAACCTATGTCACTGCAGAAGAAGCACCCAGTTTCTCTCAAAGCTTATCTCCTTCATCGCTCGGACTTGAGCGAGAGAAGCTAAGCCACTTCCACTTCTACTTCCATGACATTGTTAGCGGGCCCAAGCCTAGTGCTGTGCGCGTTGCCCAGGCTGCCATTACAAACACGTCCTCAACGGGGTTTGGGATGGTAATGATGATGGACGACGCGTTGACTGTGCTACCAGAGAGAAGCTCCAAACTTGTGGGGAGAGCGCAAGGAATTTATTCGTCGGCGTCGCAGAGTGAAATAGGATCGTTAATGGTGTTCAACTTTGTTTTCCTAGAGGGAAAGTATAATGGTAGCACTCTCAGCGTGTTGGGGAGGAACAAGGTCCTCTCGGCCGTGAGGGAAATGCCAATCGTCGGAGGGAGTGGGGTTTTCCGTTTTGCACGTGGGTATGCTCAGGCGAGGACTCACGCGTACGACAACAAAACGGGGTATGCTTTAGTGGAGTATAACGTCTATGTCCTACATTATTGAGCCATTCGCAGTACTTGGCTGTTCAATATGGCTTCCGAACATGTTCTTCTTTAAATATTGCTGAATCTTTTTACTTAATCGTTCAGTGGAAAATAATCTGGGGTTGACTCAATGTACTGTACGGCCGATGAATTCAGGGCATTTAATTTTATGAAGGATGAGCATCGCGTGTGTTTAGTTATCTTTCTCGACTGTTAGATTTTTACCAAACGGAATGGGTAACCGAAATACCTTGTGCAGAAACTCCGATTTGCAGGAATATTGGTTGCTCGTCTTACAGCCCACGATTAACGATCCATGAATCCACAAAACGAACATTGCTCTCAAGTCATTCAGGAGGCTACCAGAGTCTCCTTGTGAATTCCATCCTTCAGATCCAAGGCCAAAAGATGGAAGCCCTAGATGCCTTGAGATAAAGTTCTTTCTTTAGGAGATTGTGAATTATGCGAATGAATAATTCTCTCTACGTTTATTTTCTTAAATAAACGTACGTAAGAATCTCACACAGAGAGTCCCAATGAGAGAAGTTAGCTAAGTTTGAATTCAAATAGAGATCTGCAAAAGATCTCCAATTTAACCATTCAAACAAAGATCTACATAAAATCTTCAGTTTAACTATAATTCAAACTTCAGCTTTAAATTTAAATTCAACTACACATGTGGATGCTCCATGTGTCATGGGATTAGGGGTATAAGTCCGGTCCGGCCTCCGCCTGAGCTCCGGCTCCGTTTTCGTCACCGGTTCCGAGAAGCTGAGGTGCGGTACTTCCAGGAATCGAAACCGAAGGTCAATTTAGAGTTTTCCCGGAACCGGAAGTTTCTGCCGGTTCAGCGGAAAACCGGTTCCGGTTATTTTTTTTTAATTTTTTAACTAAATATTAAAACGACGTCATTCTATTTTAAATAGAACAACGTCGTTTAGTTGGTTTTTTTTTGAAAAAAAATATAATACCGTGGATCAAAACGCTCCTTTTTGATCCACGGTGAATACGAACACGGGAAATTTGGAAACCCTATCTCCCTTTCCCCCCCTCGACCCCGAGCACTTTCTCCTTCGCGAGTCACGACCCTCCGGCCTCCTCAGTCCTCACAGTCACTCCCTCAGCTCTCTCTCTCTCTTTGTTCGTCTGCCTTCACTCTCTCTCTCTCTCTCTGTGCTGACTGCTGAGCTCCTTCTTCTCCGACGAGTGTAACGGTCAACCTCCATCGTTTTCGGGTTGCTTCTCTCTCTATCGCTGTATGTCTCTCTCTCTAGTCTCTGTCTCCACTCTCCATCTCTCTGTCTCTCTGTCTCTCTCTCCGACCTCCGTCTCCATCTCTCTATCTCTCTCTCTGTATTTCAAATTTGTAATAGATCTGTTCGAGGCTTTAGTTAGAAAATGTGAAATGTTGTGAACCTGTTGCATGAAAGTTAATTAAGTGCGTAAAGAACAACTTGTGAATTGTGATTCTTGTGAACATGTTATATTGTTAACTGTTATAATGCATTCATAAACGAAAGTAAATTGTTTAGTGAATCTGTTAGATACCATCAATATTTGATCTGTTATATTATGCATCAATATGTGATCTGTTTTCATTCATTTGAAAAACGAAAGTAAATTGTTTAGTGAATTTAATGGGGGATTTGTGAATCTGTTAGATATCATGCTTTAATATGTGAATTGTTTAGTTGTTTTTAATTTTGCATCTTGTTAATTTTCTGCTGTCTTTAATTTGGGTTAAGTTGGTAGAATGAGTTGTCTTAGGGCTTTGCATTGTGTCTTTCTTTCAGATGGATCGTCAAACTCCAATTGCATCTTTGCAATCCACAACCCCTAATTTACCTACCCCTGCCTCTACAACTACACCTACAATTGGTGAGATACCAATTATAGATGTAGAGGCTGAGACACAACAAACTAAGGGGACAATAGACCCTACCCCCAAAAGAAGGAAGGTTTCCAATCCGTCCCCGATGTGGGAACATTTCACTAGGATACTACCAGTAGTTGATCCAAACAAACCATTGGCCAAGTGCAATTATTGTAGTCATAAAGCTGGGGTTCACCACAAAGATCAAGGGGACCTCGGCTATGAGGTCCCACTTGAAGGGTTGTGTAATGTATAAGAGAACTCAAAGTAAATTGGATGGCTTTCAACAGAAATTGACTTTTGATATCAAGGGGGCAAGTAGTGAATCAGTGGGAGTGATGAAGATAGACTCATATGATCCCAAGGCTATTAGAGCTGTATTGCGAAGTTTATAATTGTGGATGAGCTTCCTTTTAGAATAGTAAGCAAGGATGGGTTCAAGGAGATGATTCATACCCTCGAGCCTCGATTTAAAGTACCATCTCGAATCACAATAATGAAGGATTGTATGAAACTATACTTGGAAGAGAAGTGTAGATTGAAGGCTAGTATCTTACTTAATAGACCACGAGTTTGCTTCACCACTGACACATGGACGTCAGTCCAAAACATGAATTATATGTCTGTCACTGCACACTTTATTGATAGTACTTGGAAATTGCACAAAAAGATACTTGCTTTCTGTAAGGTGTCAGATCATAAGGGTTCGACAATTGGGATGGAGTTGGAGGATTGCATGTCGGAATGGGGGATTGATAAAATCCTTACAATAACTGTCGATAATGCATCCTCTAATGATACAGCCATTGAGCATGTGAAGAGTAGACAATTGCATTTGGGGTTTCGGCCTGGAAAAGTAGTTTGTAACCATGATTTTTTGCATATGAGATGTTGTGCACATATCTTGAATTTAATTGTGCAAGATGGGTTGAAGGAGTTGGATGATTCTGTGGCCAAGGTAAGGAACTTGGTCAAGTATGTTAAGTCATCTCCCGGTCGAATGGATGGGTTTAAGAAATGTGTAGCGAAGAGGAAGTTTCCCATTGAGGGATTTTTGCAGCTTGATGTTCCTACTCGTTGGAATTCAACGTATATTATGTTGGATGCAGCTGAGAAATATCAGAGAGTCTTTGAGGATATGTTGGCAGAAGATGGGATTTTGATAAGCTTTCTGCGAGAAGAGGGGCATGGGAGGAAGGGATTGGGCCCCCTAAATTTGAGGATTGGGAGCGTGTGAGACATTTTACCAAGTTTTTGGCACTTTTCCACGAGTGACAGTTCGAATATCTGCTTCAAATACGGTGACAGCGAACTTATTTTTTGCGGAACTTACTAAAATTCATATGCATTTGGGGAAATATGCAGCAAGTGGGGATTTGTTCTTGGCAGACATGGCAAAAAGAATGCAAATGAAGTATAATAAATACTGGGGTAATTTGACTGAAGGTTAACAGATTGTTGTTTGTTGCAGCGGTACTTGACCCACAATACAAGGTTATATACTTGGACTTTTGGTTCAAAAAGTCTTTGGGGATGGAGTTAGGTGCAGAGATGACTAGTGTAGTGAGAGGGACCTTGGATCAGTTGTTTACAGAGTATAGTAATGTGGATGGATCATCTAGTAGCAGGAGTGTATCTGCAAGTCAAGGTCAACTTGAAATGATTGGGTCATCTAGTGCACTCGTAGATGATCCTCTTTACTTGGAATTCACACAATTTAAGGCGCAACAGAATTTGTTGGATAGCAAGTCTGAAGTGGAAAGATATTTAATGGAGGATGTTGAACCTAAAGATCCTAATTTTGATATCCTCAATTGGTGGAGAGTGAATGCACCAAAATTTCCCGTTCTTGCACGAATTTCTCGAGATGTTCTTGCTATCCCTATTACTACAGTGCCTTCAGAGTCTGTCTTCAGCACGGGGGGTCGGGTATTAGATTCTTTCCGGAGTTCGTTGGCACCAAAAACGGTAGAAGGACTCATTTGTGCTCAAAATTGGTTGACATCCAAGATTATATATTCTGCTGATGATGATGAGGATACGGAACCTGAAGTTACTGATGGGACGGAAGATCCTGCTAGTTATATGATGGACATAGGTATATACAAAATGTTACATTTCTACTTTCATTTAATTAAAATTTTTTATGAGCTCCGTGTTAATAAATTTGCTTTTTTGCAGAGATAATTTCTAATGCTGCGTCGATCGTGGATTCGTGATTCATTAACGTTTGGTTATGTTCTTCATTTCTTACTTGAGTTGATACTTTTAAGTTATAACTTCTAAGTTCGTATTGTAATATTCTTCTATTTCGAGTTATGTCAGCATACACTATGTTTTTTCGGTTATTGTTTCCATTAAGTCTTGACCACTTTTATTATTAAGCCCATAATATTTCTTTAGCTATTTAGGAATTGTGATGGTGTCTAGTTTATTACTTACTAGGTGACGTTGTGAATCTGTGATTATGAATTTTGTGAATTGCATGTTGCAGACTTGTTTTGAGATTTATTGAATCTGAATTTTTTTATTTGCATATTGTTTTGGGATTTATTGAATATGGATTTTGTGAAGTGCATGTTTTTAGATTTATTTTTACACTTATTTGTCAATTGCATGTTTTAGGATTTTCGGTTTTTAAAATAGGTTGCTAGGATGTTGTTTTCGGTTTTCAAAAGATCAACAATGAGTTGTTGGTTTTTGAATATTATGGGCTAAATAAAATGGCCATCAAAACTAATATGATCATAATATGATATGGTTGTCTTAGTTTGAATTTTAAAGATGGCCAACATTTTACTCCAAAATTCAACTCTAATTATTTCGTGTCTTGATGAGTTGATGTGGTGCAAATGTAAATTCTTAATTTTTATTTGTATACTTATTGTGTTCATTTATATAATTGAGATTTTGTAATGAATTGAGAAATGTTCATATGAAGTTCGGGTTGTATATTTTAATTTTTTGTTATGTTATTTTATTTGTGAATTGTGATGAATGAATAAGATCTTTATTTTTTTTTTTTTAAAAAAGGCTTAAATGGGCAAAAAAATATGGCCCAAAACATTGTCGGAATTCCGCTATCCGCTTCCGCTTCCGCTTCCGCTAAGTCCGTTAAGAGTCGGAAGCGGAAGCGGAATTGATTTTGGCCATCCGCTAGTTAGCGGACCGATGTCGGAATGTTAAATTCCGCTTCCGATATGTAGCTATTCACCCCTACATGGGATTTTCCAACATCTCCCGCCAATCCACATTGGTGCCATCTCTTCGAATTGTCTCCACTTGAACTCTTATCTCGTCATCCTTACATACTGGAAATGAAGCGTGCGACCTGACGAGAAAGCATAGGGTAGGAGAGCTATATCAAGTACCATCTAACCAACATAGCACCTCACTCAAAAATATCTCGTCCATGCCCCAGACTATTTGATCACACTAGATCGAGTCCCTTTAATCCCTTATAAGCATCAAAGCTTAAAGCAATACTCGATCTCACATCATATAATATGCTCATGATTGTGTCAACACAAAATGACATAATCGTCCGGACTATGAGCCATAAAATAAAGGTGTGTATCCAAAATAATCTTCCCTAGACACTCAAGCCAATTCGTTTCTACTTGACCGCTTTCCTAGACATGCTCCGCGAGACCGTATAAATCGTGGTCCTAAGAAAACATGCTAAAGTAGCGTCATCGAGTATCCACTTCATGACATAGTTCCAGGTTCGAAGGGCACAGAGTAGACCATCAATAGGTCTCTAAGGGCTCACATAGTGACGGAACAGGGATTCATCCGTCACTCCCTTAATTGGTCGGCAATAGCACATACAGTATGAAATGTATGCTACGGCGGAGCTCCCACTCAAATGGGCTTGTCACACTCCAACGCCGTACGAATCTTGATCTAGCCGCCACGAAGGCGCACTAATCTGAGTTTCTTACTACAGTCGCTCTCCAAGCGCTTGTATAAGATCTCACATTCGGCTTTATTCAGGTTTCATGAAGTTTGTGTATACTTCATGTGCGACTTTGATAAGTCTCATCTTAGCCCAGCTAAGGCGACATTACTTAAAATAATCTTGCACGTTACTGAAACGTCAAGACAATTACTTGCTCGCTTTCTAAGCGCCAAAGTAATAACTTTGTCTCATCCCACTCGCTATCCAAGCGCTAGGGTGATCATCCATGTGAGTGGATTGATCATAACCTGGTGACACATCAACAATGTGTGCTACAAAGTATCAATTTAAAACACAATGTGTATGAAAAAATGAACAATATCATTAATGCAAAAAGATACCTCTTATTACAAAATGTCAAATGAGATATCCATAAACAACATATATCAAATCCTACGAAGTCCCAAACTCCTAACATGAGTCTGAAAAATATCTCTAGCAATAGCCTTAGTAAGCGGGTCGGCTACCATCTTGCTAGTGGAAATATGTTGTAGGATCACCTCTCCCCGTGCAACAATGTCACGAATGTAGTGGTAATGAATGTCAATGTGTTTGGTCTTTCCATGGTATTTGGGATCCTTAGTATATGCCAAAGCCGCCATACTATCACTATATATCTTAACGGCTTCATCTGCGAGAGCCGTAACAGATAGGTGCTGAAAGAATCTCCTCAACCAAACAGCCTCTTGTACTGCTGCTGAACAAGCAACATACTCAGACTCCATCGTGGACAAAGCTATGCATGATTGTTTCTTGCTGCACCAAGAGATGGTTCCTGCACTAAGTAGGAATGCGTAACCCGTAGTGGATTTACGTTCATCTCTGTCGCTAGCCCAATCAGCATCACAGTAGCCTCTCAATCTCATATCTCCACCCTGATAGCAAAGAACGAGATCCGAAGTCCCACGCAAATATCGAAAGATCCTCTTAACCGCTTGCCAATGAACAGGTCCAGGGTTACTTTGATAACGACTCACCATACCTACTGCAAAGCAAATGTCCGGTCGAGTACACATCATAGCGTACATCAGACTTCCAACTGCATTTGCATAGGGAACCCTAGCCATTTTAATCTTTTCCTCATCACTCTTAGGGCAATTATCAAGGCTCAATGTATATCCCTTCTCGATTGGAGTGTCTACGGGTTTCGAATTATGCATATGGAATCGTTCTAGAATCCTCTTGATGTATGTCTCTTGAGACAATCCAAGAAGCTTCCTATTCGATCTCTAAAGATCTTGACTCCAAGCACAAAATTTGCCTCACCCATGTCCTTCATTTCAAAAGTAGAGGACAACCACCCTTTGGTGGCGACAATCATCTCCAAATCATTTCCAGCTAACAAAATGTCATCTACATACAACGATAGAATCACAAAGTTCTTTCCTGTATGTTTGACATACACACAATGGTCCTCTTCCAACATTTCAAAGCCAAACAAAGTAATGGCCTCATGAAATTTGAAGTACCACTGTCTAGACGACTGTTTAAGGCCATATATGGAACGTTTGAGCCGGCATACTTTGCGCTCTTGTCCCTGGGCCTCAAAACCAATAGGTTGATCCATATAGATCTCTTCGTCTAGTTCTCCATTGAGAAATGTTGTTTTCACATCCATTTGGAAAAGCTCCAAATCTAAGGATGCAACAATAGCTAGAATGAGGCGAATAGAAGCAATTCTCACCACTGGGGAGAATGTCTCTTCATAGTCTATACCTTCTTTCTGGGTATAACCTTTCGCCACGAGACGGCCTTATACTTATCAATCGATCCATCTGCCTTGCGCTTAATTTTTAAGACCCATTTATTTCCAATGGTCTTACGCCCAGGCGGAAGATCAACTAATTCCCACACTTGGTTCTTTGCCATTGAACTTATCTCATCCCTCATAGCAACCAACCATTCATTTGAGACAGGTGAAGCTAATGCTTCCTTATACGAAGCAGGCTCATCAGGGTCATACGAAGCACACATGAAAGATTCCCCTTCAATCTCAAAACGACGACGGGAATTGTTCCACGTTCGCTTCTTCGTATCTTGTGATCACTCTCTAGTGGTGGTACACTCCCACTAGGAGCTAAGTCACAACTAATCTCTCTGGTGATTTCAGGCTGAGATACAAAATCTCCACCTCCACTAGGAGCTAAGTCACTACTAAGCTCTCTGTGATTTCAGGCTGAGATACAAAATCCCCACCTTCACCAGAAGATGGTGTGACCCCTTCAAGCTCTTGTAACTCAAAGAGTTCAAGACTTTTCTTTGCTTCACCGATATCTGGAAAATCATTCTCAATGAATGTGACATCACGCGACTCTATCTCAGTCATTCCTCCATTGGGATGTTCACCAAACATCACGTATCCCTTTGAGCTTTCTGAGTATCTTATAAAGATATGTTTGTTAGCTCTAGGGCCTAGTTTCCCAAACTGATGGGAAGTGCTGTGAACAAATCCCGCAGAACCCCAAGGCCAAATGCTCCAAAATGGTTTTGCGCCATTCCAGGATTCATATGGGGTGTTAGGAACTGACTTCGAAGGCACTTGGTTGAGGATGTAGGCAGCAGTCAAAGAGCATCCCCCCAGAAAGATATTGGGAGGTTGGCCTGCGCCATCATCGATCTAACCATTTCCAATAAAGTACGATTCCTTCTTTCTGCACCATTTTGTTGCGGAGTTCCAGAATCGTTAATTGCTGCGTATACCTTTTTCCTCACACAGTTGCTGAAACTGAGTGGATAGATATTCCCGACCCCGATCAGTTCGAAGAATTTTTAAATTCCTCTCTTTCTGATTCTCAACCTCTGCCAAAAAACGCTTGAAGCAATCCAATGCTTCATAGCGATGGGAGATCAGATAAACGTAACTGAAACGGGAATAATCATCTATCAAAGTGAGGAAATAAGATGCGCCATGGCGTGCCTTTACATTCATAGGTCCGCAAATATCTGAATGGACTAATTCTAGAGGATGAGATGCCCTAGGTGCCTTACCAAAAGGTTTCCTACATGCTTTACCGGCTAAACAAGGCTCACACACAGGTAGGCTTATATTAGCGAGAGACCCCAATAGGCCTTCTCTAGCTAGTCTAGCCATTCTATCTTTTCCTATGTGTCCTAGTCTAGCATGCCATTTCAAAGAGTTAGAAATAACATCATCATTATCAGCAATGTAAGAAAAAAAGGAACGTTCTAAATCCAACATAAAGAAACCATTATTTAAAAAACTTTGTCCATACAAAGCCTTATTTAAATAAAAATCCATCCGTGGCCCATCAAAATGAAAACTAAAACCAAGGTCTAACATGGAAATAACTGAAAATAGATTACATTTAACACCAGGTGCATAGAGCACATCATGAAGAAGTAACGTACGTCCCAGACGCATCTTGAGTTGAAAGATTCCAACTCCTAACACTTCTTCTCTCGTTCCGTTACCCAAAATAACGTACTGCGTGCCTGCTGGTATTTTTCTGTAATCTACAAATCCAACTCGATCTCTCGCTACATGCTTGGTTGCTCCTGTATCTACAATCCATTCAGGGATCGAGTGAGCAACGTATACATGTGAACAAACAAAAGTAAAGAGAGAGTTGGGTTCAGATGGTACCTTCTTCGGCTCAGTGCACTCACGAGCGAAGTGACCCTTCTGTCCACAGTTATAGCATTTCATCTTGGTCTTATCCTTCTTGCCAGCGCGCTTGCCTCTGCGGCTTTGCAGTCTTTTCATTCTTAGGCCCAAGACCCTTTGTTGTACCAGTTGATTTCTCAGCCGCTTTGCGCTTAGGCCTAAATGCCTTGCGTTGCCCACCTTGGGCAACAAGCGCAGTTGGACGGTTCGCACCCAGGCGCTCCGCCTCTAGCTCCAAATGGCGAGAAATATCAGCAAATGTCTTGATATTCTCACTATGAGTCAGCACTAGTTTCATTTGTCCCCAACTGGACTCTGGCAGTGAACGTATCACAGCCTGAACTTGTTGCTCATCTGTGAGATTAACACCTGTAGCTTTAGATCACGAATCAAGGCAGACATGTTTCTCAGATGGACTGTCATGGTATGCTTTGGGTCCATAACGTACTGCTCAAACCTCAAGGTAAGAGCACGCAACCTAGTTGCAGATGTACCCCCATAAGCAGCTTTCAGTTGGATCCACATTTCCTGGGCAGTTGAGTAGTTTTCAAACTCTCCAATAAGATCGTTGTGCATGCTGCTTAACATAGTAAAGCGCGCACCTATCCTTTTTAGCCCAGGCTTTGTATGCCTCAATATCCCGACGATGTTGGGCAGTGTTCTTCCATACTTGAGGTCAGATTCTCCAAGACTTCCTGTTCATTCAGCAGGTATTGAATCTTTTTGTGCCACATGTCATAGTTGGTACCGTCCAATTTCTCTCCCTTGGTCAGGTCAGCAACTACACTTTTTGTGGCCATTTCACTACATTCAATGCACAAATTTGACATTAGCACACATTAAAAAATTTTATTCCAAAATCCTAACTGGACCATTAAATTCTTTCCTACATAATGAGATCGAAAATTTCGCTATGCTAGTAATCATCTCTCACTATGTAAGTTAGAAAGAAATATCCAATTGATTTTAAATAAAATTCACGAATTGCATAACAAATATGCATAACAGTTTATTATGAATAAATAACAAATCATATTCACAATCATGCTAAAAATAATTATACACATAATATAATTAATTTATAACATGCACATTGAATAAAATCCATAATTAAAAAAATATGGATAGGCACTCAATATATGGTCATTTATTTAATCAAATTAAATAAAATAGTAAATATTATTTATAGAAATTAGCTCACTTTCAGAGAAATAATATTAAGGTAAAAAATAACTAAAACTAAATGAGCCACTAAGTGGCTCAGTGGTCAAGCGCGTCTTCGTTCCCTTGGAGTGCGGGGTTCGAACCCCGCGCTTGAATTTGCGTTTGTTTTTTTTGTTTTTTTTTTTTTTTTTTTAAGAAAACGGGTTGGGCTGGATTATAGGGCTCTGTTCAATTAAAAAACATACTGGTCCATAAAAACTTTTTTTTTTAAAACAAAACCGGGCCTACTTTGTTTTTTAAACAGAAAAAAAAAACCTCAACCCATGACAAAAAAAAAAAGAATACAGCCCAAAAAAGAAAAACGGGCCGGGTAGGGCTTGAGAAGCCCTACCCGGTTGGCCCAAGCAAGCGACCTAGGGATCTTATCCCTGGGCGCCGCTTGAGGCACCCTGGAGAGGAGCAGCGACCAGCACTGCTGGCCGTCGTCAGCCGTCGGCTGGCCACGTCCGGCCAGCCATAGGCCAGATGTTGGTCGGCCGTTCCAGCGGGGGCCACTGAGCAGCCTACCGGCACACGCGGCTGGCTTCCAATTGGAGGCCAAAAACACCCCACCTGTGTCTCATACGGGTGTGGTGGTGGTGGGTCGCAGACCTCCAGCTCCTTCGGCCCTCTGCCCACTCCTGTCTACACTCTTCATAGATTTTCTAGATTTCAAAACAGACTTTCACGAAGAAAACAAGGTTCAAAGTGTATTTC
This sequence comes from Morella rubra, assembly GCA_003952965.2. NCBI lineage: Eukaryota > Viridiplantae > Streptophyta > Magnoliopsida > Fagales > Myricaceae > Morella > Morella rubra. The sequence goes on along the minus strand of CM025850.1, from coordinate 11,864,879 downwards.
AAACATATTTGAAAAACAAATTTTCATAAAGCATGTATATCCTTTTAAAAAAAAAAGGAACACCACCGTGAAAACAAATCTCAAAAGGCATAGAATACAGGTCAGATGTAATCAAATAAAACATTCTCTTTTTAAGGGATTTTTCGAAAAAAAAAAAAAAAAGGCAGAGTCATGTACGGCCAAAACAAATTGTTCAGGTTTAAACAGTATTAAATTTGAAAAATATTCATGGCATATTTTCATGCGAGACTAAGAAAAATTCCTGATCTTGATTACATTTATCATATACAGAATTTTAAAAAAATATATTTTAAATCATGTATAACATATTTTTAACATGCTCACAAAAATTCAACATTAAATGAAATTAACACCGAATTAAAGCACATGTTATTCAATCATCACAGATTAAATCAAAACATGTTATACAGGGCGAAAACAAGCTAACCTGGCTCCGATACCAATGTTAGATTTTTACCAAAAAGAACGGGTATCCGAAATACCTTGTGCGGAAACTCCGATTTGCAGGAATATTGGTTACTCGTCTTACAGCCCACGATTAACGATCCACGAATCACAAACACTGCTCTCAAGTCGTTCAGGAGGCTACCAGAGTCTCCTTGTGAATTCCACCCTTCAAATCCAAGGCCAAAAGATGGAAGCCCTAGATGCCTTGAGATAAAGTTCTTTCTTTAGGAGATTGTGAATTATGCGAATGAATAATTCTCTCTACGTTTATTTTCTTTAAATAAACGTACGTAAGAATCTCACACACAGAGTCCCTATGAGAGAAGTTAGCTAAGTTTGAATTCAAATAGAGATCTGCAAAAGATCTCCAATTCAACCATTCAAATAGAGATCTACATAAGATCTTCAGTTTAACTATAATTCAAACTTCAGTTTTAAATTTAAATTCAAATACACATGTGGATGCTCCATGTGTCATGGGATTTTCCAACATCGACAATCTAATGAGAGAAGTACCATAGAAAAACAGGGCATGCAAATTGAGTATATTTCGTGGCAGGAAGAGGGCATGAATGAAACGAAATATGGTAACTCTGCGCCTAGCTACTATATAAATATTGGGTTTCGTTTGCTTTGGGATAGAAGTTTCTCACCGAAAAGAAGAAATAAAATAATAGAACTCTCATCACAACCAAGATTATGAACGATGAAATTCTATAGCTCTTAAGGCCCCACTTAAGAAATTCATTCGGAGACAAAACGAGTACTTAAAACTTGCTTGATCTGACCAGTACAACGGCATCTCAACATATCTGAATAGGCCGCAACTAAGTGGAAAAATAGTATTTTTTTTTTGGGGGAAAATTCACTTTGCACCCTTTAACTTTGGGGTCATTTCTAAGTTGCACCCACTTTTATTGATTTCGTTACATTAATACCTCAAACTACCATTTTACGTTAATTTCCACCCTCCAGCTCAAATTGCCGTTACTTCTCACGACTGACCATGGACGTGCCATCCACGTGACCACTTAAACAATTGTCTTCCCGTTTTGCCCCTTCCCTTTAATGAAATATAGACGTTAAACATTTTCCCCCACCCAACATGATTTCGGTTGAAGTCGCTGAGCCCTAGCTTCTCTTCAATGACAAGCCACCGTGCGACACCATTTTCTTCTCCGGCGAGAGGTTGCAGGATGGCTTCACACTGGTAAATGTTGAAGCTTTCCTAGCTTATTTTGCATCTGTGTGTATATTTTATTACGCTCCTTCATGCATACGTAGTGGGTTTTTTTGATCTGCTATGTTTTGTGGTTTTGCAGTATTTTATGCTTATGTAGAGTTAGAATGGTTTTCTCCCTAAGAAGTTCCATCTGTGGAGTTGTTAGTTTTTTGGATCTGCTGTTATTGCTTCTATTTAACTATGAAGGTCCTTTTTTCAGTTTGCAAAAACCTCCATGTCCGCACTTGTTAATTTTTTCCTTTTTTTATTAAACTGTCTCCTTATCAATTTTTCCCGAATGCTTAAATTTCTACCTTTAAGACATGGAATTAATTTGTCATCTTAACTCAGTTTGTTAATGAGTTTGTATCATGTTCATTCAGTAATGCACAATCATCACCAAGTACTGGAGGTTCGGTAACGAGTTGGGTTGGAGATCCCAAGAACAACCCTCTTTGTTGGTGTGGGGTTCATTCATGCTTGAAGACTGCCTACACAAAACGAAATTTTGGTAGAAGGTTTTTTACCTGTGTCAACCACAATGTAATCCATCATTTTCTAGTTCTATATTTTAGTAGGCACTTTTGTTTACTGTTGGTTTTTAAAGTTTCTTCATATAATGTCAGTTTGGAGATCATGCCAATTTTTCAGTTGGTTTGACCCTTCTATGTGTGTTCATGGAAGGAGGGTTTTAAGACGTCTTCGGGAGAGGCATGAGAAGACACACGTGGAGGAGGAGGACTCTTGAAATGCAATTTGACTATGGAACGCAATCTGACAAACCGCCTTCGCTTAGAGTTGGCTTCCGCAAAATTCAGTCACAATGAAGACTTGAAATTCTACAGGAGACTGTTGTTGATCTTGTTGGTGGTAATTGTTGTGTTGTTCATGTTGCTGTTGCCCTCAGTTTATGTCAGGGGAAAGGTAGTGGGTCTTTGCCCAGCCTTGGCACCATAATTGAAAAACTGTAACTTGAGTGGCGCACGATATGGACAATCTTTTGTAGTTTGCTTTTGAGAGGCTTATTTTGTATAATCTAGTAATGCATTTTGCAATCAAGGCATTAAGATCCTTAGTTTTTTTTAAGATGTATTAGTAATGTAATGCCTCGAACAATGTATTAGCTTGCCTAAGTGCAGCCTTTTTTATTTTCAATGTATTAGTCAGCTCCTTGTTGAATTTGGTTTTTGCCCATTTTAACGTTTTAGATTCCATAAAAATATAATGGCTAATGAGCCCGAGTAGTATCTCTGAAGTATCATGAGCCCGAGCAAGCATCATTTTGCCGCATATAATAAATGATAGTGAACTTTGAACATTGTTCACAGATTCCATAATATGTACAGATTCCAAGATGCACAGCATTCCATAATATGTGAACTTCAAAAGTGCAAGATGCACAATGGTTGAGCAAACTTTACATAACCAGACCCAATCAGATAACAAAGAAGCAAGATTCAGGAGCCATGTCTCAAGTGCAAACAGATTATAATTTTCACACAATTACCCAAACTTGGCCCCAAATTGCAGCCTAACCAGATTAGCTAGGAAAGTTCAAAATAATACAGAACTTATACATTTCACAAACTAGCTATCATTTCTTGTTAGAAGCCTTTGTCTTCTTTATTTTCTTCAACCCTCTTTAAGGCCTGGTCAATGGTTGGGACCACCAATCTGCTAGAGCTTCCAGCTTGCTGCTTCTGTGCAGCCATAAAACCAGGGCCAAACTTGGCCCACAGGGTATCTGGGGTACACCACGATATGGGATCTGGTGATAGCTGACTTGGCCTATTTGTCTTGGTAGTCAAGTCTACAATCTCACGTTCCCCTTGGCTAGCCCCTGCACTTGACTTACTGCCACTTCACCCAGCCTTCCTTGCAGACCTTCGATGCACTCTAGATGCAATGGAAGAGTCCGGTTGTGATGTGTGTTTCTTCTGACAGTGAGCTTTGGTGCAGCCCTTGTTTGCTGGATTAGGTTGAGAGGCAGCCCTTCGTGCTGTTGGATTAGGTTGAGAGGCATCTCTTGAAGGTTGGGCTGATGCAGTTACATGAACCGATGGCTAACCAAACACAGAATAAAATGGAAACACAGTTAATAGTAATGGCATGACTCCTAATAAATAGACGTGTAGGAAAAAGAGAAGGCAGCTAGAGAGTACATTCAGATCTTCCACTGGAATTTCTGTTCCAGCCATAGAGCTTTGAGAAGCTTGAGAAGAACTTCCAGCTTTCTTCTTATGTTTTCTTGTTATTTTGCACTGCAGGTTGGGTGGATTGACTAGTTCTGTAGATGGTTGAGCTAGCATTGAAAATACAGGGGGGACAACAACTACAGCAAAAAAAGACCATATTCATTAAACCAGTTTACTTATTGTGTTACTTAAACAAAAAAGGGTGGCATGTCATACCTCATTCATTCCCAACTCATCCGCTGGTGCAAAAGATTCTCCTCAACAAAGGGGGCTGCTGGAGCCCTCAAGTGTGACGTCTCATTGCTGCCTTTCTTCTAGGGCAGGTCCTCTTATTGTGTCCAAGCTCCTTGCATTCTGAACACTTCATCGGTGTTCCAGTCTTCTTCATCCTTGTACCGTTACTGCGAGGCTCGTCTTGACCTCTCTTTCTGAGCTTTTTCGGCCTACCAGGTTGTATTCTCACAAAAGGAGGCTGAACTACATCGTAGTTTGTTTTCCTCCATTGATCTTCATCAGGCATGGGTATATGATCGGGCTGTAGCTCAACATGTACATATCTTTGCTATACCAAGGGGTGTACATAGTCTCAGGTATCCCCCATCGTACAAAATGGCTGAGAAGGCATGGGGGCACGGTATACCGGTCAAGTCCCACTTCCGACACCCACATCTTCGAAGTTGTAAGTTAACCACAAATTGCTGGTGTCTATGCTCCACTTCAAATAGGCCTTGACCAGCATATGTTGGTAGGCAATGGCATGACTCCTCGCCTTGGCCTCAAGCTTCTCCAAAATCTTGGGGCAAATGCCCCTTCATACTTCTCCATGCCCGACCTTTTCAACTGATATCGTTTCATCAGTTTCTTCTGAATCATCTCAAACATGGTGATGATTGGCTTGTCACGGGCTTTCAAGATGTAAGAATTGAAACATTCGGTGAGGTTGTTGACTAGGAGATCAGACTTGACATCCGGATTGAAGTACGCCCTGGACCATTGTCTTGGGTCGATGTCATTGAGATACTTCCAAGCTGGTTCTGACAGCTTCTTCAATTCATCCATGACTGACAAAAACTTGTACTCTGAGTAAGATGCAGCAGCCCATAAGCTTGTCTTTCAATGCGAGTCCTGTGTCCAGCATCTCGAAAGTTGGCATATAGATGCCTAATGCATATCCGATGATCTGCATTAGGTAATTACCTCCTCGAAGCTCGGTAAGGCCCTACATGACACATGTAACTGAAGATGAATTTTAGTATAATTAAAGAGAAACAATAATAGCATATGTAAAATGCAGCATAAACTTCTAAATTACCTTTTGACGGTCAGAAATAAAGGACCAACCACAAAATGGCGGTTGACCCAAGTCCGAGATCAACGTCTCGAGGAACCAACTCCAACTATCCTTTGTTTCTGCCTCAACCGCTGCCATCGCAATTGGATACATATTATCATTGGCATCTCTTGAGACGGCAGTCAACAGTTGTCCCTTAAATGGACCCTTCAAGTGGCACCCATCGAGTCCAATCAAGGGCCTGCAGCCCTCCTTAAACCCCGACTTCATCGCTGCCAGCGAAACATAGCATCGCTGGAAAGTGGGTGTCAACTCAGGAGGTATCCTCTCCAACTTCACCAAAACACAACTCCCTCTATTGGTCTCCCTCAAGGTCGCTGCGTAATCCCAGAGACGATGATATTGCTCAGAATGTTTCCCAAACACTCTAGCTCGTGCATTTCTCCTAGCACGATACACTTGTCCGTCACTAACATCCACCTTCCACTGTCCTCTTCACTTCTTGAGTTATGGAGTCAACTGGCATGTTGGGCTGTGTCTTGAATTGCTCTAAATGTACTTATCGGTGATAAACCTAGACCCCACTAGCGAGCTCCGATACTTCCTTCGTACATCGATGGGTACTTTCTAAACTTCTGATTTGGAATGTCATCTCCCCCTTCATCCCGAGCGTATACTCTATAATCGCATCGCGGTGCGTCCCGGCATACGACAATGATCTTATCAGAGCAGTTTTCTTAAACCGTATGTCCTTACCTTCAATATGTTTTCCTCACGTACTGCATCTCTAAAAAGTTTGGAGGATGGGAACTTCATCCCGAGCTTCAAAACTGGAGCAACCAAGTCTCTCTCATGAAACTCAGGTCCGCGATATGGCTCAGGCAAACTGCTTGCGTCTTCTCCCTATCACTGACTATAGGAGAGGCCACGATATCACTTCTTGCCATTTCAGAGCCATTACCTGCAACACATTGAGATGAAATGTTATTTGTTAACTTATGTTAGTAAACATATAAAACTACTAAGTCAATGTTATCAATTTACCTTCACTTCTTCTGATTCTTGTTGCATGGTTTCTCTCATAGGAGCCTTGCCTCTCCTTGTGTGATGATGACCCTCATCATCATCCCCCCTCATCGGTCCATCACCCCCTCATCATCAGCTATGTCATCATCACCTCTATCATCCCCCTCCAGCTGTCTCATAATCCAACCTCACCAGATAAGGTATGACCTCCAACTTGAGATGCTCCGGCACCATCTCTGTTAGCTTGGTCTTCACCCACGTCAAAAAACTCTTCATCAGAGCTCAGAACTTGATCCCAGAATGGATCATTCAACCCCAAACGACGTCGTCCCTTTCCTCCGACATAGGATGTACAGCCTCCTCACCAATATTTGTGGCCACTCCATATCATCAAATGACACCACGTACAACACTATGACAGACTGACCCTCATGACACTTGACCATTTCCAGAACATCATGGTCTGAGGACACAAGCTGCAACCCTTCATCAAGATTTTTCGTTGGTTGCTTGTAGTAAACAAGATCACCAGCCTTGTAACCAAATGGCTTCACAATGGCCTCCAGCTCGAAGAAAGATAGGCAATCTGGATCGTATGGTTCATCGTACACGTCTACATCTCCCCCAACATAAGTGCACCAAAACTACTAAACCGTCCACCGTAATGCACCTCGAGTAGAAAGAACTCAGGAGCCATGTTTGATTTGGAATAAAGCACCTAAATTAGATACATATCATATATGTCAAAATACATATTACTTTATAAACATAGAGGACAATAATACAAAATATAATAAATGACAATAGTAAGCTGCCAATATACATACAGGACAATTTATAAACATAGAGGACAATAATAGAGAATATAATAAATGACATTAGTAACTATCCAATATACATACAGGACAATTTATAAACATATAGGACAATAATAAAATATATAAGCTGCCAATATACGAACATGGAGCATTCCATAAATGTCCCTCTAACTGCCTAGCATACATAGCAAAAAGTAGAAAAGGAAGATAATGTGACAAAGTAACAGCATGCTAGGTGACAAAGAAACCCCCGTGACAAAAATCACTATAGTATAGAGCAAACTCACTAGGAAATTCACCTGCTAGAGAATTCATTCTCATTGAAAATAATATGTTTACAAAATGATCAAACATAATCTTCCATAACGTACAAGCCTTTAGCAAAGAAATTATGTAGTACAACTGTTCAAAATGCAGCAATAATATCGTGAAAGATAATTTTGCCATACACTAAACAAAGGCAAAAGATACAGAGTCACGTGGAACACCAACCAACAAGCTTAACTAAAAAAGGTCGAACCTAAGCACTAAACAAAGTGACCCACCAACTAGATTTTGTCTAATTTATGAGTCCAAGAACGTGCACAAAGGGACCCAGACCATTACCATCAAAATAATGTACTTTAAGGTGTAGAAACAACAAAACATCTAATTTATAGGACCACTTGCTCTGACTTCGACAGTAAAAAATTGCCAGCCAACAGAATCAACCGTGGGGGACAAAGAGGGGACCACGGTACCCAGTGAGGTTTTAAAATTCAAAACAGACAACTGCAAACAACTTCTCCCCTTTCGCTTTATGCATGGAATGGCTTAAGAGTACGTAGAAATGGCATGATCAATTAACATTCATCGATTTCATCTAAAGCCCTAAACTTGCCTACAAACTAACATACAATCGCCCAAACCCTAAAATAGCAGCGAAGAACTCAGCATTAATCAAGATCCGAAGGCCATACCTGTACCAGATTCGAGAACTCTTGAAATCTTGCAACTGGAATCACCCAATGGTAACCGCCGAAGACAATGGAGGCCACTGGTATCGTCTAAGAGAAGGAGTTCCTTTCAAACAGTTAGATAGGTTGTCGGAATGGATGTTCGACGACTAAAATTCATTAAAGGGAAGGGGCAAAAACAAGACGATGTTTAAGTGGTCATGTGGACGACACGTCCATGGTCAGCCGTGAGAAGTAACGGCAATTTGAGCTGGAGGGTGGAAATTAACGTAAAATGGTAGTTTGAGGTATTAATGTAACGAAATCAATATAAGTGGGTGCAACTTAGAAATGACCCCAAAGTTAAGGGTACAAAGTGAATTTCTTCCTTCTTTTTTTTTAGGCAACAGTGGAAAAATAGTGTTTGATATAGGGATTGCACGTCCACAAATCAAGGGAGGGGCTGGTTCGATCGAGAAAAAGATGGTGGAGATTGGGTTTTGGCACAATTAGGGAGCTGTGGACTCAATTCTTGTTGGGCGTTAGCTTGTCGACCCAGTTCTCTGAAGGGTTATAGTGGACCCAATTACGCTTTGGGCTTTATGTGTTTTGCGAATAGAGTCGGATGCTCAAAGTATCACCGACCCATGTGAAATTGGGCCTCAAAGTGTCCCTCTTCAGCCGCGTTTGCCTTTCTGTCCACCCTGAGCTTAGGCCTCCCTCTGCTGGAAGAGACGGGCACAGCCGAGAAAGTCAGAGGACGTGCCTGCGCATTACGTGGGCGGCTTGGGAAAACAGATGGGGACGAGAGAGGTGTATGAAGAGAAGCTAAGGACCGGAAATCTCTGCCACGATCCAACCATCAACCCCGGCCTCGGCTGCCCGCGCTGCCCTCGCTGTCTCTCTCTCTTAAACCCTAATTCCGTACGACCGCACAAACTCTTCCTCTCCCTACTCTCTCCTTCGTCTTCTAAATACGATGTAAAGTTACCGTTGATAATTTTACTCTTTCATAATTTTCTGTTTCTTTCCTACTGATGATTCAGGAAAGGGGCGAATGGACAATCACTTCCGTCCTACACGACGCCACTGCTGTGGTCCGTTTCTTCTCTTCTCCGCTTGTTTGATTTCCGCATCAGTTTTTGTGGTTACGTTTAATTTTCGAGTTGACTTGTGGCTGATTTCTTGTTGGATTGGCGTTTTTCAACAAGAATTAGGAATTACTGACAGTAATTGGAACTTCTAGTGTGATGAAACTTTTGCCCGTTCAAGTGGCGTCGTTGGATTCTCAATCTTTTCAAAATTCGTTCTTCGTACAGTTGCTATTGTAGAGTGATTTTTGCCCGTTCAAGTGGCGTCGTGGGCATTGGGTAGAGAGAGAGAAAAAGAGAGAGAGTGTGGTGTGGCTATTGTAAAGTGATTTTCTTAAGCGTTCTTAATAAAATTGCTCTGGGTGGACGTAGGCCGGATTGGGGCCGAACCACATAAATTCTTGGTGTTCTTTTTTTTGATTTTCGTGCCTTTTTTCCCAACATTATTGTGGTGAAGTTAATGTCTTGTGAATTAAGCGATGCGAGCACCGAGCACCGATAAAATTAGTGAAAAGCTGGGCATAATCATTCAATGAATGATAAATATTCTTGTTGTTAAACAACGATTATGACTGGCATCTGATTTAAACAGTGTTGCAGCAAGCTAACTAGTGTCTGGCCCAAAATCGTTTTTGATTATACTGCACGAGTATATATGATTGTGCAAACATTTGTCGCTGTGTTTATTCAGTTTAATGTTTGCCTCTTTTAACTGTTTACTTTGACCAGGCTGGGACTGGTTTTGGTGCAATGCTTAGTGCAGTTCATGGTTTCAATACAGGTATATTGGTGTGCCTTCGTATGTAAAAACTCTTTTCTGATGTATACAAAGTGCTAATTGCTCCTTGGTTTCAGGGATCCCGTATCTTCAAAATCGCTTGAAGGGACCAAAGTGGCTTCCTTTTGTAGTTGGGGTAGATCTCATTTACTTCTTGTTTGCTTGCCAAATTCTTTCAACTTCAAAAATGACCCTCCACATCTAGTCTGGAAGATCTGTCTCTCAACTAGCTTGTAAATCAGCTTACCTCAATTTATTTCATTGTCTTTGTCCACAGCTTCCTCCACTTCTACTCTTTTCAGGTGTGAGCGCTGCATTTGGAGGTAAGGATATGTCTTTTCTTACACTTGGTATAAAGTTGAGATGGTATAAATACGATTCAGTTCCATTCTTGCGAAGGGCTCTCAAATTGCCTTGAGTTTTAGTTGTAATACAATCCTGTTTCATTGCTGAAGTGGGCCTTTTTCTACTAATGCTTGATGATATGAGCTTTGCAAATGTGGTTTCTAGGAACATAAGGCATCTCGGAATATTTTTATAAGGTTCTATGGGTTACCATCTAGGAATTGAGAATTCTAGGTCTATAACTGGAGCAGGGTAGTAATTGCTGTAAGTTATGCTAAGGTAACAGCAGGATGGAAGTGTATAGGTAAAGAAGTAGTTCTCAATTGGTTAAATGTATACTCTTGGTAACTATGAACCCAACAATCTATCGAACATATTGATCAGGAACATTGTGTCCGTGGTAGTTTATTGGACTTTCAAATAGCTCAAATGGGGGATTTCTAGCCTTTATTTTTACTTGTTAAATGAACCAGATAGAACATTGGAATCTTCGCCATTCATTGCTGCTCATGCTACAATTGCTCTTATTTGTTCGGTGGTTTTGTTCGTTTTGGATTCTTTTGATGGTTCAAAATTCAGGACTAAAATTTGTCTGATCTAAAGGGTAATAAGTCAGTTGTTAGTAGATTCTCTAATGAATCTAATCTGCAGAAATATCTTTATCATTTCTCACTGAGGTTAGTGTCTAGTGATTTGATATTCGCAACATGTAGCCTGTTAGGCTTTTTGATAGTGTCAGGTTTCGTTCTTCTCTTCTCTTCTTTTCCTCTTACCGCCTGCTTGTTGCTTTGATGTAGCTTTGCCTATTGTAATTGCAATAAACCGCCCTGCACTACCCATTGCAGGGTTCTGGGGCTCATGTAGTGGTTTAATATCAGTTATTTTGTTATATGAGAATTATGTATAATCACTAAGAAACTAGGAGAGAAACAGAATAACTACTGAAAAGTAAGAAGGCTAAATAGAAATTCCGGCCACGTGCCTCTGACCAGGCTCCAGAGCTGCCAGTTTTTATACTGATAATTAGAGGCTACAATTCATGCTCGTCATGAAATCATATACATGTTAGTGATAAATTAGTATGTTACTTATGCAAAAACAAAGGACGATTTGGTTGGTCAAATTAAGCACCAAGTATTTTGGTACACCTTCATTTGGGGCAAACTTCTGGTTCATGGGATTCTAAAGATTTGTATTTCCATGAGGTTTTACAGTTTTGAATGAATATAGTTCGAATTGTCCGTTCACCTGTTGTAGGTTATGCGCTTCCGAGGTTTGCTCAACTCACAGTGACATCCTACTATGCTGCCTCTAGTACTTCACACCACGCGGTTTCGCTTCTCACTCGACATGTTGAAGAGGCCCGCAATACCCGGCCTCAGCAAGAAAGGCTTGGGTGATTTCTCGCTCTTGCACATACTGAGAAGTATACTAGGCCTTTCCCAATTTTGTAAGCAATCAATAATTTTGAGGTTTTAGAGGCACGAACTTCTATATGGTTAGCCCTGTTCTTCACTTATTTCCCTCATCACTTATACCTTGCATTGTAAAATATCGCTTCGCTTTGGTGGAAATCATCTCGTAATAAAACCAATGAACATTTACAGATTTTCTGTCGGCTGATGTAGGTTGATGACATATCGTGTCCCAATGAACTTCTCCGATTCACGCTGTTATTTCCTAAGATTACAAGGCAGGCTAGCTAAGAATATCTTAAAAATCTAGGCTACCGTTGGAGGGACCCAACTCATCGTTAAATTGTAGGTAAATATTGGCAAAAGCCAAAAAAAAAAAAAAAAAAAAAAGGAGGATGAACGAGGATATTGGGTGGTAACAAAATTACAGCTTGGCATTTCAAAGGATTAATGTTTTTTATTTAATGAAACCTCCCATGGTATGCCTGTATTCACCTCCTCGGGTTTTGATTTTTGGTAATTTGCACTTTTCTTAAAACTATGTTTGAGGGTAAAAAGGTTTTTTTTTCTATATTTTTACCTTAGGTGTACCATCAATTTAATGGGAGGATGCAGATCGTCGAAATTTGAGGGGTTTAATGTCAAGAAATTGAAAGATGAGGCAAAAAGTGTTAGGATCTCGTACTTGGAGTGAAAAATTGATTTTCTCCTGATTTTTATATTATACTGAAACGTGCTTGGTTTTTTTATTTTTAAATCCTGTTTCCTTATTTTACCCCCCATTGCCTTAGTGGTATCCGGTGCAAATCAGGAATTCTCCGACCTTGGCAGCTAAAGGAAATGCTGTGAAGTCTGCAGAGGAACTCCTTTATAAATTATACCCAGAAAAAGAAGAATGTCTTTATGGCACTTTCTACCCAAAAAAAACATAATAAAAAAGGGGGAAAAAATGTTTGTAGTGGTCCGATGCACTGTGAACTGTGAAGTTTACAAGCGTTCAGGGATGGCAAAGTTCTTGTCGGAAACTGATGTCTCGTGGGTCGACAGAGTTTCAACCTCGGGCCGTGCAGCACCAGCATCGAACAGTCATAGAGAGTAACTTATGAAGTTGGGGGAGAAATCAAATCCAGAAGGGGAAAAAGGAGGAGAAAAAGAACAGAAAATAGCTACTTTGGAGAGCAGCAGGTGTGGCAGTGAGTCAGTCAGGTGGGGCGGGTTAAAGTTTCACTGGCTCCTTAGTCTTCCCTACTTTATCAGTTCCGCGGGTAAATCTGGATTTACTGGCAGGGCTAATTTAGGGCAGGCCTTTTTCTGCTGCACGCCGCACTTGGGCTGCTCTCATGATTCTCCACAAGGTCGTAAGTTGGACCTTTTGCAAGAGATTCATCAACGTCCATGTCCTACCCATTTGTGATTTGTTCGATTTTCGAAGGTTTTTTTTTTTTTTTTTTTTGCATTTTTTCTGTTAGGTGATCTCGAGCCTTTTTATCCTAAAAGTTAGTTCAATAAATAAAATTTTTATTTATATGTATAAATTGATCATCAATTTTTTTTATAATTGATGTGAGACTAATTTTAATAATCTTCCGTCAAACATTAAGTATTGAGTTGGGTAAAGATAACTTATTTCTCTCATAAATTATTGTATTTGAGATTTATTGATAAATTTAAACTCTGATATTAATATTAAGTATTTTTAGATTTTCGATCTCAAAAATTAGTTCAAGAGTTAAGACTTATATCTGTCAAATCGATTGGGAGGAAGACTGGACAATTGCTCTATTAATGTTGTTGAGGTAATCGGGGTGTGACTGAAAAGTCAAGAGCACAACGGAATCATCAAACATTCACAGAAAAAAAAAAAAAAAAAACCCTGACCGCGGAAAGCCTATAAGTTCGTTCGGAATTTATTGCAAATGCAAACCTACTCTCTAGTCCTTTCTACAAGGGCACAGGCAAATGGTATTATGATCAGGCTCAGCCGAAACGACGTCGACACTGTGAAAGTGGATTGGGTTAAGATGCACCTCCAGCGTAGGTTAACACGAGAGGGGCCACTGCATAAACTGTCAACCTCGTGTTCGACTTTATAGAGGCGTGGGCCGATGTTTCTTAAATTCCACTGCTCTCTGTCTTTCTCAATATGAGTAGGAGAAGAAGGGGAAGTGGTCCAAATGATAATGTGTGTACTCTTCGCTCTGTCTTTACTACGCCTTTTATCATCTTTGCCCGTCACATGCTCCCCTCTCCTTTGATGTTTGCATTTAGTTGTGGACCCCTTTGATAGTTGGGCTGATGTTAACTCTGGCAGTATTTCCTTTCTCTTTTCCCCCTCCCCTTTGATTCCCAAACAACCCCTTTCCCATTCAACGTCGTCGGATGCCCTAGTATATTTTGCCTAGACAAAAAAAAAAAAAAAAGAAACAAACCCGTACAAGAAAAAGGGTAGAAACGACTTTCAAGACGTGAGTAACCTAAACTACTGAGGACCAATTAAACTTGCTGCCACCTGCAGGGTATCTAACGCTACATTGCGTAGTTGCAAAAGTCGTTTATACCCATGTATTTATTGTGTATGTATAACCCAGCATTCGTAGGGGTCCCTCAGAAAAGCATGCTTTTCAATCAGTGTTCTTCCTAATAAGACCTCCACTAATGCTTTATTCTTATTATTTCCCTTTCGATATTTTAAGGCACACAAAGAACTGAATCCCCTCACTCTAGGGTTACAGAAGGAAGGGATTGTTTTATATATCTTGTAATGAATACACGATCAACCCCATTAATTATACTGATCACGATTTACTACCCAGGATTACTGATTAGGTTACTAATATGTTCTTCTTTGTGGGGCTCCATGGTCCGATATCCCTTGTAATTGTCCGTCTCGGGATCCTGCTAATTAGGCCAGTTCTAACATGGAATGGTACGTCTGTCATAGTCCCTCTCGTGGAGGCAATTCCAATATTTTACCTCTCCCCTTCTCTTTCAGCCAGTAAAAAGACAAAAAGAAAATTTGTGGCAATACTCAGTAACGGTTTCCTTTTTTCTCTTTTCTTTCCTTTTTCTTTAAAAAATTATTAGTGGGGATGGAGTAAAAACTGAGATGTAGGGTCTGCCGGAGTTTTCTAACAAAGGCTGTGGACAGATGTTTCTAAATTTGGTTTGCAAACAAAATTTCTCACCTAACTAGCTATTTTCGAGGTCGCCAATTAGCACTACCATGGATCATTGCTCAATTATAGTAGCTCATGAGGTGACCCACGAACTAGAAGAATTACTATAAATGGTTCTGTGGGGGGGGGGGGGGGGGGCTTTGATAGATAGTGTCTGCCTCGCAGTCGCAGATCGCCTTTTTTATTGTTTTGTTTTGTTTGTATTTCTTAATGGGTGATCTATCTCGTCGTGGTTGCTAAAAGTGGAAACTATCCGCAATGGAAGACTTGCTCGAAGAGCGAATCATACAACTTGTGGTTGTGCAGTTGGTGCAGGAAAACACGTAGCTATTCCCTCTCTGTTTTGTTCTTCTCCTTTGTTATTTTTAAAAAAAAGTTTGCGTGATAAGTAAGAGGTTTTCTAATATTGGACGTAATTGATCAATATGCCTCGGGTTATGTTAGGTACGACAAATGACAATGAAAGGAGCTATTCATGAATGGGTTGTCGACAAGAATTTAGATTCCCTTGTGAGTTGTGATGTTGAAATGATTAAGACTACTTGAATTGGGAGTTTACATTATTATTGATGGGTTTTCTTTACAAACCTTTGCTTTGTTACCTAGCTTTGTTTATATATATATATACAAATTACTCAAGAGTAATAAATCTCATCAATAAAATATACAGACTACTTGACTGTTAGCATGATTATAACACGAGCATTGTTTCGCTGCTCAATAGCTTGGAATGGTTGATGAAAAATTGTTTGGAAGTTGTATTAATCATAGTGTTTGGAAGTTGCTTTGACAACGGGAGTGTTTGAAGTTACTAGAATAAGAGGAAGTATTTTCCTTCTTTGGAAAGGATTTAGTCGTTGATTGGAAGGAGATCGTACATTAAAGTTGTTTATATTGCTGTAGCATGAGCCTAAACTAATATCTAATTATAATTTAACTAGAAGAATATCTTCAACTTACTTAAGTCTAATCTTTCCAATATCTAATTATTTTGGATGAGGACCTTTTGATGAATAACAGTCACTCGACTAAGAAAACCATTTATCATCATGATATCCTTCATGCGTGGACCCAAAAAACTTTTCACAACGGATCCAGAGCTAGGGCTACTTGCTAGCTCTCTGTCATCCTCTCTCAATATGCGCAATATTATTCTCGAGGGCGACTCTCTGCTCACATTCCAGGCTCTCCAATCTCCCTAGCTAGTTGGAGATCAAGCTCCGACGTCGTATCCACTCTTATCTCCCATCCCTTTATGGTCTCTCTCTAGAGTATCACGTAGCGCCAACTTTGATTTGGCTGAGTGGGCCACCTCTCTTCAGTCTTCCCCCATCAGGGAGACTCCATTTCATTCTCCACTTCAGCATGTAGTGGATCACCTCCCCCACTTCCACAGCCTGGGAAGGATCCTCCTCTTTTGTAGTTTTGTTTTGGGCACTAGCTGTTTACTCTTCTTTGGCTATGTATGGTTTGATGGTTTGTTTGCCGAGAGAAAAAAGAAAGAAACCATGTCTCACAGCTATTTGAGCTCCAAAAATAAATCTGCACTGCAATATCATAGGTTCAGTTTGCTTCAAATGGCTACCTAGATTCGTAAAGGTACTTTAAAGCCGACCAAGATTATAAATGCTACAAAACATTCTTAACATTTTGACTCATGCAATTTCCACCGCCTGTTCGAGTTTAGGGGGAAATCATTCTTCCTTTTTCTTACGATGTTGAGTTCATGAAGGGAATACATGAAATTCCTTTCATGTTATTCCCTAAGAAAGGTGCAGAGCCAAGTTTTGGGTTTCTTCAACGAGGCAAAGAAGATAAAAAAAGAACAGATCAGATCTCTGAATGCAAAACACTTCCTTTGAAATTAGAGGGTTGAGACAAAACACATATCCCAAAATCAAAGTCAAGAAGAAAGTTTTGGACTACATTCTAATTAATCGAGTCCCCTGGCCTCCGTATTTTGTAATGGATTTAATGAGTCGTTTCAATTATTATCTAAAGACTCTGACGAAGTTCTGCTGCCACAATAATAGAGAGGTTAAAGAAGTAGACAGACCCATCAGTACAAACTATCACTGAATTATTGCCAAGGGAAAGTGCACTCTTCTTTCCTAGAGAAGAATCTCCCGAACCCACAGCTCCAGTCGATCGCCTGAAACTAACCACCTAATTTCTCTCCCTCTCTCACAGACATAAAAGCAGAGGTAAAGGAGATGGCAGTCTAACTACCATGAATGTTCATAGGTTCCAGTCTTTTCTAGAGGGCAGGGGACGACACATCCCTTTCTGAGGGGTTGGTTTTGCCATTTTAAAGCGATGAAAGCTTTGGTACTGCTGCCTCTGAGCGTTGAACATTTGCGTTTGGAAACAGCAACAGAGACGTGGCCCATGCCTTTCAAGTTGTAGACATCATCAACTTAGTATTGATGCACTCATGTCAATTTATTTCTAAATGATCTCATTTCGTTCAACTGTTCCAATATATTGTCTTACTCTTACATCCCCTAGGCGCGCGAAATGCACTTAATTGGTGGAAAAGGAAGTGATCGAGCGATGACAACCAGGAGGCAGGAGGTGGCCATGGAAGCAGCCATCCCAAAATTTTGACCATGAAACTCCACAACACTACACGCCATACGATTGAAATCGGATGGTGCAGATTTTTGGTGACTCTGTCGCTCCTTCCACGATGTACAATTCTTTTATTTGAAGGAAAAAGGAAAATAAGTGGCCTTGAATTTGCTGCCAACCTTAATTTCCTCAGACCTTGTTCTCATGGCACGTCAAGTCTTAGGGAGATGCAAGATAAATCTTACGTTTGAATGACACGACGAACATAGAGATACATCTCTCTCGTTCTCTCACCCGCAGACGCACAGACAGGCACATAATTTTACTCGGAACTAGTGACTTAGAAAATTAAAGCAGAATATGCATTAAAGATAAGCGAGCTATGCTACCCGGGCGCAGAGGCCATGGAACTATCATTGCCTTTCTATAAGCAGAACAGACATCAAAGCATCACCTGATCCCTCTTACCTCTCTGCTGCACTGAAACAAATCCCGCCTCCCTCTTCACACCACCTGTCTGTCGGAAACATATATAGATACACGCACACGTGTGTATAGACAGACTTCATACCATCCGACAGATATCATATATTTATCACACGAATGCAACAGTACTCTGAAGGAGGAGATAGATTGCACCGGACAAAGTATTTTGCCGATATTCCTTCAAACTAAAATGGAATTCCACGACCATTAGCAAAATTGTCCCGGTAAGAATTTTGAAAACACAAATCGTCTTTGAAAGATGAAGAAAGCATGGTTTCTGTTTTCAGAAACGAGAAAAATGCTATTAAAATTCTAATATAAAGATGCCTAATTACTAATCCAAAATTAAGGGTCAAAGATTTTTAATTTGAGCAATATGCTGTCTCACATTCAAAGGCATAAATAATTGATTTCATTCCATTTACATATGGACTCATACTAAAATTACGAGGTTAATAAATAGAAAACAGTTATCGGGGTCCGCAGAATTGCCTCACTTGCATATGGAAAGATTGCAAGCTCGATCTAGCCTCACAACTCACATTGTTATTTAACATGTTATCGAATCACCACTACAGATGAAGATCCAAACTCACATGTTCCTGTACGCTTGCCTTCGTTTCGTAAACGAACCTGCTTTGGGAACTAGAGCCACCAACCTGTGGGGCCTTTAACTCTTCTCCGGCGAACAATGGCAACGGGTTCAACGAACGGTCCCGACTAAAAGTAGGGGTACTTTGAACGGCCGCAGGGATTCGCCACAAGGCCAAAGGACTCCCATTGATAGGTGCAGGCTGAGAATAAGAGCTGTGGCCTCCGTAATACCTCCCATTACCAGCAACGGTATTAGAATTAGTACCGTTCCACGATGGATAGGTCATTGTCTGTATCGGAGCCGAACCGAGGCGGTAATTCATAAGCCCATAGCCGTGCGCATCAGACAGGCTACCATGTACCATGGCCGACTGAAGATGCACGCGTTTTGCGTGCTGGCGTTCCCTTTTATGCGCGTTTTGGTGGCCCCCTAACGCTTGAGATGTAGGGAAGTTTCGACAACAGTAATGGCACTCAAATCTGCGGTTACTCTCCCCGTTCTCGTTGTTTTCCTTTGCGTCCTCACATGCGTTGGTCTCAGCTGACTCGGACTCCGCAGTGGCACCTGCAGGGTTGTCACCGCCGAACTCTTTGCCGAAAAGCCTAATACCCTTTTCTTTAACGGGTGCGGGGCGGATGAAGGGGAGCTGAGAGAAAGATTCAACGTTCATGAAGTCGTGAGTCTCTCTCTCAGTCTTGTCCATCGAAGAATCGAAGAAACGGGAGTTTAGGGGGGGTAAGATACGCAGAAAGAGGAAGAGAAAGAGGGGAAGGTGGGTGAAGTGCACCACCTCGGTGGAGAATGGGAGAGAGAACTGAGAAGAGGGGGTGGGATGTATGTGGGCTGTGACGAGAGGGTGTGGTGGGACCTATAAAGGAGGACGGAGGGGTCTGATCATTTTTAATACAATTGGGGCTGACCCATCTGAGAGTGAAGCACAAGCCCTCAAGTTTGAGAATTGAGAGTGGCCAGCTTAACTTCTCAAAGTACTAGCTTTGCCTTCTTTCACTTACTTGGGTATGATAATTACGGAAAGTTCTGTACGCAGTTACGCCTCCTGAATGTCGATATTGTTGTATCAATCGTTTGTCACCAAAAGGGGAGAGGCCGACGCGTAATAGCAATAATAGTAATGGAGAAAAGATGAGAATTCTCTTTTTCAAGTTCCTGAACATATGCTCACGTGAAGCTAACTGCAATGTAAAATACGTACGTAGCTACCGAATTACGCAGTACGTAGTTTCATGCAGGACTAATTCTTTTTTTAGCTAGAGGCCGGCCAATTGAGTTGTGCCTTTTGGTTAATTAATAAGGCTATCACTCAAGATCATGGTTTCCATTCCCAGCTACCCTGATTCTAGGCATTGATAACAGATTCAATCCCATTATTTTAGCCATATATTTTCATCTACTGATAGAAGAATCAATCCCACTATATTTCAGGCCTACAAGGTTATGTAAACTTTCCTCGTATAATTATGCCTACACCTTAGAAAGCATCCATTGTACATCTAAACGTACATTCTATATATGAGCTTGAAGTACTCTGTACTGATCATTCGCTAAAAGAAAAAAATCCAATTAATTAGTGTTTCATTGTTTAAATTAATTAACCCTACTTCTTTCCGACAATGATTCCAATCTTCCAACTGGTAAATATTATAATATAAGACGAAGAGCCGTTCACATTGTATGTCATCACATTGACTCGATCGAAGAAGGAAGTTTTACGCAATTACGTTATGATCTCCGTTAGTGTATGGTATTCCACAAGTTCACCGAGAAAGCCAGAAGCCATATACAGTGATACTGATATTGCAGCGGCCCAGCAAATCAAAAACCAATTTTCTCTGCTAGCATTTTCAATTGTTTCATTCAGATTCTTCTTCTTAATTTCCTGTTGTGCATGTACCCCAAGCTTTCTTTTGGTATTGTATTCCGTATGGGCAAACACTATGAGGACACAAACATTGAAGTAAGGCAGTTATCATGTTATGATCAAGCGAAGAAATCGATCGATCATAATTCGCAAATTCCGTTGTACTGATCGTCTCCCCCATCCGAAGAAAAAAAAAGGATCGTCTCCCCCATCCCCAACCCCCAAAAGACAGACCCCAACCAGGCAACCAATGCGTGTCATTGCAATTTCGGGGAGATTAAAGATCATGTAATTGCTTTATTGGTCCAACCAAATTTGGAAAAAAAAAAAAAAAAACGTACTGCACATTTTCCTTTTGTGTGTTCCAAGGAGATTAATTAGCTAAGTACTTACTTCATTGAGCTAGGAATGAAATCACTCTACTTAAAATCACGCACAGCTAAAGGTGCCCGCCTAATGATATATCAAGAATGGAGAGAGTTCACAACAAGCTGAAAGGAAATAGTGATTGGAGCTTCTTCTTTTTTCTGCAAATATTCCTTATACGCCTAACGAGAAATTAAAAAAGAGAGTATAATTTACACATTCTAGATAATTTATTTTGGATTAAGGTGGATGCAATGTAAACAATATATAGAACAGAGGCGGAGAGATATCATCCGGAGGCGTGCAAATGACATTATCTGTACAAAAAGTTTCGGAAAATTATAATTGGCTTGAAAGTGCACGGATAGCTAAGTTTCATGACATTTTTTTTTCCTGCACACACATTTGTCTCCTCTCCTCATTCCCTAATTGCATGTACGTGTATCCATCAGTCACCGCGTACGGTTTGTTTAGTTATGAAAGACTGAGCAAGAAAGAAATGACATGGCCCAGTTCCGTGGGTTGTAAGTGTCTCCCTCTCTCTCTCTCTCCAGGACCAGGGATACTAATAGTTGGCGTTGGTTCTTTATAGCTATGTTGGCTGTTTTATATAAGTTGCAGGGATTCTGCGAAGTGGTCCTAAAACTATGTTAACAGGATAACACAAATGCGAAAGACCAAGTAATCATTCCTTCTCCCCCCCCCCTCTTTCCCTCTAGCAAAGAGTAGTGCCCCTCTTTTTCTTCCTAATTTCAATATCCCCTCTGCCCTTTTTTTTTTTTCTTTTTTGCCTTGTGTTTGTTGGTGTAGTACCAATAAAATTTTATTTCGCCAAACAAACGCCCCAAGCCACGGAAGGTTGACTAATGAACTTTAATTGCTCGAGTAGAAGGCATCGGGGGGCGCATATCAACCTATTTGTTCGCTCAAGAAGTTCCTTCTAACCATTTCAGGTGCTTCAGATGGAGAACGAGAGAGAGAGAGAGAGAGAAGGAGATCTTTCTTGTTGTTCTAAGAGGTGTTTGAATAGCGATCGAATTAATGGTGTAGTTTTGGAGTCTCTGCAAAAACAGTCTGCTTTATTCGTGCATGCTTCGCTTGTTTTGCAATTATTCCCAGTCCCAACTGCCTCTCACTTCTTTCATAATTCTTCCTTTCTTTGCCATCCCAGACAAGTCGCTGTCTGACCTCTCTCTCACACACAATTTATTGAGCTTTGTCATATAGATTATGAGCTCTTCTGAGACCACTTCGGCTGAGGCCCCCATTTGCACATTTTTGGTTTTTGCATCCTGATATATACAGGACGGAAGCAGCAGCCCTTCAAGGTATGCATCCCCATCTCAACGTTGGCCCCACCCAAACCCAACCTGCCCCTTAAAACCCACATTTCCTTAACCCCAACAACAACCACCACCACCACATTCATTCATGGAAACTGCACACACTCGCTTTGCCAAATGACATTGAAGTCATAGTCGCAGAGAGGTTGTGACTTACAAGTTTGTGAGGGGACCATATGCATTGGGTTCAGTTCAATGCAACTGCAGCACTTATATGGCCCTCATAAAGTAGAAAATTATATGATGTGAACCCAAGCCCTTGCTGTTTGCCTGTTTCCTTTGCCCTCATGATGTGGCAACATCACAAGCGACGTTTCATGACTCGAAATAGAGCACCCGGCCGGACCGTTGTTTTTGAATGTTACAATTGCTGGGTATTGTAAGAACCCTACTACATCTCTATGACAGATACCCAAAAAGCCGAAAATTTGAGTTTATCACATGCACAACTATAGCATTTTACGACGTATATATTAATCTCTACAAGGCAATTATATATATATAATTTATCTTATAATTGCCAAAGAATGGAACTCGAGTCAGTGGAAGTACATGGCACATGTTTGAGAAAATTAGGGCCTACTTCTTGTTTATTTCACATGCATGCAACACAATAATGCTAGAGATTTACATCCACTTTTGGAGGTTTTGAAGATATCTTAAATCTACCCCGATTTCATCCTTCTTTTAATCTTTTAGCACGTACGACCTCCGCCTTTGTTCATTAATAATTGGCTTTGAGGCTTCTTTCTTGTGTAATTTCTTCTGGATAAACATTGTTACATAAGCCTCAAAGCGTATCAGACATGAACGTACGTTGCAGCTGGCATAGTCATGGCATTTTCAATCGGATTGCATTAAGTGCATGCCTGTTTGCGCACTTGAAAGTTCGTACTATGCCTGTGTGTCGGCGTACTAAATTAATGTCACAAAAAGTTGGTTTTTAATCCAAGCAGATAATTGGTTTTAATTCTTCTTTCTTCTGATCTTTTGGCATAAAAGATGATCGGGATCTTCTCTACTTTACCCTTAGAGATACGCTACGAGGCCTACAACACTCAATGCACGTTATATATATATATGTCTAACCTTATTCAAATTTGACATAATAAATTGAAGAGGATGTTAATTTACACTTCAATGTTGAACATTTAACTCAAGTACGCTTGTGGTCTATAGTTGTATAGGCGGTCTTAAGTTTAGGAATACAATCAATCATAATAAATTAAAGATACAATTAATCGAAAAAATACAGTAATATTAATGGTAGAATATTTTAACATAATAATAAAATATACTATCATAATGATAAAATATTCTAACAATAGTCATTAGAGATTTCGATATAAGATAAAGGGGTATGAACTTAATTAAGATCCTTTGCTCTCAACGTGAGCTTAGCCTTGGAACTACTTAACATAACATAAGCTACGCTGGAAAAGTAATTGTCAAGATCAATCTGGGTAGTAGAATTAGGAGTATATTAGCTAGCCAGGTTGATTGCTCTTTTGGAGTATCTAGAAGATAAGATGGAAATCCTTCCCCGGCCGTCTATTTTTGTACCAAATCTTTTGTTTCATTTCTTTTGGAGCAATAACAAACATTTTTTTTTGGATCTACTTAAAACAAAATGAAAAAAAAAAAAAAAAAAAAACGTAATTGATGTGTACAATCACCGTGAGTTTTGAATTTTGATTGTGTATATATGAGACATTAATCTACATATGCCCCAGTCCAAGAGTGAGAAATGCAGGTCCTGCCCTAAAAACATGATTTTGTTAGAACAGTAACACAGGAACGAATTGCCACTGGCCACATATATGCAAAAGTCGAAGAGTCTGGTTCTTGCCCACCTACAAAAATGTCAATATCTTGAGAAACTCTAAAGTCTCTTCCCAGAGTGACACATGAAGTTGAATTTCTTTTTTGCATGGGTCATCATACTCTGATCTCTCTCTCTCTCTCTCTCTCTCAGAGCCGCGTAAGTTAATTGTCTTTTATGGCTGAAGGGAAGGGTCGCTATCTTCTTGTTCCTCACCTCTCTTTCCCACTAGGTGGCTTGATTGCGACGTTGCCTCTGCGAACTCCTCTTTGGGGCCTCTCTCACATACATATTGCTCTTTCATATATACAAGCCACCATCCTTCCTCCTGCAACGTGTGTTCTGATGCGCGCGTGGACCAAATGGATAGAAATAGAGCTAGCGGTCATGTCCCTCTAATCAAAGCTTGTTCGTATGCGACATTCTTGTATTTTTGTCTCTATTACTATTGAATTATGACTCTTCTATTTAACAAGCTTTTATCCTGTCAGATGTATTTATCAGGATTTTGAATTTTAACTTCTTTTAGGTTGAATACATCAATTTATAATCAGGTCCCCATCTTGAAATAGTGTTCATTTCACGTAAAATAACTTTCACAAATAAGTAATTCACCACTGGAAAAATAACACTTGATTGTTTAAAGCCCACAAATGAAACACAAAAGCAAACACAAAAAAGGAGTTCTATGTAAATTAAAACCCAGTTTTGCTGGTTCTAGTTTATTTTTTTGGTGACTGAAGCTTTTCATTTGATTCTCCGGGGATCAGAATACCCATGTAAGTTGTAACTTCCTTGAAGCGAAAACCAAGTATCAACTCTCAAGTTTCTGAAGTCAATCATTAATTGGTTTTAGAATAGGGGAGGTCAATGGGCATATGGGAGATGTGTTCGGACTGGAGTAGTTCAAACGTCTTCATTTCTTTTAGCTGATTTTGATTTGATTTGGTGTCTTTCCTAATTATAAACTCGGGTCGATGGCTATTATGATGGGGGGTATTGCCCATGTATAAATTCTTTCTGCAAATATATTCCTACGAAGCTTCAAGGTTACAGTTAATAATGTTACTTTTTTCACATTGTGCCAGAGACCACCACATTTTAGCATACGTTCATAATTAAGGAGCAGATAATTCGAATAGCAGGCTTCTTTGACAAGTCGGAGATCAGTAATTTGCACAATATCCTGCTTGTTTCCAAACATCTGTCCCATGCATAACAGTATGCGAATTTGACCAGAGATGTTGGAATAAAGGAAAAAGAGGGTTTGAAAACATTCTTTTCTGGCTCCTCCATCACTTATTGACTTCACTTTCTAAGCTATCAAAGCCAGATTTAATATTCGGTGCAGATATTTTATCAGAAACATAACAGAAAGAAAAAACGTGGACGCAAGAAAACCAAAGCAAGTGGCAAAGAAAGCACGAGAGCCCACCATTTCTTTGGAGGATAAAAAGCAGCCTAGCTAGCACTATCAATCCCACGTATAACAATATGCATGGGGCTAACTCAATGACCACGATGGATGGTGGGCTTTTTTCCTACATGTATGACCTTAACATGTCCAATGTAGGTATATAATAGCTAGCTCTTTGAACTCCTTAAATTAAAAGCTTGATGGGTACGTACGATATGATTGTTGTCTGAAAGAGGCGGGTTAGGACCACAACCGAGCATCTTTTCAGATGTTGCGTTAACAATGTGGGGCGTCTTTTGATTATGTTAAGTCCTTGGTTCCTTTCTGTTTTGTGTTATTAATGAATAGATTGATAAGTGATATCCTCGATGACTTAATGGGCTCGAGCATCGATCCTAAGGATTGAGCTTTCTGAATTAAAACCAGACACGTTTTTGTTGATTCGAGCACATAATTTCCACATTTTTCCGGTCTATATATATGTATATATAAATATGTAGCGGATCGAATGCCAATTAATTGTGTAAAGAAGTGATAATTGTGTCATCAAATTAAAGAAGATGACCGACAAATGCCCATCTCTGCTTCCTGATCATTTCAACAGTCCATGTTAGATATTCCCACTGTCCAACCTCAGTAGTTTTAGGAATAAGTAATTCAAAAAGATATAGTACTGCCAATAATTATGAGGAATTGTGAATTTCACACCGGCCCCGTAGCTCTCAAAATTTCTGTGGCTAAGTTATTAGAAACTTTCAAAATTAATATTAATAACAGTACTGAAAAACTAGAACCTCGCTTTGTTCCTCGAATTTTCCACGATAAAGCGGGTTATCCTATCGCTTTCTATAGATTTTGGTTAGATTTGCAATGATGGAATGGTGACCGGTTAATGTTTTTTGATATATAAATATTAACTCTTTTTATCCCTGAATTTTGGAGAGTTTGACACATTACAACCCACACTTACATTTTATACATAAACTTTGGGAGGTCAGTCACATTGCGCACCATACTGTCAACTCAATTTCTGGACCTGTGATTTTATATTTATACCCTTAATAGGAGTCAATATAAATATAAATATAAAATAGTACACTAAAAAATATAAATATAAAATCATAGTTTAGGGTATAAATATAAAATCGTACACTAAAAAATCATGTGCACGATGCAATGTGCCATAATTTCCAAAGTATAAAGGTGAAATGATTGAAAATTTAAAGTTTAGATTGAATTGTGCCACATTCTACAAAATTCAGGTGAAAAATATTTTTTTTTCCGTACCTATTTGTTATAGGTGAATGCGGATCAGTGGATCACATGCCAAGGTTGTCTATACGGCAGACATGTGAAAGACAATATGAACGTTAATGAACGGACAGCTTGCATCAATATTCCCAGAGATGAAAACTTTGGGATAATATTGGTGGTACCTCCGAATGTGCTAAACCAAGACGCAATTGGCCCAAATGAAAATGCAGACCCGCACCAGACACCCACTATTGCTATCATTGTGGATCTGCTCGATTCGACGATTCTGACCGCTCCCATCGAGTAGATGGTTTCTGACGTCGGACAATGAATATAATGAAAAGAGCATGGTCGGAGGAAGCCACTGAGATGACTAAACCAAAGCTTTTGTTCCAAACAGTTTCTTAGATCTTCTGAGCTGCCTTCAGATCACAACATAAAAGTTCTACAGTTTCTGTTAACTTGTGTTCATACTATAACAATCGCGTGATAATATACGAGAGAGGGACAGAGATCTATTGACATTTTCTATGTTCCTTGAGAATGACATTGAAGTGCCACACAGCCATAGTATCTGAATTTGGTAGTTGCAAGTTAACAACGTTCACACGAATAATGTTCCCCACATTTACTTCAATCACTGGTTGTTGGTCCACATCTTTAAATCAAGATGTTGACACATGAGAGCATTTCGAAATGATCTCCTACTGTTTCACCATCAATTCATTTGGGTACCACAAAAATCAACTATAACTCAAGAAACTTACAGTTAGAGCCCGGGAGAGAAATAGCTTAAAGAAAAATGCATAGATCTGCAAATTCTCGTCGGTGCATGGAGAAATTAAAATCGCTTGTATTAATTTTTTTTTTTTTTTTTTGGAGATCTTTTGATAGCCCACGTTTAAATTCTCTATTGGTTTTTGTTTTTATTTTTGAAGAAAAAGAATTATGGCCTAGGTGAATTTCTTTCTATATGAAAGAAAAAGAGGCTTGGTAATTTAATGGTACTATAGGCAAAACAAGAAGATAACATAACATCGAGAAGAGAATCTTTTCTTTGTTGGCAAAAAGATCACCCTTGCCACATCATCTCCCTTTCTTAGAAAACATTTATGCTATCTTCTCTTCTGACTTCTGAGCCATTTTACCGTCTAGGAAAAGAAGCATTTCTTCGGGTAAGAAATCTAGTTGTTCCTTTGCTAGGTGACGTACCGAAGAGTAACATTGGCAACTTTGTTATTTCCTACATGCCTGCTGTTTGCAGATGTTAATATAGGGTACTTGTTTGAGCAACGGCACATGTAGATGGGACGAGGGGGGGATCAGAGCTTAGATTTATACACTTTGGTAGTAGTTGGTAGGCCATAGTACTTGGCTTAATTGATAACTGGCCCATCCTCTCTGGCATCCCTCCCGAATGTGGTCCTACACAAAAAGTACTCTTGATAATAGGTTGCGTTTTTTTTTATCATTTTTTGTGTACTGCTTCATCCACGCATACACTTTCTTGACTCTTCTTCCAATGTTTAGCAGAGTACGGGCATTGGTGGGCACTGGCTGCTGAAAAAGCTTTGCTACCACCAATAAGTAACAGACACCACACATTACATAAAATCGTGTACCTAATCAAGTACAGGATCGTAACTACTTATAGAAACCCACCACAATAATTTTGTTTCTCATAGTAGCTGTTTCAATGTTGTGAGAACAAATTTTCCTAGATATCCCTGTTGTCTTAATAAAGGTAGGTACGTACAGTTGCGAGTGTCAAGTTGCATAGAACCTCAACTACCTTCATGTCATGCTCATCCCCTCTGACCGTCACCTAAAGAAAGAACCTCTTCAATCACCAGATCGAGGAGGCTAATGGGGTCCCTGATACTGATGGAATTTAGCTGGGCAATTCTATCATTATAGCGAATAATTATAACATATATCCATCCCTTTTGATTGGAAATTCTAGCCAATACCTGAGCCATTGGTTGATCTTCACCCAACCCCACAACAAGTATCCAGAATTGATCCATAGAAAATGCACTGTAGCTCAGCTTCTCGTACTTTGAACCAGTAAAGGAAAACAATTCTCTAAACCATGAATATGTTAGTAGAGTCTTCGCCATAGTTAGCTGTGTTCTTGTCCCTGGCAAACAGATGAAAGAAAGTTTATTGGGGCTTAGGGACGAGACCATCTCCAAGATCATGGGGAGGGATCTCAAATGGAGGGGGAGGTCCCGGCTAGAGGCCGTATGATGAATCGCATTGACTTTCTTTTTGCTGGGCGGGCAGTATGGGAGAGCGAACTGGCTTCAAACAAAAGCATGTCGGACGTCCAGGTTCAGTGGTTTAGTTGTGTCGTACGGACCGCACTCGTGCAAGTGGTCCTGTAGGGACAAACTGGCGCCATTGCCAAATATACTTCCTTTTTTGCCCTCCACTTCTTTCTTCCAGTTGCAACGCCAACGCATACTCTAGGTACTAAAGGGCCCAATTCTAGGCGTAGAAATGGGCTTGATACTGGCCCTCAAACTTAGGCCTGAACCTCTAGAAGATGGCCCAAACCAAACGAATCATTTGCGTATGCTGTTTCGGGCACAAGTTCAGCAAATGCAGCGGACAATTGCTGAGTATCATACAAAGATGAAAAAAAAAAAAAAATGTTCAAAGATAATTGAATTATGATCGCACAGTATCATAGCTATTCAAATCCACTGAACAGTAGTAGTAACTAATAAGGATACTCTAATCTCTTTGCATTCAAAGATAATCTTTGACATCTTTATTTTCAAAACTCAGCTATATCAATATCATTGTCTCTATCTTCTAAAGTTATATGGTATATCAAGTTTGCTACTACACTTTAACTAAAACTAAAGATTTCTTTATTTTGTATAAAATGCAAAATGTATTCCTTGAACAACTCTCAGGAAAAAGTTACTCTGGACCTTTCAAACTATTAAAACAATCTCAAATAGGGATATTAACTACCATATTTGACACACTCTAGAACTACCAAATGTCATCAATTTGCACCCTTAATAAAAATCCAATTGTCAAAATCATAACAATTTTGACTAAAATTTTATTTGAGCTCTTAGACAATAAGATTTTATTTCAAAACTCAAAATGATTGATTTTAAAAATTTAAGAACCCAATATGTCAAAAATGATGATTGATACTCTTATTTGAAATTGTTTTAATAGTTTGGAAGCCTAAAGTGACTTTTCTCCCTGACAGATTGATACTAGTTATAGCCAATCCCACTCCCTAAATGAATTACCGAAGTAGATTAGCAACACAAAAAACTTAAAACAAAAAGAACTACCTTACGAACACTTAAATATGTTCTTTGGTTGTTCGTGTTACTTATCATAAAGTAGGTCTTGAATAGATTTCCTCTGAAAAACGTGACAATCTTCTTCTTCAAGTTCAATCCATGATGTGTTCCCAGGAACAATTACTAACGTTAATGAGAGGTAGCAGTACAGTTGAAAGGAAAAGGCAAAAATATAATCCATTAAAGCCGCGAGAAAGCTTCTTTATCCTGATAAAAAGAATCTACCATACTTGCCAATTGTAACTTCTCTCATTTTCTTCTTTTACAGCCATAAAGTTAACATAAACAACATGCTGCCCAAGGGAGTTCTTAAAAAGTTTACAACCAAATATTTCCTACAGTAACAACGACCGGGGGTGACCAAAATAAACTGCCACTCAGAAACTTCAAGCAGTAATGGACGAGTTCATCTCATTGAGAATGCGATAATATGTGTGGTGATCAGTAGTGTTTTGGAAACCGGGAATAAAATCCGAAAAGAACCTCAGAACCGCAGCTAGATGTTGTGAATCGTTGGAAGCGAATGCGGCTTCAAGAAACAATGAAGGCCGGACAGTATTAACCTGAATTTTACTCATTTTGTTAGTTCACAACTTTATAAAGCCCCTCCAACTAAAAACACACATTTCACCTGGTGAATACAAAAGAACAAAAACAATACAAGAGCAACAAAACAAATTCTAGATAACATATGAATTGGTAAAGTGCAATAGTCTCCCTTTCTATTCACAGAAAATACAATCAAGAAAGAAAAGGATTTGGCAGAAAAATTTATAAATCCTCCTTTGGACAAGGCATCCCATTGGCCTTAAAACTCAGAGAGAAAACCAAACCAGATGTTTTCTATCGGCTGAAAACACAGTGGGGAAGGGATTGCGCAATGAAGGCAAACATTTTCACTCTTTGTGCATTGATACGATAAAAGAGTTTCATGCACTAAACAGCTCTCTGTATTACCAAACACAGACATTCTTAATGAATTTCAAGAACCTGATAAAAAAAACAGAAGACAAAAGCCAGCTATTGAGACAAGCTTAAGACATTTTAGACAAACTGAAACACAAAAAGTACTCTTTTTCCCTTCTTACTTTAATGAAATTGACAAAGTAGGGATTACCTTATACTTCCGTGCATAACGCAAAGCTTCAAGATAATACCCATCTTGCACTAAAAACAATACATAGTCATGATGTAAAGAAAGCAGTCTTAGCATATCCAGACCCAGCTTCCTTGTCTGGAAATTCTGACGACCAGACTCCAAAAGTTGCAATGCAACTTCTTTAGAAGGTTCGACAATCTGTGACAAAACAGCTCTACGTTAACACCAAATTGCACATAAACATGGCATAAAAAACGTGTCAATGCTTTCCAACCACACAAGTATAGAAGGCAACGATTAGAAAACCTTGTTTATAACAAAAAGTCCAAGTTCTGAATACCGCTCGTTGCGCGCTAGCAATTGTATGGTCAAAACATATAGATTTGGGTGCACTTTAACCTTTTCCGAGTTCGTGCTGCAAAATTAAATGCACATAAGAATTCACAGGACAAGAAAAGAGAAAGGCCAGCTATTTTACCAAATCATATCCACCAAGCATGGAAGTTTAAGGATGACCGTATATCAGTAGCTACCTATAGGAACCCTGATTCTTTATAAACTGTTTGCAAATATCTCAAGAATCTCACTTTTAGTCACTACTCTGCTGAAGCAGGCTACTAGTTTAGAAGTCATTCTAAATCCAGGTCTTGGAAAAGATTTTCAAGCCCATCAGGTTGAAGCAAGGCTGCATATAATAGCCTGATAAAATTTCAGCCTGCTCCAGAAAGGAATCATTTATTTCATTGAAATTTAAAAAATAAAGTTATTGGCAAGGCAATTCTTTTCTCATTGTACATATACCCTTTTAGCAATGACCAACTAACTCCAGATAAAAGCTGAGTTACTCAAACTTATATTAACCATATTAATGGGAAGGGAGAAACATAGAAATTTGTAGTTTCAGTTGATCATGAAGAGCTCAAGACTGCAAAGCTAGACCCATCTGGATTTAGCAATTCAGTGTCCTGAATCACTTTCCAACTTCTAAAATATTTTGCTTTCAGCATCCTCAATCTTTTTCCAAGTTCTAGAACACAGCATACCTGCGAATGAACTCAACAATGATGGAAACCAAGTATGAAGGGTCTCCCACCATCTCCTCCTCAACGGGAGAGAACACAAAGCTGTACATCTCATCAGGTGAAATTGCTGGCGAAGAAAGTTGAGCCTCCTGCTGCTCTGAAACATTAGCAGGTCCCAGAAAATGTTGTTGTAAAGGTGATGACTGAATTTCAGTAATAGAAGTTTCAACACCCAATAATTTTTCTGTGTCGGGTTTACCATCAACAGATTGAATATCACTTGTATTGGTCTTTGGTGGTTCAGAGCTGACATTCTCCTCAGGGTCTGAAGCAAACAAAGTTGAGGATCTATTTAAATGCTCACTGCCAGCTCCAGCAGCAGATTCATCTGTAACAGATTTCCCAAGTACACCTACTCTACTGGCAGTTACATCAGCTGCAGATCCCGGAATACTATCATGCGGCACAGTAGAAGGTGATGTATTCTCATATTTTATTCCCTTGAGATAGCTGCCTGTTTTGATAGAGTGGGAGTAAGACGTAACCAAAACATCCATTGCCCTGGCAACCATGGGCACAGGTCTGCGTTCTAGAATAACAGTGCGTGCAATTGCTAAGCACAATTGTTTAGCCTGAAAGACCCAAAGTGGAAGAGAGTTACACTTGCTAATTCATCAGGAAGTTTGATCTAGAGAAGTACAAGGAAACACCATAAGGAAATGAGACGTTCTCAGAGACAAATGCCTTAGGATATTTCTATAATTTCAGAGTACGACGAAGTTCATATTTTAGGGTTTTCTAGTCAATCGCTATATTTTAGATGGGCAATTGGCTTATTTGTAATGATTGATTTGTGTTCATCATCATGGAAGGAACAATTTATTGCAATATGGTCCACATAGGCCCCCATAAACAATTGGGTAAATGGGCGAGCCTATCTAGACTACATTAGGAGTACTACCTTATTGGCTTCCAACTTCCGGCGCTGCAAAAATTCAAGTACTGATGGCATTTCTGAGCTACTGGCGGAAATCGCCTGCAAGAGAATATCAGATGGTTACTGCAACATGAGTATCTCAATCCCAACAACAACAAATACAAAAAATAATGAAAAAAAAAAGTATAAAACTTGCCTCCAAATCTAAATGAATCTTCCACAGTAACTTGTTGGCACCATCGCATATGAGGTCAGGAATGAGAAAAGTCCAGTCATCTCCATAGATGATAGCTTCTCTTTCATTTGCAATATTAGCCTCCGAACTCTCAGTATCTTCCCTACCAGATCGAGAAGTAGAAGAATTTAATCTGCGGATACCCCTCAGCAATAGTGGAAGTGGGGCTGATATGGGCGCCCGAGAATCAGCAAATATGTCATACAGTATAACGACCTTTGCATCAACTTGGTGGACAAGCAGTACATTATCAACCACACTCACAGCAATCCTGCTTGAATAAATAGGCAAAGAACCCTGCAGATGATCAACATCAATTTGTTACAAGGAAAACTAACAATTTTATTCACCTTTCAAGTACTGAGACCCCCATGAGAAGAGGCGAGAGTGGAGAGGCAAAATAAAAAACTACTAAAAGCAATTAAATCACACCATTGGCAGACTATATGTTTAAATGACATACAGACAATTTACCCGGCCATTCTTGCCTAGGTTTACCTAGAGTGGAAACCATATAAGATTCTGATGAGAAAATATTTTTGAATTTTTGTGATCAACTCTGAATATTCAGATGTGAAGATGTGGCAAGTGAATGTACAGGTTGAGCATTCTTTTGAGGTGACTGGAAGCATTTAAAGGCTATGATTCACTACAAATTAAAAGATTAAAAGGCCATGATTCATGATTGGAGGGGTTGGCTCGGTGATGGATGCATAACTCTCAAATGGTTTATTGGATGGAGATCGCGAGCTCAACTTTCCATGAGCACAATGCTCAGGAGATGAGACGCATGCTCATCTCCCATGCCACCAGCTTCTTGCCACTATATCTCTGGTGGGACTGGGGTCATGTTATGGCTTGACCCCTCTTGAGGGATTTGTTTGTGCATCCTCCATATTGACCTCACCTAGCAGGCTCTCACCCACGAATAACAAATATATATTAAAAGACCAAAAAATATCACCACACAATGTTAAATTTGAATTGCCTAAATTATCACCATCTGGGATACTACGATCATGTAAACAGATCTCTAATAAAGTGTGACTTATACAACAGCGTTATTTAAACTAATCCTGCCAGTCTGCCACCAATGGACAGCAAATTCGACTCAATTAAACCAAGGAATGGGAAAGAAGAATTTTGTGCAAGAACTTACCTGCTGCACAACAGCGTCACGGTAGAACCTATAAGAGTTGAGGAGCATTGCCACTCTATCAACTTGCAAGCAGTATATTCTACCATAGCTGTGGACAGTGAAAAATACTAAATCTTTGATTTTGGGGAACAATTCAAAGTAATTAGGAGGAGAAACTCAACAGTAGACACCTACACAGTGACAATATATATATCTTCAGCAGCTAGAACGGGCTTACTGTTAGCCTCAGATTTAGCCATTGCCACCTCAAACCTTGGTAAGCGAATAATCCCTGCAGATGAAAGCTAAGCAACAAAATAGTAACTGAGTCAGACGATAGTTGATGTTCAAGCTTAGACAAGCACCTCCTGTCAGTATCCATATTAAATGACATATTCATATCATGGAACACCACAAAAACTTCTCCGATAAATGCCTCTCAAGAGGAGTGATGGATTTTTCAGTTCTAGACCCGTAGTTCCAACCGACCAACAGACTACTTTTTGGGAAAAAGATACAGTTAGATGGAGGTATTCATTTACACAAGTTTTTTTTTCTAATCTATTTACACAAGACTTGCATGCACATAATTGCACCAACTGAAAATTGAAAAATTCAAATGATACTTGTCATTAAGCTGGTGAAAACAAATGAGACACCGAACATTAAACTGAGAAATCATGATAGCATATGATACTGATAACTTAGGTGTTGCAAATTGAGAGGGAAAGGAAAAAAAAAAAACATGAAAGGGTCATAGGTGTTAAACTGAACAAGAACTAGATAGTTCAAGGTTTCTCCAACAAGTCTCAGGTTCAGGGCAGAATAAGAATGAATCAACTTAAATGGTTAAGTTAACTCTCTATGCAAATGAAAAAACACAGCTCCATGTTTCTTTTGCTTCTGCTTCCAAACACGTAACAATAACTTTGCTATGCAACCATTTCTACTCAGCCTACATTTTTCCTTTTTTTGATAAGTAAGCCAATCTTATTAAAAAGGAAAAGCAAAGAAAGGCAGTACTTTCTTGGAACAAATTTCCAAATCCATTTTCCCTGATAGACCAGTCCAGCCTAACACACACAACATAAATTGGCAAGTGCTAAAAGAGAAAAGCATGATAGTAACCCATACCTGAAAGCCAGTGAAAGCCTTGCACTGCATTCCAGAAGCAAGAAGAACCAAGCGACTCTCATGTGTGTAAACATACCAACTAACATTCAATTTCCTAGTCTCCACCAAACTAAGCGATTTTGACTCAGAATTGTACGCAAACAAGTCCAGCCCACTGTAATACCACTCCGCTTAGTCAGATGAAAGAGGAAAAGAACTCAAAACAAACCAAAATCTATTGAAACGAAATCCCCCCTCCTATCTTTCCAAAATAAGCAGAAAATAAAAAGAGGTAAGAACAGAAAGAAAAAAATGAAGGATATCAATATAAGGCAGGAAGGCCTGAGAGGAGGGGGAGTTAAACCATGCAGGGATGTTAATAAATATCATATTCATATTGATAGTATTAATAGCTAATCAGCATAAAGAAATGCAATTCATTCTTCACCATTCACATAAAGCATGCAGTAACTTCCGTTACCTGGTCTTTACAAATACAATATCACACAAAGGACAATCCGTCCAGAAAAACCCCAGAATATTCCCTGACTCTGACCTGCACCTCTGGCTAAATGTTTCCCCAGTTTCTCTATGCCAAAACTGTACCTCATGACTAGACCGTTGGATTGCTATAAACTTCGCATCTAAAGAATACCGGATAGATAAGATTGGTCCCCCACTTATCAAGTCAGATGTAGGGGCAACAAGAGGAGAAAATGGAACAGTTTTCCAGGAGAAGACCTAAACAAAAAGACCATGCACAGAAAAATGAAACACGCAACCATTTAGTCCAAATAGAAGCAGAAAGTCAAACCAAATGTGTCCAAGAACATTTGAATGCTCATTGAAATTTTTTCATATTACCTGATCAGATGTAGGGGAGAGTAGTAACTTATTTCCATCATCATAGAATAAACCCCTTGATCCAGAAATGTTGCTGCGAAGGGGTGGAGACTGGATAAAAACATGTGACATGGCACCGGATCCACTCAAACTAACACTAGGCTGTGAACTTGATGCTTCCCCAGACATTTCTGCCTGTCAACTTCCGCTGAGAAGAAGGCAAAGAATAATACGCATTGCTGTGAACAATCTGCAAATATCAAGCACATACTCACTGAGTACGCTGTTAAAAACATAAAAGATCTCCTCACTGGAAATACAATATATGAGATCTGAAGGAGCGTAACACCTTAAAGGAAACAATAAAACATTCTATTTTGCAGTTGAACGAAACACCTTTTTTCTGCGTGCTTCTGACCACTGCCTCCAACTTCACCCACGGTGCTTGCAAATTTATGTATGCCTCAAATAGTAGAATGGAACTACAGAGTTACACCTCCTCGCAGCAATATCCTCATCAGGGCGATACATTCTAAGAGTCTACCTCTCTCAATAACGAATTCAAGTCACAGGCACGCTCCTGCTTTTACATTAACCTTCTACACAGCGCACGACTTCTTTCGATAGCCATTTTAGAAACGTAACTCACCTATACGTCTTTACTCTTCATGTTGCTAATCTCTCCATATATTCATACTCGCGCATAATATCTGTCCCAATAATATCAGTAACACGTCTGTCTTATCTCTCCGACACGTCGCATGCCCACATACCTCCCCTACCAATATCTGTATTCTCTTGATGCGCGGTGATCTAGAGTATCTTAGATACCCGATTCCAACCTATTCATATATCACTCAATCTATACTACCAAAAATACTACTCATCCCTATTTATAGAGCTAGCTCTGCGTAATGACATTTTATTTCCACTAGATCCATAATCATTCCCAACCCTCACATACGACCCAAGTCACTCTTGTATAGATTAAGCCATTTTACACACTAGTCCTCAAGCTTTATCTATCGCTCAGCTCCCCAAAACAAATATTGCTTATCGATAATCGTCTCTTTCAATAGTGCCAAGTATTTTTTGGACACCACGGACGAGTTATATTAATTCTATGACAAAAAAACAACAAATAAGAGAAAGAGTCCTTAACACGACCCTCATCAACGAACCTGGCTCCGCAATCACTAAATGCGCCTAGATTGTGAGATGTCTACCTCATATCTCGATCTCCATTCAATTACCTAACATCTCAATATGCACATCGACACCAAAAGTACACCAAAGAATAGATTGAATAAATTAGCACAATTTCTGTAGCATCATCAAATTCTCATCAATACATTGACTTATCCCACAATTACTAATAAGGCTAATACCTCAAAGCTAAGGCTTCGGCAACCAGTAATCTACCGCATAATGCATTTGGAAGGGCATGCTTGAACTATAGAAGGTGGTTTCGACTCATATAGATAAACTAACTAACTATTGTCTAATATAGAGCTATCTGGATGACCAACAGAAACGATTAGCTAGATAAGATATCAAACCATGACTTTTTTCCAAAACAGAGGCATACAAATAACATTACCTCCTTACCAGCTGATCATTTCTTCGAAATATGTTCGTATCAAATATTATTTATACTCTAACCTTCTCCGAACTCACTCAATACCCGAGAAGATTTTCGTTACCTAGCTCTCTCAAACAATCTATTTTAAATATGACCCTAATATCTAACACAATCTCTCTATGATCACACTGTTGCACACACCACACATTCTCTGACAGACAGAGATTTTCTATCAGAAAACAGAACTACTCTACTCCTATCTACGTCTAGTAACATTAGTCGAGCAAGTGATCCTCCCCTGCACGATTCATCTACTAACTATCACACTGCATATCTTAAATTTCCAAACCACTACGATTATCTTCTCTTTGGATATATTGGACATTTAAGTTCCCTGTTCTTCGCTTTTTTCATATCAGCTACCCTCCATTTCCAGTTTAGCTCTTTATGAGTAGAATATTATCGTTCATGAGAACAAAGACAACAGAAGAAATGAAGAAAGAAGACTTCTTCTAGGATTGAAAGCAAAAGAGGAAGTTAATCTCAACAACTTAAACCGTAACTGTCTCTCGTTAAAAATACAACCAACAGGCACAACCACACAGCCCAAGAACCAACCACCAAGCAACTGCTTTATATCTCGACAAACATTCCCCACGGGTTGGCAGAGAAGAACCATCAACGAACGACATCCTCCGTCTTAGCTAAATCAAATATTCCTCTAACAATAAAACGCACCCCCATTATTACCATTTATGATTACACTAACAACAATCTACCATCATATAAAGTAAATCCCTATAAGAACTTCTTTTTAATGACAAAACTTGCAACTCAGATCTCATAATTCAAAGTATATAATATCACCTAACACTTCTGGTCAAACCCAAATTTAATGCCCGGTACCTTACGAAACATACCACTTCGAAAAAATAACTCAAACAATACCAGCCAGCTCGCTTGACCCATATACACCTATATTGATATTATTACTTTATCCTTACTAACATTTAATTATGTTATAGCTCTCAATTGAATACTGAAGCTCAATACCCTACTTTCTCTATATCGCCTATGAAGACACCAACTAAATGTGATACAAGAGACTCTCCTTCCACATATATCCATCCATCATTTCAATCGGACCTATCTCAGCATTGCGATAGCTGTTGATCCAATCTAACCCATGAGAAACCACCGTTGAATTCCTAGCCAGCGTAACAAAGAAACAAAACTCCCGTCTTTCTTCCTATCTCTTCTTTTACCGTCAAAATGTAGCACACAAAAAGACACATGTCGCCTCAGTATAATAAAGCTCTTAAACCACTTAATATGCATCTGTCCACTGAGTCAAAGAAACACCCACCAACTCGGTCTTTCCTTCGAAGACATCAAAGCGAATCTAATCCCTCACACGTAGAGACTATACACCAAATTTCAATTGATTATGAAAGATAATTAATCCTCTCCGAGCATATCCCAAAACAAGCACTTCTTTATGATTTCTGCCTTTGGTCTAACTCTTATTGTATATTTACCATATCAGATTACTAATATCTACTCCAACTTCCGAGTCTCAACCATTTCAATCTACAATGATTCAGTAAAACTAACACTCAACCACATACCCTCATAACCAACCTCCCTATTCTCTTTGCGCATCATATCTAAAAATATGCGAAATAAGTCTCTTCCGCAAGCTCATGCTACAAACCGACTACAACTTATCCTTTTCGAAAGCAATAAATTAATTAGCTTACATATCGCAACCTATACTTCATATTCATCGATCAACCACAATATCCCATATTTTAGTGCATCTAACCCCAAATTATCTATACGAAAAAAAGAAAAACATTGCTTATTGAGTTCTTCTGTATATATATCTCTCATCACCAACATTATCACCTCCCACATCTACCACCTTCCAGTTGCTATTTCTATTTATTCATGTCTCTATATCAGTAATAAGGACAAATTAACTACTTGTTCTATCATCTTAGATTGACGTCAAAAATAAATAAATTTTTAAACTTT
This sequence comes from Morella rubra, assembly GCA_003952965.2. NCBI lineage: Eukaryota > Viridiplantae > Streptophyta > Magnoliopsida > Fagales > Myricaceae > Morella > Morella rubra. The sequence continues at coordinate 11,825,045 of CM025850.1, read as the reverse complement.
AAAACACATAAAATTAATCCATAAATTTTTATATCCCTGATTAATAGACTCTTACACAGACATTGATATGAATCCCTAACCATAGCAATTAAGGAGTATTAAAACTAAAATAATCTCTGAAGAGAAATACTTTAACTTAAATTATGAATAGAACTACCACAACCACCCATTCCTCTACATTGTGTATAGCAGCCCACCATAATATGCAGAAACACAAATTCCACTAAACCAAGTTCACACGGATAGTGCCTGAAACATATCACTCTCTCGACTTTCATCTCACTATGGTACCTACATGTACTCTCATGCCATCCCTCTATTCTAATTTTTCAAGTCCCGGCTAGAACTCCATTCCCCTAACGTGCCATGTATATATCATGGAAATCTCACCCTCGGAAGGTCTATTAAGTATAATGTCTTGTTTGCAAGAACCATCATAGCAGCCACCACCATCGAAAACTTCCCCATATCTTGAATAGGCCCATCAAAACGAAAACTTATAACTTACGCTTTCTACATAATATTCCATTACATCATGTGTGTATCTTTCCATAGAAATAACATTTCACTACAATAGATGAAAACTCATTATATAACTCTACGTGTTATACATCCTCTATATGCTGATCAACCAAACTCAATAGTAGACTAGAACCACACCATATTCTATTATTCTATCCAGATTTATAAGCCCATATTAATCCTTATGATATAATAACTATACACAAATATAACTCAACTCGTTTTAAATTAACAAAATATATTAAAAAATATATCTGTCTAAATAATACATATCTTTTCTTTAGATCAATATCCTTCACGAGCTATCTCTTTAACGTGCCAAGAATTTTCTACCGACTTATCGTTTCCAATATCATTTATTCATGTGACAAAAGACATATCAAACTCCTTCTTCAGTTGTCACAATCTACCTATGTCATTTATCATTTTTCCTGCCACACATCATCAATATCTATCTGTAGTCTCGCACACCTAAAAGACAAGATGAAAACAAAAAATAAGATAGACAACCAACCCCACCTACTCTACCACCCCAAAACAAATAACAATTGTATATTAAAAGCACACTAGTATGAATGACCGACTCTGTAGTAAAGTGTCTTTCACTTCTCTGATGCCTTCCGTAACCAACCACAACCTCTAAATCCATTCTTAATTGACTTATATTCTAACAAAGGATACTCAACAAAAATGTGCTTCTTTCAAGATCACAATCCAAACATCATATATAATCCTTCCACACTTTTAAATCCTCACCTATATACTCTGAGTTTACTCTTGAAAACTCCACATCTGTTGCTCCATAATATTAATACCCTCTTCTCTCTCCAGAATAACATAATTAAAATATCCAGTGCACGCAGTTTTTCACACTCCTATACTGACAATTACAACTTCCCCTATATGATTAAGACGAATTTATCTTTATTTATCATATAAGGTCACAAAAGCTTAATAAGTATGATCAGTACGTAATAATTTTATGACAACATCTTTAACAACACGATAAAAATTTCCAACTATACAAAAGAACAAATAACCTCTAAAATTTTACTCTGATCTAAAAACTATTGATCACAAGATACCCAATTTCTACTCCTTTTAAATTTCCAATAAATTTTAAAAAATTAAAAAATTCTTTACCAAAATTTTATAAAGCCAATGAATCGTAATCATACCTATTGTCGTCACACCTATAAGTCAATCACCATCTTCGATCCCCCTTATCCCACACTAACTCCTATAGACACATACTAAGAACTTTCACCACACTCAAAAGAGTATACCTTATACTCTCCCCGGTACTCATCTTACTCAACCAAAGTGCCAACACATCAAGTAGTACTGCCATCCTGCACGTCTGACAGGACAATATCAGCCACCTACGCACAGCCCCTCCAAGAGATTCATGTTCCTCGACAAGTATTAAAATGCGCATTCATATATTACTATCTAAAGCAAGAAAAACTATCAAGGCTCTCCTTATTGAAATCCCGTCTCAATTAACTCCCCTCTCTCATGCAAGATCATCTAGTACGATAAAGTAAATTGGAATTATTCGATCATCTAGTATATCTTAATTCTCAGTATGAGTAAATGTATATCCTCTAACTCCTGCCAACTGTATTTCTATTAGCGCATCTTAATATATAATTAGTCGCTGAGCACTCATCAATGCAAGTCAGCATGAAAGACTCTGCCATTTATAAGTCATTGATAAGGAAAAAACACAACTCACAGTAGAGGCTATCTATATATAAACCTATGAGGTTATATGTTATGATTCAACTAATTCTTTTGCATTAAGTTCTCACCTTGAGATGCAGTATGAGTTGTCGTCCTAATGGCACTTATAAATATGTCACAATTGCGAAAATATCACTATTAATTCATTCTGATACTAAGATCGCTTGCTTTCTATAGATAAATATAAAAGAAAGAGTGATCTAGATCTAAACTGGAAAGAAAAAACGTCAACACACGAGTTTAAAAAATCTTTATCCTAGCAAGTCTTGTCAACATTACTATAAACTATATTCAGTTGGCTTGCTTAAATAACTTTACCTCTCAACTAATATAATATCCGACTTAAAGTGTAAATTTACTTAAATTCTACAATCAATACCAGAAGCACAGACCACAAACTACTAGTCATATATCGTGAATCATTTACACTAACATATAAATAAGATCTCTCTTTATACTTTTAGGGAAAATAATGCCAAATGCCAACATCATGAATACACGTCTTCCAAGAAATCCGTAACATCACTGCATCTCTAGCAAACACCCAATTAACACTGTTACAGAAATCGAAGAATCTTGGTAAAATGTACTCCAAAACTTTTTATAGATTGAACCCCTACCTAAAGAATTATCATTTACAGTGTTATCAACTCTACAAAAAACAACTAACATTCTTGCTTCGACCTATGAACATAACTTCATAAAAAAAAAAATAAGACTAGCAAACACCATTAATAAAAACACTCTCTTACTCTTCTAGAAATAGTGTATACTTGAACAAAATTTGCTTGTGAAAAGGCATAAACATACAACTCTAACTGCTGATTTATCAAACCTATTTATAGTTATTTCTGTATAATTAGATATCCCTGTACTTATGCATTCAACCTAGTAAGAAGTTATTTATCTCGAATGATATTAACTTATGATGAGATTTTACAACCGAAATCTATATTTCACCTAACTGCTCTAAAGCAAACATTTATGTACTCTATCAATAGATGATATCCTCTAGATAACTCTCTCTTCCCAATACTCGTAGATACGGATACATAACCAATCCATTAATTTATATGTCTTATACCATCACCTCAATTAAGGCTATAGAAATTAGTATAACCTACACAACTCAACAAGAAAATTAACATCATTTAAAAATTTCTAAAATATAAAAAATTTTCAAAAATTACAACTAAGCGATAACATTAAAATTTTATTGTACAATCAAGGAAAACATATTTACAGTTAGATACATATAATTTGGAAGTAAACTCAATATTCAATGCGAGGTTAAATACGCAGGGAAAAAAAACCATCAATGACATGACTGTGACCTACCGACAAATATATTTACATTTAGACAAAAACATTTCACTACTCATTCAACAATAGACCACAGAACTTAGAACGAGAAATTGAATGCATGATTATCATCCTCTAAGAAATCAACTATACTCCCATAATTACATCTTAATATGAGAAAGAACAATATATCATCATAATACGCGGTTGCATCTCACTTAGCTTTCTATTCTCATTCTGCTTATCCTTGTTCCTTTCACTCTCTTACCTTTCGTTAAATAAGTGTTTTCGTCTTCATAGGCCCACATACATCTGAATGCACCAAATCCAGTATCTTTATCTTTCTATCAATAATGGATGAATAGAATATCATGAGAAGAAAAAACTATCTTGATTCTTCGCTTTCTTAGACTAAAATCTGCGTCTCAAATCCAATGAACTCGCACCTTTTCAATGTATGTGTAGCCACGTATGCTTCAAACCAACTAAACTTACAAAGACACCTCGAAGCCCACCTGTAGTGGAGCGCGTGGCGTTTCTCTCATCCTTCCTGCTGCGACTCCAACGTTCTGAGCAAGAAGACTTTCCACACGTCCATAGTTCTACTGATCCACCCTATGCTTCCACATCTCTATTAACATAGATTGAGCTTTTACGCTTTCCTGCAAATGTACAATGCAAAAGACTTGCTACCTCGACCACAACTCTACCCACGTTAAGTAAGACTATTTCTCCTATATTCCGAACCAATCATTAATATCACGGCTTACAATAACCACATGACTCATCATCAATGGATGAACTTTGAAGACAATCCAAGTTCAACGAATGCCATTAGGTGAATATATTTTACCACATTTAATCTGAGATAATCTAATCCCGCATGCTCTATATAATACGATCCTCCAACAAACCACAACTCTGTCCACAGCCAGTACTTTAGCCCAACAGCCAAACACCATTTGCCTACATTCTTGTACCTCCCCAGCCTTTCACTTATGACTCACAACATACCTTGCATATCGCGTATGTAAGCAACTTACTCAAGCTTAGCTCCAGCGGACATTGTGCTATCAATAAGGAGGCCACCAACTTAACAATCACCCCAACCTCGCCAACGTAATACTGCTCGTCTCATGGGCATGCAACAGAAATCTGATCAACTATATATCATACAATAAAAGAGAAAAGAGAAATGAGAGGAGATCGCGACGAATGTGGAAATCAGGATCTGTTGTCTCTAGCCCCACCATGAGTCAACAATAGCCTCGTCATCCTATCAACCAGCTCACTCAGCTGAGTTACCGTCCATACGTCAATCATTTCCTCTCATTCTTGTATTCCTATTCCTTAATTTGCTCTCGCCTCCTATTTTCCTGTGATAGTTATCCTCTATTTATCACCTCCTCAATTAATAACACGTCTGAGCATTTAGTAAGATTTTATACCCTTTGTTCGCATGAGACTTCATAAGTACCTGATCAAATAACCTCGGTTATTTCTACCTTCTGTAGCGCCCTGACTTGCTCTTCTATGTTTCTCCACTCGTCTTTCTTCCAAGTGCATACAAAGAAAACTTCCATGTTAAAAGCTGATTCACGATATATTTATTCTTCCTCATCTTCTTCGTAATCTTTACACAATACAGACCTTCTTTTTACTCTTACTGCAGTATCGTTATATTTACGCTCACAGTCCTTGCATCGCCCTCACTCATTACAATGCAATAGACTTTTACCTGTCGAATAGAATCATCCCTCGCCTTACTAATAACTAATAAATTCTCTCCAAGCAACATAACCCCCACTACCTGATATCCATTCCAAACTAAATACCCTTCCCTCCACATTGACACTCATTAACAATTTCTGGTATTTAAATTCAAAGTTAATCACTATCGAGTTCTTACTCTCTCATACCCGTACTTCATACTCCAGTCATCTGCCTATATCACAGATACTACTATTGTAATATATTTAACCGAATAATTTAACTTACTGGCAGGAAAGATTAATATAACCGTATTCAAGACTTTATCTCCAAATATCAATACCGATAATCGTGTCTGCAATTTCTAATTTTGTCCTCACTCCACAAAATTCTTGGTAGATTCAAAAGGAACTTTGTCATCTACTCCACTTCTCCCTGATGATTAACACCACACAACACTATCGATTTATACACATCATATTTACACTCCTACATACTGACTTGTTAGAGCGCCCAGCGAGTCTTCAGTAGCAAACACCGTAAATTAATATATTTAATTTAAAAAATCTTCCTTCCCTTCCATATGTGATAATTGAACCATTAGGTTAAACCATTACTCACATTGCTTCCATTAACTTAAATTGTAACCAAACAACTTGCAAACCTAACTTGATACCACTTTGTTGAGATAAATATCACAAACAAACAGCGGCCAAATCTTACTCTAGATGAAAGGCCGATACATATGAGAAAATCTCAACCTTTTTCAATTTATAATCTACACTGACAGAATATCTTTATATCACATCCCAAGCCTAAGTTAAACCATACACAAATCATACTATTTTATCTTGGAAAACTTTCACGCACCCCTATCCATCTCGTTAGTCTTGATACAAGAATATTCCCCTTAATTCTCCTTGGCGTTGAGAAAATAGAAAGCGCAGAATTTTCAGCTACTGTATGATATGGTAGAGAGATTAATATAACCGCAAACTTTGAGGAACCTAGTCCCACAAAGCTCGAATCAGATCAATCTAATCTCCACTAAATCTATAATAACCAAATTATATGAGATCGCACAACCAAGCAGCTTCTTCATATAAGTATCCACGGAAACTAGATAAAGCTAATGAAATCTATGTGTAATTCTTCATATTGATCTTTAAGATGATATCAATCTTGACAAATACTACGGAAAAATAACGTAGACAGTACATAATCCTCTAAGTAAACACAAGTACTCCCTCATTAGTGCTAGTTTATGTTCAACGTATACACTGATACCGAGCTATCAAATATTTGAATAATGCATCCTTTTTCTAAATTATATTAGACTCCTATTCTGAGTCGTGAACGTATCTCCTAAAATGATCCCTACGAGTCTATCCATCTATATATCTAGCGCGTGGTTAGACTTGAACCTATTGAGATGAAACTCTCTTACATTCTGGACAGTTGATACAGACATGAAAAACTATAGTCGATCTTCTTTCTTTCTTTCTCTTCTTGTGTAGACACTTTAACAACATTTAATAGAAGTGCATTTGCCTCATAGTTATAATGATTAGAAACCCTAAACAGGCCCTTAGGTCCTGAATTTATTTGTACCCTCCCCTTGGAATTTTCCCATCCAACATTTAGAAAGTATTTATAGTGATAAGAAAGAACCCCTAAGACCAATCAATTCGTCGGTGCAATATCACTGACCTCAAAAAATGATCTTGCTTCTAAATTGCTATAAACTGATCAATGTGGGTTAGAACCGGAAAACACCATCTTATAATAGCCTCTTAAAGTCTTCTCCTTTTCATTTCTTCCCCACACTACTTCATGGCTTGCCAAATTATCTAAATTACTATCGTGCTATTTTCACTCCCGCCAACGCAACTCCCCATTTCGACACTACGAGATAATCTTACTTATCACTTGGCAAGTGTAATAAACCTAAACCTTTTCTAAATCATGCTATTTTCTCATCTCTCTATGACTATATCTCATGACAAATACAAGATTAACCAAAGAAAATTCACATGACCACTTTCTCCACTGAAGTGATTTACCGTTTCCAAACAGTATTTTGTTGGATATTCTATTGGCGAGTATCTTAAGTTTGTTTTTTTGTGTGTTGGGAGTAGTCCGAGGGAAATCCGACAAGGAGAGGAGATTGCATGGTATGCAGATGGTGAAACTATTTTGCGAAATGAGCATAATCCGTCAATAGCTTATGCATATGGTAAACTATATATTACCCTCGTAGATGTTGTAGTATTCATATTGTTGTCATCATCTATAAATTTTTCAGTGTAAAAATTAATAATGAAAGTTCCTTGTTTCGTAGATAGTGGAAGAATAGTTGGACGTGGATAACTTACATTTTTGTCTCATACTTGATTCAAGAGACATCACACTTCGTAAAGAAGTTTTATAGAAAAAGAAAGTACCTAAGAAAATTTTGCTGTTTTGCAAGTGGAAAAGAAACTACAGGTTTAAAGCTACTCATTACATACTGAAATTGTCAAAGTTATTTCGGAAGGACAAGTATTAGTCAAACTGATTAACATATTACTTATTCAAATCAATCCTTGATACAGCATTCTGTGTCTCAGTTCATTGGTTTTCTATTCCTTGCCTCTAGATCGAGTATTTGGCCCTACAACTACAACTCGACATGTTTATGATGTTGCGGCACAGCATGTTGTTAGTGGTGCTATGGAGGGCATCAATGGTAAATGGTTTCTCTCCCATGTAATGATTTTCTTTTTTCCTTTCAACAAAGTTTTTTACTCGTGGTACTGCTTCTATTTACTCAGGTAGTGTCATGGTATCCGCATGGCCTTTTCCCAATTTATGGGATGGCCTTTGCAAATGCTTTTTGAAACCAATCGTTCTCATTAGGGTTATTTCCACTTATCACAGGAACAATTTTTGCGTATGGGGTGACAAGCAGTGGCAAGACCCACACTATGCATGTGAGATTATATATTTATGTCCTGCCTTTCCTTACATTTTGTATCTGCAAGACATTTGGTAATGCATAATTCTTAAACATTTACCATAAACATGTGCTATTCCATCTTATGCTTTGGGTTACAAAATGATGACTCTGTGCTCTGTCATTCTTGTTAGTAGAACTGATTCATGACCCGCTCTGTTTACATAACAAATTTGACTACTTAATAGCATGTGTCATGATTTGTTGAAAAGCTCTGCAGTTGTTTAACATTGGTAAAGAGTGGTTTATGTGTAGGATACCCAGAATATTGTGTCGCAGTGTTTGTATTTTTAAGTAATTTCAAGATCCATTGTGTAAATTGCACTTTAAAATTTTCTATACTATGGGCGCTCGTTTTGTATGGCATGCACTAAATGTTTGTTTCTGAGAAATACTTGCATCTAAATATTTGATGGTGTTCTTTCCTAAATTTGGTTTTGATATACCTCATTGTCTAAATTCCTGTCACCATGTCAATAATTGTTTTTGTATGTTTACTGGGAGCAAATGGGTTCCAGGATTCTTGTAAGTAAATTTTAATGTGGAGGAAATCAACGTCAGCAAACTTATGTTTCCTCTATCTATGTGTTTGAAGTATGTTAAGCAGGAGATTATCATGTGACCACTATAAATTGGTAATACCATTTGTTAAAACGTATTGCTTTCATTCTAGATTTTTAATGTGTAGGTCATCTTGCATAATCCTACAGTCCTCTTCATTAAAGAAAAATAGAAGTCCATACACAGTCCAAACTCCATGGCTACACATCCACGTAGGATGTGCTTTTAGAAACTCAGTTTCAATAAGGTTCTTAATTTTGTCTTACAACTTGCATTTTGTGTATGCTGCACTGTGGCAGGTATTGTGGTATCGTGTGGCATAATATATCAGCAAAAATGATGAAGTTTGAATTAATAAATCTGAGCAACATGCTAATATAGTGCATATGGCAATTGCAGGGTGATCAGAGATCCCCTGGGATTATACCACTGGCAGTGAAGGATGCCTTTGGCATCATCCAAGAGGTAAGGGATAATGGAGTCTCTGTAACATCCATCTATAAATTTTCTCATTATGGAAACTACAGAGTCTGACATGTATATATGCCCTAGACGCCAAACCGAGAGTTTCTGCTGCGTGTGTCGTACTTGGAGATCTATAATGAGGTGAGCTTCTTGTTATTCTCTATTTGCATTTTTCTCACCCTTATGTTTTTGCAAAATATACTGTATTTTCCATGAATCTTAGAAACCTATGTTGCTATGTACTATCTTCAATGCTGCTTTTTTTTTTTTTTAATCTTTCCAATGAATACACTATCATGGAAGTGTTTTTTTTTTTTTTTTCATTTCAGGTTATTAATGACCTGTTGAACCCAGCAGGACAGAATTTAAAAATTAGAGAGGATGCTCAGGTACTTGTTGGTTACATTCTAATCCTTTTTCTTGATACCGTCTTCCTTCACAATAATACTCGAGTCGCAAAGCTGGACATTCATATTATACTGATTGCTTCTATCACTCAATTAATTTTGTGATTCAATTCTTATTGCTGTACTTCCTCAATTATAGTGAAATTAAGATAGCAAGCACAAGGTATTGTACTCGATTAATTTTGGCTGCCTAGGTGTGATGGCCCTACAAACATAGGCAGTTGAGAAGTAAATAAGTTGGCACTGAAATCGGACTGGAGGATTTGAGGATTGGACAGGACTGGGTGTTTGGAAATTGGAAAAGGTCGTGGCCTGGGGTGCATCGAATGAACTAAGCCGTGTGACCGATATGGTTGAAGTCAATGAGATCTCTTGGGAGTGCAAGTTTGCTTTTTAAGTTAAAATGATAAGACTGAAAGTTTAAGAATTACATTATCAGTTTAATAAGCTTAGTTGACGTGCCCCCTAGCCTTGAGATGGATTTCTTATCATATTCTTGGTTTGCCATGTTGCCTCAATGAAAGTCAAAATCTAGTGGTCGCATGATGTCTATTGCGATGTTGTGATACAATCTGAGGGTAGATAACTGCAGATGAGTCGATTGCAAGTACCAACTCAGGTTTTCAGCTTGAAAAGTATTAAACAATCTTAGTGTAATTCAAGGTGATTCTGTTAGTTAATATGAACTCGCTTAGGCTGTAACTGGCTGTTAGGTTAAATTGAGGTGCCATATGGTCAGTTGCTTCATGAAATTAGGTAATGAGTATTTAGCCTATCTATTTAACACATTTTCCCACATTGCTATTGCTTCAGTTGTGCAATATGTTAGTGATCAGATATTTGTGACTGTCATTACAAGTAAATGGAATTCACGCCTACTCTACCTCACATTGGAATATAAGATCATTTCTTGTAATCTGGTCTGATAGTTGGGTCCACGTGCCGCCTATTCTCACACTTGAGGGGGAGTGTTAGAATGTATATATAATGGTTAAGTTGGTTAAGTCCACCACTTCTTATTAGATTAATTTTTGCATCAAGTATCTATAATTGAACTTAAGCTTGTGTTTATTTAACATGACAGTTGCAGATTTCTTGGGCTCTCAGATAATTATGCCACCATTTTTTTGAGGCACTCAACATATCTCAATTGTATACATATACCTAGAACACAGAGTTTTGAACTTTTGCTAGCTGCACATGAAGCAATGTTTCTCTTATTCTTTTCCTCTTTGAAATGACCTTGCTGCCGAGCATTGCTACTGTTTTACCTTCAGAGGGACCTGCGGATTTATTTTGGTGAATGCTTTTGTTACACGTGAACATACACACATGCTCTTCTTTCTGATTCTTGTATGCTGGAGCCTTTTAATTTCAGAATCATCTGTTCAGTTTGTTTACAGGGCTCATTAGTCTACTAAAACTCTGTTGTCTAGAGGTTTGGAATGGGTCAATTACTATTTGATTCATGCTTGTAGGGCATTTTTGTTGAAGGAATAAAGGAAGAAGTTGTATTATCCCCTGCTCATGCCCTTTCCCTTATTGCGGCCGGAGAAGGTAAAAATCTGTTGTTATCTTTTGTTATACAATGAAAGCCAAACAAAAAAGGGTTGATTCCAAATAGAGCTGGATGATCTATTAATGATTTGTCACATATGAAGAGCTTCCTGTCACATGTGGACTCATACTCTATAATTCTTGCATTGTGAAAACATATTTGTGACAGGTTATCAATAAACATACCAAAGACAGAAACAGGTTTATGTCTTTGGGTTATGTTAGAGTTGTTTGAGAAACACAATTATCTAGATTGCTTGTCTTGTCAATTGAGGGTTTTATCCTATTTTATCTGCCTTTTTATGGCCATTTAGACAATTTATATTCTGACTGTTGATAACAGAGCACAGACACGTGGGATCCACAAATTTCAATTTACTCAGCAGCAGGAGCCATACAATATTTACGCTGGTATATTTTTCTAATCTCAGTGGACGCATATAATCGAGCGTTAATTAATTGTGGCATTTCAGTTGGTGTTTCTTATATGTCATTCCTACCTTTTCATGCCTTTCCTGATTTGATTGCTTTTTCACTCTTTCTTGATGCAGACACACAGACACGTAAATGCAAACACCTTCACACTCACCTGTAAACTTGTCCACCCACATCCTTTTTGCATGCAGGAACATACAGGGGAACAAAAAATTCTGTCATGAACATATATGGCCCTTAGATGATGGAGTTATCTATCACTTGATCTCTCATTTAACTCTTATGGTGGACTTATTCCAGTGAACATTTAATTGTCTAAATTACCATTTTGGGTGATTATCCTCTCTAGCTTAAATTTCTTCTTCTACCTTGTTTACAGACAATAGAGAGCAGTCCATATGGTCAAAATAGTGAAGGGGAAGCTGTAAGCCTGTCCCAACTGGTAATTTGTATACATTACTGGAACTACTACTTTCCTTTTTGGGTTTCATTCAGAATTTGTTTAACTTCCTTTAGCTCCAGATTTCATCTCCATGAAATGATTCTGTCATGCATTTCACACGTATATAACTTTTGGATATCTTACTTATACTTGCAGAACCTCATCGATCTGGCAGGTTCCGAGAGCTCAAAAGCAGAAACTACTGGTGTTAGGCGGAAAGAAGGATCCTATATTAATAAGAGCCTCCTAACACTTGGAACTGTGAGGCCTCCAACATTGTGTTGGTTCTTCATTTTTGGAAGTCAGATTTATTTTCTTTTGCTAATCATCATTAGCAATGATGGTATTAATCTTTTTGGCAGTGATTTCCTTCTGTGTGATTAAGCTATCAGTTGCAATTTTTGCTTTGTCTCTACCACATTATGTTTGTGTGAACAGAGAGCCAGTATATTATGTTTCTGAACTTAATGGCCGGTACACTGATCATGATCACGTGCTATCTATATGGATTGCTTGAGCATGAACTGATCACTTGTCCGCTCTCTGTCTCTCTGTCTCTCTTCACACACACACACGCATGGAATGTTTCTTTTGGTTTTATTTTGGCATATTCCTGTATCTCTAATTATTTAAGTTATTATCCAATTATGTCTGAAACACCTTTTCATGTTTAACATATATTTCACTTTTGTTTTTGTTTTTCGTTATGTCGTTCCTTTTTTCGCCAAAAAGAAAACTTGTTGCCATTTGGATCTTTTGTCTTATTGCATGATTATGACATTATACATAATTTACATATCTGCTAAAATGATTGATGATTGTCATAGGTTATATCCAAGTTAACAGACGGGAGGGCTACTCATATACCATACAGAGACTCTAAATTGACCAGACTTCTTCAATCTTCACTGAGTGGTCATGGACGTGTATCTGTAAGGCTTCTCATATACATGTCATGACATATTTCTGAGAGAGTGATAATTTAATCTACATATATGTGGCTGCTAGTTTCTTCTTTAATAATTTTCTTCTTCTTAAGTAGAGTTTCATTATTTATTTGTCTATCTTTGTTGTCTGAAATTACAGCTTATATGCACCATCACTCCTTCATCAAGCAGTACAGAAGAGACACATAACACACTTAAATTTGCACACCGTGCCAAACACATTGAAATCCAAGCAGCACAAAACAAGGTACATCTATTTAGTGTTTTTTGAGCTGTATGTATTTTCAAATCTTCTTTGGCTCTTATAAATTTTGTGATTTTTGAATGTGCAGATTGTTGATGAGAAGTCACTTATCAAAAAGTACCAAAATGAGATTCGTACCCTAAAGGAAGAGTTAGAGCAGTTGAAGAGGGGGATTATTATAGTTCCTCAACTGAAAGATATTGGAGAAGATGACCTTGTGCTCTTAAAACAAAAGGTACAGTTGTACCACTGTAGTTGATTTTTTTTTTTTTTTTTGGGGGGGGGGTGGTGCTTCATTTTCTTTAATGCTCTAAATTGAATGTTTTTCTTTGATATTTGATCTCATTGCAAGTTTCGCCTATACCTGCATTTTTGCTACTCAAGAGTTTTCCTTGCATAAGTCTTTGTCGTTGAGGTTTAATGTCAACTCAAGCTACTTTATATTGTGTACGTGTATTATATGTCATGGTAGTTAGGTGTACACTATGATTGAAGAAAGCTACTACCTTTCATCTAATTGAGCTACAGTAACTAGAAGTATGATAGTGGAGAGTCTTCTCTAGACTGTTGGTGATAACAGACGATATTAAATGGCTTGACCCCTCTATTTGGATGTGGTGTATAAAGCTAGAAGATGGTCAAGTCAAGTTGCAATCAAGATTGGAGCAAGAAGAAGAAGCTAAAGCTGCTTTATTAGGCAGAATTCAACGGTTGACAAAATTAATTTTGGTCTCCACAAAAGCGTCACAACCATCAAGATTTCCTCATCGACCTGGTCCTAGAAGAAGACATTCCTTTGGTGAAGAGGAGGTATAACCGTGCTGTTTATCCTGCTTCTTCTTCCTCTTCCTCAAACCTCAATTCTGTCTGATCTGATAGATTTTTAAAAAAGGAAAGTATATATGTGTTGACACTCGTTGCTTATATAAAATGCAGCTTGCATACCTTCCACACAAAAGGCGGGACTTGATTTTAGATGATGAAAACGTTGAATTGTATGTTTCTCTTGAGGGTAATGCAGAAACCACTGACGATGCACTTAAGGAGGAGAAAAAAACACGGAAGCATGGCCTTCTAAACTGGCTAAAGCTACGGGTATATTTTGTTCTTTTTTTTCCTTAAAAGATTGATTCTTTAGTTTAGTTTAGTGATTTTTATCTGTTTTTCCCTCTCTCTCTCTGTCCATCACCCCCCAAGCCCCCCCCCCCCCCCCCAAAAAAAAAAAAAATTGAGAGTTTAGGCATAGCAGCTTTGGAGTTTGTTCTGGATTTCACCCTTTTCATGTAACTACAAGCATATTGGGAGTGAGAATTTCTTTCCTATTTCTCAATGTATTTATTGTTTTCTCCAGTAGATCATAGGGCTGAAAGCATCTAATTTTGGGAAATTGTTCATCAAGTGTTCATTGGTGCAATGAAGGTTTTTTATAAAAATTATCAGAATCTCCATTCCTTCTGTTTCTATATAATTTCGTCAGACAGGTATTTCAGGTAGTAAAGAGCTCGAAAAAGTTGCTCTCTTCTTTTAGAGAGTTGCTTTAGTGAGGAAATTAACAGGTGATAAATTGATTAGAGGCATACTATCTTATTGGATTGGTACTGGAGTCTGTTGATCACTTCTGACTTTGTTGTTCTGTTGGTAGTGAGCTTTGGTCTCTTTTTCCTTCTTTTTTGCAAAAGTTTTTGGGTTCAATAGGTGATGTCATTGAAGGTGGTTGAGATGTGTCTTTGTTGGGAAGGTGGATTTGGGAGACATAGGAGTGGTGTAATTTGGAATGTAGCCCCACTTTGTCTCGTGTGGAGATTGTGGTGTGGACTTTATATGGGGGTGGTCTTCTGTGATTGTCAGTCTCTCTTTTCTTTTCTTTTTTGTACCATCGCCGATTTAGTTTCTTAAGGGCACTTTTGTGTAGACTTCTCAAATACTTAGTCAAGTCTTCCCTTAGATTTTTAATTTATGAATAAAGTGGCATTAAACTCTCTTGTCTTTTAAAGGAAAATTTTATGTGATGTTTTGGTCTCAAATTCTTTTTGAAGTTTCCATGTCCATTGTTGCAGCTCGTTTGAATCTACTATTGAACTCCTAGACAGCAGGAAACCTAAAATGTCAGGAAAAATCCACTTTCACATGGAAATCTTTGAAATTTCTGGAAGCAACTAATTACTTATTTATTTTTATCAGAAAAGAGATAGCAGCTTGGGGACTTTGGCTAGCGCTGGTGATAAATCAAGTGGAATAATGTCTCTGAGTACACCTTCAACACCTCAAGGAGAAAGTAGTAATCTCCATACAGAAGCCAGACTTTCCCATTCTCTACTTACAGAAAGCTCTCCATCTGTGGATATTTTGTCTGAGGCTAGAGAGGATAGAGAAGTCCATGAGGATAATTTCTTGGGACAAGAGACGCCTCTGGTATGTGATCAATTGCTTTTCATCATGTAAATTATTTTGTACGTGAGCTCCATGTTAACTTTCTCTGTGCTTCGTGCTCAATTTATCGCAATTTTAAAATATTTTTCTGCAACATATAGGTTTGAAAAACCTGAACAACACTATCATCATTGTTGGGTGTTAGATATGGGTGAATCTCACAAGTAGATCAAGCCTTCTCCCAGTGCACATGCAAATCCCAGGGAAGGGGAGGGGAGGGGAGGGCTTTGTTACTGAAACGTTCGTTGTCATTTGAACAGAATACTTGACCCTAACTTCTTTCTGTATACTCTGTTTGATGATTAGTAAAACTTCCTTGCCCTTGCTTTCTTTTATGTGCCCTACCAACAGGTCCATTGTTACTAGCTCTAGATCTCTTGCCCAATAGTTCTGTGTCACCAATCTATTGCCTTTAACTTAAATTTTTTTACTTTCTTTTTGTTGCCCTTGAAGTGCATTTCAATGTCAATTTTTTCCTCCCAGATCATGATTTGGGAATTGGGACATTTAGGGCTTCTTTGGAAATGGGTTGTGGTTTTGGTTTTGGTTTAACTTTCAAATTTCAATTGATCAGATTATTTACTCATTTGTTTTTTGTACTCTTCCAGACTAGCATAAAATCAATTGATCAGATTGAACTTTTAAGGGAACAGCAAAAGATTTTATCTGGAGAGGTGGCACTCCATTCAAGTGCTTTGAAGCGGTTGTCTGAGGAGGCTTCAAGAAACCCCCAGAAGGATCACATTCATGTAATATCTTGTTCCCATGCCATCTGCTGGTATTGTACATAGGAACTTGAATCTTATAGTTCTTTTCAATGCAGGTGGAGATGAGAAAGTTGAAAGATGAAATCATGGCAAAGAATGAACAAATAGCATTGCTGGAAAGGCAAATTGCTGATTCCCTTATTTCCTCACACAACAAGATGGATACAGTTGAATTATCACAAGCAAGTCTAGCTCCTTCTCATTGCGATTGCAGCTTTCCATTTTCAAGAAGTCCAAACTTATGCTCTCTGTTGTTTTAATGTTGCAGTCTGTTTCTGAATTGATGGCACAACTGAGTGAGAAGTCCTTTGAACTTGAGGTGATAAATTTTTCTACAACTTCATTCAATAGGGTTTTTTTTTTCTCTCTAAGATAAAGAAGTTGGTATTCTACTTGTAAGAGCATGTTTGGTGACCATTTGAAAAGCGATTGTGTAGTTCCGATATAAAAGAGTAAAAGTTCCATATTTTGGTGTTACCGTCATTATTGAAACCAAGTGGAGTGATTGCAAATAAATGATGAAATGATGTCATTTTCTGAAGTCATGACAATATCATTGTTATTATTATCAGGTTAAAGCTGCAGATAATCGTATAATTCAAGAGCAGCTCAACCAAAAGGTACAAGAACCATTTGAACCAAATTATTTGGCATTCTTTGTTATTTTTTGTTTCGTTGGTCATGTTGGTTGGGTTCCAGTTGTGACTTGACGTTACCTTCTTTCAGATCTCTGAATGTGAAGGATTGCAGAACACAGTTGCCTCCTTGAAGCAGCAGCTCTCTGATGCACTAGGTTTAAGGAACTCTAGTCCTGTAAATAGTTACTTGCAACAATATTCTGAAACAGAGAGCTTACCTGCAGTACATGGCTCAGATAAAGGGAATGCTTCATTGAATGATACAAGCGCAGGGTTTCTCTTAGGCTCACAGGTTTTTGCCTACCCTATTATCTAAGTACAGTTGTCAGAGCTCAGAACTGTTTTGCATTTGCCACTGCCAAAAAAAGGGGACCAAAATAAAGTCCAAATGAATTCATCTATTTAGCAACGAATGCTGTCAAAAACAAAAAGGCATGACAAATTCAACATGACTGCTGTAAAACAAAAAACAAAAAAACGATATGAAACAAAACAAGGCAAATCAAGATCAGTATGTCATTGTTTGACTGGTTTGTTACTTTGATTTGTCAAGGAGATCAATACTTTCGATAACCCATTGCTTATTTTGTCAAATAGGAAACTGAGATTAAAGAACTGAAGCAGAAAGTGGCAGAACTAGCAGAATCAAAAGAACAGCTAGAACTTCGGAACCAGAAACTGGCAGAGGAGAGTTCATATGCCAAAGGGTTAGCATCAGCAGCCGCTGTTGAGCTCAAGGCGTTGTCTGAAGAAGTTGCCAAGCTAATGAACCATAATGAGAGACTGGCTGCTGATCTGGCCGCATCTAAGAGCTCCCCCACTCAGCGTAGAACTAATCCTGCAGCCAAAAATGGGCGGAGAGATAGTCATGTCAAGCGCAATGATCAAGGTGGGCGCAATGATCAAGGTGGGTCAGTCTCCGATTTCAAGAGAGAACTGGCCATGAGTCGCGAGAGAGAGATTTCGTATGAAGCTGCTCTATTAGAAAAGGATCAACAAGAGGCCGAGCTTCAAAGAAAGGTTGAGGAATCCAAGCAACGAGAAGCTTATCTAGAAAATGAACTTGCCAATATGTGGGTTCTTGTGGCAAAGTTGAAAAAATCCCATGGTGCCGAAATTGCTGCCTCTGAGTCAACAAGAGAGACTCAGCGAGTTGATGGTTTTGGTCTTTGATTTTAACCGATAGTAACTTGAATGGTGTTTGATATCAACTCAGCGAGTTGCTGGCAACACTAATGATAACGGTTTGACGACTTAAAAAATGATATCTTAGTGAACCTGGGCCTTCAGTGGGAATGGTTTTCAGCGAGGGGTTTGTGAAGAGATTGGTGTGCATGGTAGGAGATTTCTGGTTGTGTATATAACAAATTAGAGCTTCTTCCTTATTTGTATCTAATGTGGTTTTTTTCTTCGTGTACGTTTCACTTTATCTGCATGCGCTATTGACGAGATTGATTATTTGGGTTGCACTATATATGGGCCTGTGGATCCTCGCATCTAATGAGGGCCAATAGGCCTACTTCCTGTCCAAGGCCTCTTTCCTACGAAGCCGCGGCTAGTAGCTGTGACCTCCTACTTGAAGAGTTTATACGAAAGCATACTACAGAGACTGTTCGTATGCCATGTATACATTCATTTTTTAGCCGCCGGGCAACAGCAGTCATGTTGAATTTGACATCACGTGTTCCTTATGCCACGGGTATCAACTCCCAAAGGTTGAGCTTGCCATCGCGTACGTCAACTAATATTTGAAACTATTGCCATGCAAGTTGAAGAAACTCAGCCACGTGTTTTATGATTGAAGGTGTCCCAGATTGTGGTAATTGGATGTAATTTTATCGTATGCTCCGAAAGGCATACGTAGATGCAATATGGATTGGGTGATTCATAATTTATTTATTTCATATCTCTAAATTTGTTGTGACTTTAATAATAAGCAGGCAACTTACGATTTTCCCTTAAACCTAGTACATTATAAAGAATATCATGAAAGAACATATCTACATAGACCTAAAATATATAGATATATATATATATCTACAGTAGACATTATCATGAAACATTATTTATAGGGGTAATGTCATATCATGCTTCCAAATTATATGTCAAAATTAATCTTATCCTTTAAGTTTTAAAACTGCGATTTGCGTCTCATATGTTTTAAACATAATCAATTCTCATGCTCTGTTTGAAATGACAATTGATGGAGGGAAAATTTCCCCTATAACAAAAGCCTATAAGTTAAGACCCAAAAACAGTAGAGCAAAGGTTAGCCCATTCGTTATAATAGGTGGATCACGATCATTGGAGATCCATAAAGGAAACTAACATCCATGCTTTATTGGGTAAAGAAACTGACGAAAGAGATAATGATTATTCTTTGTTTACTAACTGACGAACTGAAAGTAGAAAAGAAAGGTAACGAGCCGTCAGTTCAGATTATCCTTGGAAGACCAACTCTGACAATGCCGGCCTTCATTTAATAGCAGACGAGACAAAAAACGTCGAGGAGATAACACGGCCCAGGAAGACATAAGATCGAAGCCCAAATGGAACCCCAAGCCCGGATAATGAACAGGGAGTATAAGAAGAAGAAGACAAGAGAAAAATGTATGCCACTCTCTCTTTCTCTAAGATTCCAAAGAGATTAGACGGTAAGGACTGACAATGGCATTGAAGAGCTCTCCCTACGGAGAGGACTCTGAGTCCAAGTGTGTTATTTTGCTTGCAGGAGGAAGGAAGGTGATTTGGACCTTTCAATCTGTTCCAAGTACTGGACTTTATATCTAGCTCCTTCGGCTTTTGGTCTAGTGGATATTTGTGGTAGGCTGATTAAAGATGGCTTCATCAACTGTTAAATTGCATGTAAAATGATAAAAAAAATGCTCCTCAATGACTAAATTACTAAAAAAAATTCATTAAAAAATGATATATAAAAAAAGTAATATTTTTAAATAAAAATATTGAAACTCTATTTGAGTATCTATTTATTTTTAATTTTTTTCTTGAATTTTTTTTAATTGTCTTGGAAGAGCATTTCGATCATTTTCAAAGTTTTTCCGTTGAACTTAACGCCCAAATCAAGTGAAGGACAAAAATTGATCATGTTTAAAACATAAGGAGCACAAATAATTATTTTGAAACTTAGGGGGGGCGAGCTTGATTTTAACCTATAATCATGGGGCGAACTATGACATTACCCCTTATCTATATTTAATTATAAAAAACCATGTGTTCCTTATGCCATGATGGTGTCAGGGAAAAAAGTTTCAGTCCTAAAGCTTCAGTTCTAACAGGTCCTAACAAGGGTTGTGACATTATTAATATATTAATGAATTCCATCAATGATCCAGATTGCATTAAACAATCTCATTAATAACCATTGACAAAATTCATTAATGTGCTGGCCGTCATAACCCTTGTTAGGACATGTTAGGACTGAAGCTTTAAAACTAAAACCTTTCTTATTATCGACTTTCAAAGGTCGAGCTTGTCATCTTTGCATCAATTAATATTTGAAACCATTGCCATGAAAATCGAAGAAACCAACCATGATTGAGTCAACTCAAATCCCCTGTATGGTACGAAATCCCTACCTCTCTTTGACCATTAATTACTAGGGACTACATATCCTTGGAAGAGGACTCTATTAAACTCTCACTTTTACTTCATTAATTTTTGAAATCTCAGGTTCTTAAGAGAATAATTTGTTCAATTGTTTGCTGCATTACTACAATCACTTGATCATAAACAACGGTAAACAAGGACTGTTGAGTGCACCATGTCTTATGAAACTTTCTAAAACATGAACAAGTTTTTTTCCTTTTTCGAAGCGGTTCAACTTTTTCTGATCATTCAGGTCCATATTCATTCTTGCAAAAAATCACATGGCAGTAAGAAAAATATGACAACCTTGTTTGATCACCTGTAGTATTTTTTGTTGCTCGGCTAGCTATAGTACTGTCGACACATAATCAAGCTGTACCTTCATTGTTTACGAAGTTGATGCAATTTGAACAATCAAATATATACGTAGGTTCAATTTGTTCTTGCCAGCAGGATTAGTTTCATGAAACCAAAAACAAAAAAGGAAGTCCGAACTGCAGGAAAAGAAAAGCAATTCAAAAGGACGTTTCAACTTCAAATGGCCAACTTGTTTTCTTTTCTGCTTAATTTGAACAAAGAGCGCCTTTTTTCTTTCAGTTATTATTGACTAGAAACTAATGACCATTACAGGATATCTCTCTCTTATGCTTCTGGTAAGACATGTACTACTTAATTTGAAGTCGATGCCATAATACTAGTACCAAACATTAACCCCAACCAAAACTGAAATCTACTCAAACCTAGACCCACTCAAAACCCTAGCTTCAAGTTCAAGTCCAAATTGGCCTCCTTCTTCGAATTACCTTCTTCGCGATCCTGACCTCCCATCGAAATGCGCAGATTAATAGGGTCAAATATAGTTCTTTCGGAGGACCTGATCTCTGAGTCTTCTCCAGCTCTCTTGACATGATACGTTGGCCTGATCCATTCGGCAAAATAGTCCCTTGTGAGGCTCTGGGGAGAGTCCTCAGGGGCTGGCCTCAAATTGGAATGATACTCACGGAGAGCTGCACTTCCAGCCACTAACTGGAGCTGGGGAACCCAGCTATCTCCTAAGTCAGCCATGGACCCAGGTCCTCGTTGGACAAGTCCAGGTCCATCAGGGCGTGGCTGGACGTTCTCTGGGTGAGGTGGCTGCAGTGTGGGATTGTATCTCTTTGGCCTCTTGAACTTGGTTATCCTTCTGACCACTCTATTTGTTCTGTGAGCAGTTTGGTGCCCACCCAAAGCCTGGCCAGAACCAAATACCTTGAAGCAGTGCGGGCATGTATAGGAAAAGATCATAGGGCCTGAGGCAGCCGTACTGCTTTCCTCAGAGCTGATATCATTTTCCATGATGTTGGATATCACAGAAAATGAATGTTGAGAAAATTAACTAGGAGGGATGAAAAACTAACAGACAGACAACTAGAGTAGTAAGATGGAGAGAGAGAGAGGGAAAGAGGGAGCGAATGGGTTGGTGGAAGGAAGAGTAAGGAAGCTGGTATTTAAAGAGCGTTTAGACTTGAGAATGGGTTTAAATCTAGTGAAAAGACGTAGCCCCTCATATATTAATATACGACTCAATTTAATGACGCCTTTTATGGGATTGCGTCTAAAATCAGAAAAGTTTTTCAGGACACACAGTTCATGTGTTGTACGTGGTCTCAGAACATGGAGAAGCTCCTTTGCAGTCCTCCAGTGGCCGAACTGAAGTACCATAGAGCAAGTTTGGACTAACAGCAAAATTAAACTGGTATGTATTAGTTAAGCGTTAATCTATTCCTTGGTCTTCTATGTACTAATTCTCTAATCGCGGTGTCTTAAGGGTTGCTATTGCAGAACGTAGGTGGGGAACCGTTTTGTGTAAAGACCAAAAATCAAGAACAACTTCCTGGTAGTCAAGCCTAATCCCTGACCGCATGCCAAAAATCTGAGTGAAAATAGACTGAAGTCCTATAATTACTCCGTGGGATTATATTGATTCCATCACCATAAAAAGTCAGATAATGACTTAATGTCAGACTTATCCTATATATTGATGGCTCTCAGTACTACACCATTTTTGGCCTTTAGGGACGAAGCGTTTTGCAGCACAAAGTTGGTAACCTGGACTGATTCTCTTTAAGTGCAAGGTGTCTTGGGTGTGTGTATATATCTGGGTTTCACCTTCAATCATGACTAATAAGTTATTTGGTTTAGCTTATCTCTCACTTCTTTTTTCTTGTCTTCTATTCAAAATCCTGTCCGGATTTCTCTCGTTATCAAAATATAATATATATATATATAGCTAGCTAGAGTCCGGCGAAGTGCATGTTCTGACCTAAAAGACAAGTGGGATTTGACATAAGTACTAGACCTGAATTTTCTAACTTCGAAACTACTCCTGGGTATAGGTTCAAACAATTATTATGTAATTTTTTAAAACAAGCTAGTCAGGTCAAACTGATCAACAATAGAGAATGTAAGCATAAAAATCCTACTTAGACCCTAATAACTGAATATATAGTTGGTTTCACTTTAATTAAAAATTAATTCAATAATAATTTTAAAACATGTTCTAAAATTGTTTAGTCTAGATATGGATAATAATCAACAAAATAGGCAATAAAAAATTAAATTAAACTTCAATCACACAAAGAGATAAGGATAATTTTGTGACGAAGTAGAAAACTTTTAAAATATCATTCAAAGGAAAAATCACTTCGGGCTACTACCTGAAATCCATTAACCTTACAAACAGTAATTCAGACACAGGCAACCCCAATTGCTGACTCTGACAACCCTGATATAATAATCCAAGTGTTTTTGCTTAGACCCGCTACGTGCAGCATAAATATGGCATGGGATATTCTCAAGCTTCACAAAGTCGAATCACTCTCTTACCACTAAGCACCAACAACTAAGTGATAAGGCTGTGCGTTCTGAACACCCTGGACAATTATCGGGGCCGCTTTATGAGGGCAATCAATCCTTCTCCCCCATGAGAACAATCCTGAATTCAATTTTTAAGGCAGAAGAACCTTCTCTTGCTTCAATATTCTCGCTTCTCAAAAGGAAGATCTAAAAAACCAAAAAGGACGGAGGTCAAAAAATCCTTCTGGCGGCTTAAGGCCAGGCTCTAGGGTTCCTTGCCGTGATTCTGTAATCTTAGTCATACTTCTTGTCAAGGGTGAAGGCTTCACAAAAGAAAAGTCGAATCAATGGTGATTTTGTGTGAGAAAAACTAACCAATTGAGGTCATAAATCTTTGATAGTTTTTTCTCTCTCAAATGGAGGCTCTAGGCACTCAAAAACAACCTCTATGGGGTTTTGGGACGGCCTCCAAAAACTCAATGAGACTCGAGAGAGAATCCTTAAGTTTTTCCATATATATGGCTCTAAAAGGTAGGGTTTTATTAAAGCCGTCGAATATCGCTTGAGAAACTTCTTTAATCTCTTGAACACTTCAACCAAACGAGCCTTACAAATTACAACTCAATTAAGACATATTTTGACACGAAATTTTACCAACAACGAAAAGACACTAACATCAGCAAATCGAGTACTTTAATTTTTAACTATCTAACCTGCATATATAGTAATTTACATAAATGTCTCTTATAATTGAGGTTTTGCCACACTTAATTAGCAGATGCATTTATATCGCTTATATATATATATAAAAACAAGCGATCCCTAGTCTTACGCCCCTAATATCACCGAATCGGATTTCTTTTTCACACTCTTTCTCTTCTATCGAGCAACCACTTTCACCGTCATTATATAGATAATTTGACTCATCCCCAATTTTTTCCTCAGCATAGATTACCTTGCTTCTTCACTCTAGCTAATTCATAGTGCCTATGTTATTCGAACTGGCCTCACAGCAGTCTTTCGGTCTGCTTCTTAACTAGAAAGCAAAATTCTTCGAACTGACCTAACAATAACTGGAGAACTGATGATCTTGACTCGTTTCGGCAATCGGCCTTAATTACATGGTCCATCACTTTAGGAACAAAGTTCTTCTTTCAACCCCCTTTAGGGCGCCGATGTGCAGCTGTGGATACGAGGGGACTAATGCCTGCCCTAGATACGCCTTGTGACCTAAGTATAATCTTGTGGTCATTTTAATAAGTTCCGAAGTGGTCAACATTCTCACCGCAGCCTTCTTAAGCTAGCTGAAAGAAAGCCTTTCAAGAATATCAGATCAGTAGCGCCTAATCAAAAACCAGAAAATTTGAGCTTCCCATGCATTTTGTTTCCACCCATTCTCACCCTATACTTCACCCTCAACCTTCAACCCACTCCTGTAGTACTGGGTCTTCCACCATTTTGAAGTCTTGGTTAGGAATGAATTGGTCTTTGCTGGAGATGAAGGTAGAGCGCCCATGCCTGATGCACTTCATCCATGGACTGTCATCATGTCGTTCCCATGACAACAGTGACAATGGTGATTTTGATCAAGGCAATGATGGTCGAAGGGTTGGCCTTAATCGAGGAGGTGATGCACTACTTTTTTTTTTCTCTTTTCTGTTGCCTTGATCACTATCACCATTGTCACTATCACCAGCGTACGTGCAACTACTAATTAGTGCCTTGAGAATCAAATATCGGATACAGTTGCGTCAACTTGATCAGTGGATAATGATCTTTCCAAACAATCTTTAAACTTTTCCGATAAACAGGTCGAATGGCCCGAAATACCCAAAAATTACAAGGAGATAAGAGAATATTATATGATCGAAGAGCGAAGCCAAAGGAAAAGCTGAAAAAAAAAAGGAAAAGAAAATAACAGTACATAACGCAAGAATACTAATTTGACAAAACATATATAAAGCTTAGCAAAGAAACTAAACACAACCAAACAGTAGACTACATAGCGCATGTCATGTCTTACAGTCGCAGATTTCAGAATGAAAATACCTCATCACATCACAGGAGGCACCATATATAGCACGGGAACAACAGAGGCGAAGGGATCGGTTTTTGTTTTTTGTTTTTTGGTTGAGCTTCTTGTTTAAATGTTCGAACTTCCTATCAATACTCGTATATATTTATATATAATATATTTTGGTAGGAGAAATTTGAGGTCCTTGAGGACTATTACTTTTAGAGCCTCAGAGTTAAGTCCAGTTCTCCCTCCGGATTCGTGACTTGGGCGCCATCCTCGCCTCGATAACTCCCCTTGGCATATTCATCTGCGTCACTTGCCACAGCTGACATTTCCGATCCAGGCCCCGTCCCCAAATTCAACTCGGGAAAGTAGATGAATTTAGGCTCGACATGTTTAGGACGGTACTCCTCTTTCTCATGATGAGCCTTCTCCTGATTCCTGTGTCCATCCACGAGTACTCCAGACCCGGAAAGAGTACCATCTCCAAGCCCTGCATGCTTGAACCCTTGTGCATTCCTAGGTCCACACCCCTGCTTTGGGTCTAAATCAATTACAGGATCCTGGTTTGACCCATGTTCAGCCATAGGCAGGACCAAAGGTTCGATGTTCGGATCATTTTTGGGTAGTAGCATCCTCAAAGCTGGCGTGGGTGCCTGAATGGCCTTTTTCTTCTTCGCTCGGGTTTGCTCTATATAACGCTTCCGTGTCTCATAGCGTTCTTTCCGGTGCGCGTTCTGGTGGCCTCCTAGGGCCTGTGAGGTCCGAAACGTTCTGGAGCAGAGTGGGCATATGAAAGGAGGGTACAAACTCAGCCGTATACGTGCTATCCTTGACCTGGGAATTGGTGGACTGGTTGAGCTTCCGGCAGAGTCGGTATTTCCTGTCATTCTGACGTGATAACAAGAAAATCGAAGGTAAAATCAGGAGGAGAGAGGATTAAGAGGCACCAGAAAGATGATCCGAACTGGAGACTAATTAAACTAGAGGAGGGGGCAGGTTGAGGCGTGGATATTGAAGCCTGCAGGCAGGAGCGTATATATAGGAAAACACCATGGGTCAATCTAGAGTTGTTACTGAGTTAATTTGCTTTAATTTGGGGTTAAAGAAAGAAATTTTTAGTATTGACGCCATGATAGAAAAGCATAAATTTGAAGATGAGGTTAGGTTTAGAGTGCATGAAGTGATGAAAAGAGAAGCGGACGCGTGCGAGCTGTGATAGAACAATTTGTCTTTGCACATAATCCGTTCTCATAAATGAT
The DNA here is from genome assembly GCA_003952965.2 of Morella rubra. Lineage (NCBI taxonomy): Eukaryota > Viridiplantae > Streptophyta > Magnoliopsida > Fagales > Myricaceae > Morella > Morella rubra. The sequence continues at coordinate 11,798,157 of CM025850.1, read as the reverse complement.
TGATTACCATGGTTAGACAACTCTTCTTTAGAGGTGCACTTCTGTTCTGTCCTCCTTGAGCACTGCTCTCAAATAATAACGCTCGGTTATAGTGGAAGTTAGCTGATAATTAACCAACCGAAGTAACGTTCAGAACCCCAAGTACACATCAAAAAACAAAAAAAAGGAAAGAAGCTAAGCACTTGTTTTCAAAGGTAATCCATTTTGTAATTACGTTGTGTGGCCTTAAGGTACTATCTCCACTCTTTATATATCTTTGGTCATAGGGAACACGTAATACTAGACCATCAGATGCATGTGAAAGTGGGATTCTCTGGAGCATGATATTGGAAAAGTACTTGAAGTCCTCGGGTAATGACTCAGATCCTAATTAACTTGGTTACCATGAACAGCTGCATTTGTTGAAGAAGTTCTGTACATGAATTGACACCTCATGTGTTATCCAAAAGCTGCATTCAGGAATAAATTCTTCGCATGGATCAGTCTATACGCTGATTTAGGGAGTTTTAACCTCTGGTCGCCCGGCCAGTTTTGCCCTTTTTGCTAGGACAAAAAAGTTATAATATATACTACTGCATTTATTTTCAGTAAATGCATGCCTTGCAAAGGGATATGACCCTGTCTAACATATTGCTTCTTTCTGAACTAAGTTCCCTACTAAAGCCTCCGCTGCAATAACAGCAGGCAGCTCTAGTAGTACTGGAACCAGCTGGTTGCTCATTAATGCCATATTTCTGTCTCAAAATTCAAGTTGTTACTATAAGTGCATGTTTAAGAATCTGTATGTTAAGAAGACAAATAAGGTAATTGATTGATACTACAGCTTGGTGAACTGGTATATTTAGTTTTAAAGTGATACTTTTATGGGTCCACTGCCCACATCAGATTAACCTCAGAAAACCAGAACACAACGCTCGTTCCTCTTTTCTCTCTCTCTGTCTCTATCTCATGCATGACTGGGGCCACTTACTTGCACCACACAAACAAGTGTGTCACAGTGTAACCTCCACTCAAACTGTCTGGTTCTGTGCTTAGGAACAAAAACCGTCTGGTTCTGTGATAGCAGAACAGGAATGGCAACCCTATTGGCCACCGACTGGACTCCAGAGAAAAAGTAAGCCTGCTTCACATTAAGTAAGTTATTGGAATCTGCTTGGATTTTCTCCTTGTCACGTTGCCAATTCCGTTGTGAGACTCCAACGTCACGCATCAACGCTAAACGACAGGTAGCGCTACTTAGTGAGATCTGAGAAACGTCTACTGACGGCCTTTTGCTTCTTAATTTGGTCTCAAGCTCCAGCTCAGGAAGGAGAGAACTTTCTTAACGGCGTCACGTCTACTGACCGCTTTTTTCTTCTTAATTTGGTCTCAACTCTCAAGCTCCAGCTCAGGAAGGAGAGAACTATCTTAACGGCGTCATGACTCATAACAGTCGCTTTGTACGCGATGACTATAACTGTTACCCTGGTGTGGGCCTTAGGGCTCAACTTTGCCACGTGTATCACCGTCAGATACGTGGGTCACAATCTAACAGACTCTATTTTTGATTTGTGCACGTGCCGAGGCTGCTTCGTTTTGATCGCCGTCGCCACCCAACGAACGGGCCCATTCCCGTACAAGTTTGTGTTCCATGACACGACTTCGGCTGAGCTCGTGAAAAGCGCAATACTGAATCACGGGCAAGCTATACGGGCCCAACTAAGCCGTAGTTTGTATTTCATTAACGATCTGGGCCCAGCTCGAGTAGCGTAGCGGTGAATGTGAATTTAGGTCGTCCTACACCGGCCCAAATAAGCCCACCTCAGAAGGTCATTTTTTGGGTTACTAATAGGAGTGGTTAACGGTAATGTAGGTGACGGTTTGCGAAAACCGTCACCGTCACCGTCACCGCAATTGACGGAATCACATAATTGACACCGCCACCGCACCGCTAAGGCACAATAACCGCCCTTACTGGTGACGGTATTAACGGTAACGGTTATACGATAACCGCTTAAACCGTATAACCGTTAGTCCAAAAAAAATAGATTTTTTTTTTGGCTTTTCAATTTTTTTTTCACTGTTTTGGGCTATTTTCCTTGGATTTTTTTTGGACCTTTAAGACCATTTGATGCCTATATATAAGCAACAAATATAATCATTCAAATATCATAACCTGTTTAAATTTCCAACATAATATCATAATCAATAATCATATCAAATAAATATCATAACTATTCAAACATAATATCATAATCATTAATAATCATAACAAATATAATAAGCTGTCCAAAAGTCCAACATAATATCATATTCAAGCATAAAAGACTAAAGTCTAATAAAAGTGTCCAACAATGTGACATAAACCAACTAAAATATTCCAACAAAAGCCAACAAAAGTATGTCACATAATCAATAATCATCTTAAGTCTCAACTATGGGGTTAACGGTAGTGTAGGTGACGGTTTGGCGAAAACCGTCACCGTCACCGCAAATTGACGGAATCACATATTTGACACCGCCACCGCACTGCTAAGGCACAATAACCGCACTTTCTAGTTACGGTACCGGTAGCGGTGGCGGTTTTAGCGATTAAAACCGCCACCGCCGGTGAAAATGAACACCCCTAGTTACTAAGGTGACATTTGTTTCTCCAATATTTTGGGGCATGAAAATTTCCAACAAAATAAACATACTTCAAAATTTTTAATTTTTACACATACACACTCTACTTTTCATAAACCCCAATAAATCTCAATAAAGTAAAGATTCTCAAAATTTTAAGAAAATTCCTCAGGCAAACAAAAGCCTGGATAAACAGATATCCAATAACCTACCCCTCATATTTACCTATTTATTTCCATTCCCCATCTTCTTCCTTGTTCTTTCGGTCAACACATGATATCTCTTCATATAAATGCAAAGATGCTCGTATTTCAAGAATTTTATTTTTATTCTGTTTTCTATTATTTACCGTAGAACGGAGTTAATTTTTCTGGTTTGAACATATTCCACCCTGCTGCTAGCGTAAACAAGACCCCCCATCATATTCTTTGTATCCACGTTAAGAATCGGCCAGGCCCTAAAGGCCTCCATCTAGAGGCCACAAATCATTTTCAAACGACAATGACGGTTGGCCTGCCCGATCGTTTTTATCTCCACAATGCAAAAGACAACCTGAAATTGAATATTACTTTCAGGTCACCGAAATCTCGCGACTGCAATATTTCTGAAGAATAGACAGAGTCACAGACGGTGCGGGACGAAAAAACTCCTATTAGAGTGAAAATGTACCACAAAATAAGATAACTTTTTATTTGCTATCTTTCAACGTACATTCCAATTTAAATTCCTATAGAAACAAACTATCCTAAAAACTAGACCCCAGTCTCTCCTAAATGTTTGCAACAATTCAAATAAACACAGCACCTTTAACAACTAAATCAAGTAAGCTAAATCAAGAAAATAGTCCAGTTCATCTCCTTGTTGTTAGCACCCACTTTAACCTCTAACTTATTGTACGTGAGTGTGACTGACGCAAAGTATCAACCTCAAAGAGAAAAGTTGAAAGACTAGTGGCCATGTTGGCCCTAAGCCATATCTTCAAGATTGAGTTAATGACTGTTGTAGTTTGGTACCTAAAATTAACGTGGATACAAAGAATATGATGCTTCTCTTTGCACCAAAAGGGAGAAGTAGAGAGTCGATGCTTTGTATCTCAATTGCAACAACTACGTACACATTAGCATGATCTAGATCAGGTCTTCTATGCCATGCTCACAATGGGTAGGGCTGGCAGGTTTGAAGGTGGGGGAGGAAGACATGATGCCTACCATTTATGATTTATCTAGAGTCTAGCCTGTACTCAGAAGAGCCAGAGCATAGTTCTACACCGATTACAAAAGTAGACCCAAGCCGACCAATTTCTGAACTGAATTTTTGAGCCTGGTGGTAATTTACAACTCCAAACCAAGTAGCCTCAGTTTGTCACATAATAGGCAACAAATAAAATACAACCAACAGCATCATTGGACACGAGAAATTAGCAGCAAAGGTGCAATACCAATCAAGAAGTTAGGAAAACTTGTGTGCAGGGGCATATTGAGAACCCCTGTAATCAATAGCAGACGGGAAAAAGAAAGAACACTCGGTAGATACCAAAAAGCGATCCCTCTTGGTCGATAAAAGGAAAAAAGTTTAAATTGAAAGCAAAAGAACAAACAGTCTTCTTGACTCTAGGATGCCACAAACCAATATAACTATCAGAGGATTGATCTCACTTCAAATTCAACCTAAGATAAAGCTAAAAGGAAATAAGAGGGATTAAATCCCAACCACCACATACACAATACAAAAGTATCGACCCAAAAGGCAAAGTGACTCGTGTGACCTTACAAATCTGACCTAACAATTGGAAACAAGAATGAAAGTGGCCCCTAATTCAGGGACATGCACACCTTCTACTTAATCCGAAGTGCACCACATATAAAATTGTCTTCCTTTATTCTAAGCATCAGGATAGATTACTAAGTTGTGACTGCATACTAGGAACCTACATTTCCGCTCACATCCTTTTGTATAAAGCCACAAATTGTAGACAAGCATGAATGCTAACATACCCCCGCAATGATCAAAGCAGAGTTTGTCAATCTCCTTCTAAGATGTTCTTTCTTCCAAATGAGATAGTATACTTTCTTCATATAGAGTCAACCATTGGTTTATTCACATACTCGACTTTATATTTGAACCAGTTAAGATGAGATTAGACCCCAAACCATGACTCACAAATGCCTCAATCGCCCCCCAACTTAGGCAGAGTTGAAGACACATTCTATGCAACAAAAAAAGGGATTAAACTTCCATTGCTGATGCTTTTTGAGTTCTCTAGAACTCACTAAGATGTGAGAGTCTTCTAACGGATCTGAAATTTATCCTCATTTCTACGTCTAGAATGTTTGATATATGATTTATGTCTCTATGCAAAAAAGTTTACCTTTCCTCCAAAAGCTGCGTTGACCTTATAGTAAACATCAAATAGGGCACCTCTATTGGACTTCTTGAAGCAATTCTATATCCTAGGAGGCAATTCCGATTGGTCTACACCAATAGATTTCCATGCTTTTTTTTTTTTTTTTTTTTTTTTCTTTAGTCTCGCTAATCTACAAGGCTATTTCCAAATGCTAGTCCCACTTAAACGGGTCCTGGGAGGCCACTCTCAAGACTAGAAAATGCATTGCAGTTGCAGCCAGAGGCTTTCACCAGTGCACCAGACAATGGCCCCTTCTATCCTTTCACGACAAGATAAATCCACTGTTTGGAAAATTCAGCGAGAGAATGTGAAGTGGAGAGTTTCACATGTGCTATTAGTAATTGTATACTATAATGAGATAACAAAAGCTAAACGTTCAAGGAAACCAAAAACTGATTTGAACACAATGGAACTGGCATAGAGGTATTGTGACAAATAAAACGCAAACAAATCCAGGTGACACTGTCACAGTTGCATTATATTTAAGAAACCGCAATAATCCACCATAAACACAACTGGAAAACTAATTGCACATCGTCGCCGAAAACTAGATTAACTGCATTAGGAAATGGCATAACTGAACAGCATTTATTTCACACAAAAGTTGAAGCAAAGTCAAATTCACCTCAATTACCATTCATATTGATCCTGCTTCTCATTAGCGAATCAGACAATTCAGAAAGAACTCAAATTTAACAAAAGTCAGCTCCATATAATCCTGATAGTAAAATTCTAGTTTGAATATTGAGACAAAAGAAGAAGCGAAAAAAAAAAGAGAAAGAGGAAGAATAGCGGTGAACCAGATCAATTTGTTTTGGGATCCGGCATGGGGAAGAAGCCGGCGCCGGTGCCACGAGGTGGTGCAAACCCTAAGAACTTTTGCAGATTGGTGCGAATGCTAATCGAGCAGAGGAAGTACAAGAATGCCATGGAACAATCGGTGGGATCGTCACCTTGCAGACCTCTGTGACTCATCTTCATGACGATCCCGAAAGGTCTGAAAGGTAGTTTAGCGACGACCTTGCCTTCGAAAAGAGAGTTAAGTAAACCAAAGACAACAAAGAGGACAAAGGCAACGACGGCGCCGGACTTGAACTTGAAGAGGGAGAGGTCGCGGCTCGACTCCTTGAGACTGGTCTCCACGCGGTCAATCTTCTTGGTCTTGGATTTCTTGGCGATCTTGGCAGAGGATTCCGTCTTCATCGTCTCCAGCTTCTTGGCGGCTTTGTCGATTGTGGAACGGAGGGACTTGTAGGAGTTGGTACGGTAGATGAGTAGCCAAGAAATGGCCTCGCACACTATGGCGGTGCAGAAAGAGATGGCCACGACGGTGAGACTGTCGGCGTACTTGAAGGACGCGAAGAGCTGGGGCGTGGCCATGGGAGTGGGTGGGCGTTTGGGACGTGGGAAACGTCGGGAAAGTGTTTTTCTAGGAAAAGTTCCGTTGGTTTGGTCCGATTTTAGCACAGTAATTTCGAGATCTCAGAATCTCAGTGGTTAGGTACCGTGTGAGTATATATTGTACGGGATTAGAATACACGGTAGATTTCCTCTCCAATTGCATCGGCAATTTGAAAAGAGGCAGACACAGAAAATCCTGATCGATATTGTACGACTATTCGGGATTATGGACTATGGAGTTTGATTTGGACCATTTGTATCCCGATTTTCCAGCCTCTCGGGAGAAAACACCCATCCTCACTCACTTAAGCCCATTTTGTGCCCCCAAATGTTTTCGTGGACGTGTGGCCCATAATAAATTAAAGGGCCAAAAAGACCATGACTAATGGGATAAGGCCCTGAATTAGGGATCCGTTTCAGTGACGACGAAGCCAGTCTCTACACTCTCATCTGTAGCTTTTTTCCTTGGAACTCTCAATCTCTAGCTGAAAGTGTGAGAATTCTGTCGATCTCAAGGTCGTAGGAGGCCTTTTGCTGCACTCAAGGTTAGAATTCTGTCATTCTCCATTTCTCTGCATATATCTTATGGGTCATTTCCTGTATAAATGGTCTGTCTTATGGGATTGTTTGGAAAGTGTGTTGAGTTTTGGTTGGGTTTTAATTTTAGGTTTCAATTTGAATTTTGGAGGATAGGTTTCGAGTGTGCTCAAATTGCTTCTCTTCTACCAGGAGTATCCCTGGAAGGAAATCCATAGATTTTCTATCATGAATTCCATCTTTTCACCGAGTTCTGTCCATCTCCCATCACCTAGGTGGCATTGCACACCATGTCTTCAAGTACAAGCACAAAATTTCTGCCAGGACTTTCATCGTCGTCGTGGTCTTCAGCTTGCTCTCTCATTTCCAGTCATTTCACAAATTTCTTTGCGGGCTCAAAAGTCTTCCGTAGGTGCTACAGTTCCTCCAAATGAGGGAGCAGTATCTGTAATTAACTTCGAAGACTTTGTTGAAAAGGATTGGTCATTTCTCGACTCCGATGATTTGATGTCCAGGGATGACTGTAATAAAAATATTGATCGAATTATTTCTGCGGGAAGGATTGAAGAAACTTCCAAGGTTTTGGTTTCAATTGGCTCCGAAGGATTTGTGGATCGGTTGGTTGATTCATCACCGTGCAACCTTCTGCTTATCGTCCACGATTCACTTCTTCTGTTAGCTTGCATCAAAGAGAAATATGACAAGGTTAAGTGTTGGCAAGGAGAACTGCCACATGCACCAGAGAAGTGGGCACCAATAGATGTGGTTTTCCTCTACTTTCTGCCTGCTTTGCCCTTTAAGCTTGACCAGATTTTCGGAGCACTTGCAAAACGTTGTTCGCCAGGTAATTTTTCAGCAGCAATTTTGTGGGCTGGTATTTATCTTAGACTGCATAGGTTCTTGTTAGAGCAGCAGCCTCCCTTGACTGTCTCATTTCTCAAGGTGGAATTCTTCGCAAGAGATTTATTTGTTTATAAGAAAAAGGAAAAAATGCGAACAGAAATTGGATTTTCACTATTCATCTGGTCCTATGCTGAACTCAATTACTCAACCCATTGAAGGTGTTATTATTTTGGTATAGACCATGGATCTCGACATGTTCAACTTTCGACCACAAATTCTGTAGTCTTTTTTTTTTTTTTTTTTGTCACAAATTCTGTAGTCACTTGCACTACTTTTGTTCTTTAGGAAGATGATGAAGTCAAAATGATGACAGGATCTTCCTTTTCTTTTGTATGACTGCTTCCTGCGTTGAGTTCTTTCTGTTGCTTGTACAGGTGCGAGAGTGGTTATCAGCCATCCCCAAGGAAGAGAGGTCTTAAAGCAGCAGCGAGAACAGTATCCAGACGTCATCGTTTCTGATTTGCCCGATAAGACGACCTTGCAGAAAGCTACATCTGACCATTCTTTTGACATGGTTGAATTTGTAGATGAGCCTGATCTTTATCTTGCTGTTTTGACATTCTCCAAGGCAAGAAATTGACAAAAGATTTGTACCCCAACTATTGTATTGATTTCCTGGGTCATGGAAAGGTTTCATCGTGGCAATTGGTGTCAGGGTGACGGTCATCAAAAGAGAACATAAATGTGTCTTTTTGATTGGTTGGGATTATCAAAATATTACTTTGGAAAAACCTTAAGATTATCACCTTTGGTATAATTTCTCAATTTTACAGTAGTTATATTGCCTCCCAAGCGACAGAAATCATTGCAGTGCAGTGTAAGTAAACCTTTATTGAAATGCACCAATGAAGCGGATACTGTTTCACCTTTTACATGATCAAAGGTAGGAGAGTGGTCATGGCAAAGTAAAAGAAGTAGCCTGATCCAAGGTCTAAGTTTCATAGTGTTACTAACTTTTTTGGGCTACTTCTAAAATTTTTGACCTGATAATTGTTCGATTTGTGTAGAATGGAGGGATTATACAGATTTCAGGATTAGTTGAGATGCGCGTAAATTAATCTGGACAATCGGTTAGAAAAAAAATAATTCAATTTGTCATGATAGTAACAAGACGAAGTAAAAAGCATGTGAGGCAAATTCTACAGCTCTGTCTACAACATCTGAACAAGACATCGGAATTGAAGACAACCATCAGTTGAAAAGCAAATGTCCGGTATAAATAAAGAGAGACTTCCACAGCAGCAAAAGATGTTGATCCTGAAGAATTAGAAGAATTTGATCAAGGAGTCAAGATAATAGACCTCAAAAACGGAAGATTCGCCAAACATTCATGAGCCAAGCAAACTTCCTGAGTAATGTATTGACAGTGTAATAAGCATTCCAGATGAACTGCTTCAGTTCCAACAATCCAAGAAACCAATTTCATACCAACAAATGATTCATTCATTAAAAAAAGAAACTGACCTCATACAGAAAACTCTTCAAACATTATGCACTCTCGAAATTGTTTTCTTTTTTTTCTGTCTCTCTCTACATTAGGAAAAACAATGAGAGAAGTAGGATAAAAATCAACTAAAGTACTGTAAGCTAAAATTGGAATTTCTGAAGATTATTGTGTACCGAATTACAGAGTGCTGAAACCTCCACTGGCAAATATAGGCACTAAAATACTTGAAAACCACCTCACAGCTTCTCATTACTATATTAGAAGAGAAACCTTATGCCATTACTCGCAGCAAACAAGTTGTACTCCTCCACAGTACTCTCTTTCTTCTTTGAATGATCACTCTCAAAATGATTTGTTGGATATTCTTGAGGCAAATCCCCAGTAACCCCTTCTTTCTGAGGCACGAGGTTAGATTTACATCCAGTCGAAAGAGCTACAGGCCCACCAAAATGGAACAAGGAAAACCCAGTGTTCCCCCCGGTATGCAATTTGGCAGAATTCTCATTTTGCCCAACTTCATTCTGCGGTGCTTCTTTTGGATGCGATCTCTCTGCCTGAGCTTCATGAAAAGCTTCTTTTCCTGCACTTGGCTTAGATATCTGAGTTTGCTCATCAGCATTAATGCCATTAGCTTTGGCAACAGGATGATAAACTGGGACTGGATTTGGATTAAATACGGGGGTACCTAGATGCTGCAGAGGAGCATACTGCATGCAGAAGCGTGAGTTTCCATTTATACCATATCCGACAGGGCCAGCATATAAATACTGGTTGGGATGGGGGAAGGGCATTAATCCATTAGCAGGAGCTGCAGACCATGAAACTGGGTTTTGATGGTAAAAACCCATTGTTGAAGGAGCCTGGAACATCGGGTAGTGTATGTTCTGGCTATGCATTGGAGGAAGCATGCCTTGAGGTTGAGAACCATTGCTTACAGAGGACAATCCGTTATCAAAATTTTGTGAAATTCTTGTTGGTGGTTTTCCCTGAGTACTATTTCCTGCTCCATTCAGCGAAGGACCAATTGATGCGCTGCTTTCCAGAACCTCCCCACCATTTGAACTCCGTTTTTTCTCCATCCCAACTTCATGATATTCTGAGAAGCCATTTTGAGTACATACTTCTCTTCCTTCTGATTGCTGGCTGGCATCTTCTGAATCAGATGTGGAAGAGGATTCCAGATTTCCATTGTTCGAAGAGACTGTATTGCTGTCGCCCTCACTCGGGCATGATGAGAAGTTATCGGAACTGAATGTGCTACTCACGGTGGTATCCGAGGTTTCAATAGATGGAGATTTATCAGAATTCAGTGCAGAACTGATACATAATCCAATTTCCTCAGGAGCAGCTTCGGTTGAGTTGCATTGGTTGTTCCGCCCCACATTGAATCCGTTCTCGCATGGCCCATCAGTTTCTGTGCTAGAGTGTCCTGATTCCTTTGAATTGCTATCCTCGTGGTCAATATCAGCCGAATCTTCACTGTGTTCACGAAAACACATGTCAGGAGATGACTTGATAAGGTTAGTATCAGGTTCTGACCCTTCAACCTTGAAAGTAGTTGATGTCAATGTAATGTCAGAGTCTGAGTTACTCCGTGGATACTTTTTCTGTGATTCCATGGGCTCCCATACTTTCTTGGAATGAAGAACGTCCTTGCCAGGAGGGTTGTTCCCTGAAATGACTTTATTTTTGGGTCTTCCACAACCATCACGTAAGTACTCTGTTTGATTATACTTGTTACCACGATAAAATTGCTTGGACATATCCAATGCAGATTCCGACTTACAAGAAGATTTGATCTCCCGACTTTGTCTGACAGTAGAAATATGTGGATCAACCCTTGCTCGATATTCATTGCTCTGGTTGCAGCTACAAGAATGGAGGTCATATCTGTCACTTAATCGGTTGCTGGAAAATTTGTCGTTAAACTTAGTGCCACAATGTCGAACATTGGACTTTGGAGCATTCATTCTTAACGACCTATTAGATCCGTTGACGCCTCTGGAAGAAGTCTCAAAATTATCACCATAGTATCTGGGTTCGGATCTATTGACCACAGGCCCGCATTCTACAGCTGTGTATCGGCGTCTGTCAGACCACTTCAAAGATTGATCCAGTTGAACTTCTTTACGAAATTTTAGTCTCCGACGAGAATAATTCAATTGCTCAACTGAGAAAGTACCGTTCCAGTCTTTTCCACTGATAACTTCCCCATCCAGACTATCATAAGAGTGGTCTTGCATTCTCGAAGTACTATGCCCTTTTGAAAATTCCTCTTGAAGATCAGGATATCCAGGCCTTGTTAGAATGGTAACACCTTCGTTAACTGAATCCCGGCAGCTGACAGGATTAGTTGGATCCTCAATTGATGATTCTTCCTTTGAGACATCAGGATGGAAAGGAGTTTCATTTGACTCAGAGCATTTTTGTTCTTTATCCTTTTCTTTCTCTTTTAACCTTTCCTTTCTTCGGAGCTTTTTCTCTCTTTCTTTTGTTCTTCTTCTCTCTTTGCGTTCTTCTTCTTCACGCTTCTCCTTTTCTTCTTCTTCAAGAAGTTTCATCTGTAGGGAAAAAACACGTATGTGAGAATAATTTCTCCAGGTAAATGGCTTATCTAACCTGTTTTCACCGAAACCTATCACTGAAAATGACAAATATCAAGACCTGCTTTTCTAATGTGATGATTTCTTTGCATGCAACATGAACACGTTCTTCTAGCAGTTTTAGCGCAAGGCACACAAAGATGCTGTGTGCATTTTGACGTGCTGTTCCTTCTCTAAAAGCCTTTTCAACCTGAAAGGGTAGCATTGGAAGAATCAGCTGGAGAACACATTACATTCAGCCGGACATACACAAAAGCTGCACTTCCACAAGCATAAAGAGAGAAGATTTTCAACATGGTGCCAGCCATCTTGTTTGGTCTTTCCTCTTATAAATTGTTAAAACATGTCTGCGACTAAAGAATTGCCACACAATGGGCGGAGAAAAAACTGAAACGGATATATAACCAAGTATTTTTGTTTGCTTTGCCATTACTTCAAGCATTCAATAATATAACTGCTTGCTTGGCCCAAGGTGCCTGCTTTGCCTTTATTGCAACTTAATTTCCGCAAGTATAATGTATCATTACATCATTGGGACAGAATTCCTTGGCACATCAATTCAGAGTTGATTTTGAAGCAAGTTAATTGGACATTTAAATGGACTAATTATTTCTTTGCACATGAGGTAGCATAACCATCAAGATCATAGAAACTGAACCCACTCAACGAAGGTTGGAAAGACAATCCTTCATTCAACATCATCTCAAGATTTCACTTCAGTCAAACTCATTTCATGTGTGCGCGTGTTGTATTTGATTAGCCAACGTGTGTAATAAATTGCACATCGATACGATATTTATCTATCTGGAATTCTGTCACTTATCTAGAATTTATTGATCATACAACAAGCCAGTTACATTCTTCCACTGCTAGATTCTTTTTGTAGATCATTCTTTTCTTTGTTCTTTCCTATTTTTTCTTTCTTCTTTTCTTTTAGGAAAAATTGCACAAATTCTCTGAGAAACATCCTATTCAATCATTCTGTGGAGAACCAATGACAAATACTAGAAGCGATCACACCGTCTCTCCTCTCAACTATTTTCCCCCTCAGACCTACTACTAGACTAGTCACTGAACTCAAAAACCATCAATCATTGTGTTTCTAGTGCTGCGTTTACACAACCTTTTTATTTTGAACCACTTTTCCATCAATTAAGCATAGGATTTTTATTTTTGCTGCATTAGAGCAGCTAAAGTTGCTATCATCTGCAAACATGTGCCACAGCCCTACTACCTCTTGGACTAAGAAACCCTCTTATATCTACTTCCCTCCCCATTATAAATGCCCTTCCCCAAGTTGATAATTGAAGTCGATAGTCCTTCCTTTCCACAACCCACAGATTGTCCAATACATACTCATCGTACATGTAGCTGAAATTCTTAAATAGCTTGGGCACCAATCAAACCTATTTCAGGTCTCAAACAACAAAAAGGAAAAATCAGCGATTTCCTCAACCAAAGAACTGCAGCACAATTTATGATAATACCTTGAAGTAAACAGTTGCAAGAAAAAAGGAGAGAAAAAGGGGGGGGGGGGGGGGGGGGGGGGGGGGGAGCATATGAACAGACTAAAATGGCCGAAATAGTTAGCAGACTGAATGTACCTGTTCCTTAAAAATAACAGTTGCAGCATCTAGAAGAAACTCTCGAGCAAGTTCAGGACTCTTCGCATGTTTTTGGGGACGGGAGCATTCTCCATCCAGCTCATTTCCATCCTTGTCCATGGAATCATCATCCTGAAAATATTACATAACATAACGGATTAATCTAAATCATGCAAAGCACCTTGGTAAATATTTATGAAGAGAACAAATTCTAAATGCATGTAAAAGAATTAATTATCCCTATTGAGAGAGAGCTACCTCCTCTTCCTCGGCCTCTTCAGCATGCTCAAAAAACCTTCTGATGCTTTCCCCTCTTGTGATTGTCACAAAACCATCCCCAACAACGAGCCTGCAATGCACACATTGTTGACCTTTTAGTGCATGAGCCTTTACAGAAAGCTCAGTGCAGCGGCCATCTAACTTCCAAGCCTTCAGTGTGATAAAGCATGCACTTAAACCACCAAGATCTAGGCCACCGACTTGAACACTTCCATCCATTCCAACATTTTCAAATTCCAGAATATCAGATTTTCCTTCTCCTGTTCCAACTGCCCACTCAAAGTGATGGTATGTTCCCACAGTGTCCGCAAAAGTTTGGCACCAATCAGCTCGAATTGTGTCATTGGATACCTGATAAAATGGAAAAGAAAAAATTTATCATAATATGCACAACATCTATCTTGTGTCCTCATAGAAAATCCCCCAATACGTTTGACCAAGTTATCAGAACCATTATCACAACCATTTTCTCTGACCTACCAAGTTACCAGAGTCCATAACAACAGGGTTCAGAGAAAAGAAAAGAACTTTAAGAAATCAAGGCTACACCTCATATTGAAATGCTGTATCTGCAACACAAAACCAGCTAGTGCAGCGGGGTTCTCTCCGTAAGCGCTTCAGCTCCTTTAGCTCCTTGAACTCACGAATTACATTCCTTCTGCAGTCTCTGCAAAATCTCTTGCTGTCAAACCTGTGCCATGAATCTCCACTTGGTAAGAAAAACTGAAGAATCCGACATGAAATCTTTACGAAAGGTTATGCAGCATAAGTATAAAGGCTAGGTGGGTAAGGACATTTGAGACATTGCCAGATATATAAATGCTGTCAACAACAAAGCAAAACAAGACAATAACTTCATGCAGTATACAAGAAAAACAATTAGTTCCTCGGATGTTAGAAGGCATTTGTCTTTCTGCAGGAAAACCACATCAACTAGTGCAAAAAGTTGTTCTGTAGGACAAAAAAATAACCCCCATAACACAGCAACTAATATTAGGGAATATCCTTCAGTAACTTAAATCAATCCGAAGCCATGTCTCTAATTAGAATGTGACAAGAATTCTTAATTCCTCTGACTGTTCTTTTGCTAGCTTTGACCCTGTAGAGCATTTAAACCATGCATTCATCACCAAGCTTGTCACTCTCAAATTTTCCACCAGTGATATCACCACATCTTTGTTGTAAGCATCAATTACACAACTGGAGGTAACTATGTATTTCTTAATTGCTTCCATGTCTAACCATAATCATCGGCAGGGCCAAGGGTGTTCACTCCAGAAAGGGCAAAAATGTACAGCATACCAATTACCTTCAAAAATACAAAAGGAATGATATGCCTCTGAAACCCTTCCGTTATATCCTACTGTATACCTTTGATGGGAAGCATTACATACTGCTGATGTTTTGACAGGTGACAGTACCATAAGGAAACCTGCCCCAAGGATCTTGAAGCTTTTCCAACCAATAATGCCTTTTGCAGTCTCGAAATGTTGCATCTAACAGAGCCAACTCATTCTGGGTTTTAACAGTTGGTATCACAAGGAACTTAACAGAGTTTAACCCTCTGTAGGAGATGGAGAGGAAAGAAAAATGGTAAGGAAAAGGGTTTGGACAAGCGATTCTGGCTGTTCTTTTTTAAAGAAATAAAGTAAGGGAAGGAAATGGTAATAAAATATTCCTGAAGGAGCCACCATTAGATTCCTCAGCACGACCAGAAGAACTGCTGAGAAAATGGCTTGTGTGATGCATTTTTCAAGTTTCCCCTGTTCTATTCATCGACTTAAAAGCTCCATACTGGTGGAGTATCCTGTAGAGTTACTCTACACGTATTATTTCCTTTTCACCGGATAACCGCTCATACAAGCATAGATTCCCTTCCCTAATATTTATCGAACAAGATTTGCTCAATTGCCTCACCTTTCTCACTTTTCCTTACCATATCCTTCTTTATCTTTCCCCCCTTCTCAATTTGAAGCCAAACAGAGCATGAGTCCCAAATACTTTGGATAATGAGTTTATCCCATTGAACCCTAATACTTCCCCTGTAGCAGTCAAGAATCAAGACTTCTGCCAGTTACAGGACTCCTCTGGTATCAACACGATCATCCTGGATGGCCCATGTAACACCCAGTATCAGGAACACACCAAGAAGACTAACTTTTTATTTTCGGTTTCAGTAGACATGAATTTGGAACATTGCTTGAGTTCACAAACAAACATTCATGCTCCTCGAATGCAGCTTGTGCGTAGTTTCTTAACTTGACAACAGTCATGGTTCTTCAAAAATTTTGCTCATCTGACATCCTTTTTTTTCCAAGGGAATATACAGACAAGACTACAATAGATTTTGTCACTTACAGCACATGACTTCCAACCACTCTTGAAGCCTGCACTTATCAACATCCTAACTGCATGCCTATCAGATATTCATTTGTACTGTTGTCCGTGAGACAAATAGGTAATTATTTGAATTGACCAGCAGATTTGTGCTAGAAATATTATGTTCAGTACTCAATGGACTTCCAAGGCAAATGCTTCAGAGGACAAGCCTTGAAAAAACAGTACGGTATTTGGACTACTTAAACCCTTCTAAGCCACACCAAGTGTAGAAATTAAATGTCTTAAATGCTGCTAAATTAAGCTTTTTCATTTCTTCCCCACCAGCCATAACAGGAATAACCAACTCCTAGGTGAGCATTCACCTTACAGTTCCCCTAATAGCAACTCACTTAATTACCATCAATTATCATGCATTTTTCCACTAAGACAAAGTGAATGTAACACACAAGGGAATAAGCATATAGGTAAAACACCTGTACATAAGCCTCTCAATAAAATCCTCTTCCTTCATCCTCAGAAGAGACTGCCGGGTTTCTTCTCCAAGAGCTGACCAAAAATCCACCAGAGTGTCACAAGAAAGCCTGGCAGTGTGCAGTGCACATGTTTCCCTGGTTCCATGTCCTCTGCCATAACTTGCAATTCCTTGGCTTATCCAACCCCGGCCACTCCCACCACAGGCATCTGGATAAAGCAGCTCCCGTTCCCGTTCTCTTGCACGGGCACTGTCAAAGACCTGATTCAAGCAAAACGTAAGCTGTTAAATCGTTTGACACTAGAATAAGAGTCTGATTGAGCAATGAAATTTTATCAGAAATTACATTTTGGAGTCCTTTGAGAGACTTTGCATACAAATAGCAATCCATAAGCGTCAGTGACCCATCACGAGTTGTGGTCAGACCTCCCCAAGGATGGACAGATGGATCTTGAATTTCATCGTGGCAACCATTGATAATACTGGATCTGCCGTCGTTTTGAGTTTTTGAGGGCCCCTGTCTGATGCAGGGAAGATGCCCACCCGCTCCCTCTTGCTGCACAGACTTCCCGTACATGACAATCTGCAAAAAACCTTCAAGCAATAACCCATTGCATCTAGAGCAGTACATATTTTTACGTGCTTGCTCAAAGAGGGTTTGCTTGTCGATCCTCAGAAGTTCCTGTCGAGCTTGTGGTGACAACTCACTCCAGAACTAAGTCAAAAGTAAAAGGAACTTGATTAATCACCAATCACACAATCTCATACGTTGAACACGCAATTATCAACCACAACTTATGCTATATGGCATAAAGTGAATCAAAATTCATAGGTTTTACCAGAAACTAGCTATCTTAATGACAATCAGGGACAAAATCAAGAAACCAATAACCTCTTTTGCAATGGTAAGGAAATGGCATGTAATCCATGATAAAACAGCAAACTCTTCTATCTTCGGCTTGCATGTGCATGTAAATAGATTTTTTGTTCTTTTTTTTCTCTTCAATACAGATCCAACAAAAATGCCAACACAAATTGTATCCTCCTATTCGAATTTCCAAGTGTTCCAGACAATGAGAAAACCAAATAATGAGAATTCTTAAAATCTTATTTTCTGTCCACGGGTTTCTTTGCAACAGATAAGAACTAATGCGCCATTATCAATGTTCCAACTCTAATTTCCAGTTAGAGCTAATGGTGCGTATTAGATACCGGCAAAACATAAGAACATATGTAACCAATGAGCTAAACTACGTAAAATAGACCTCATAAATCCAAAACACATAATACAATTAAAACAAAGCCACTAACCAACAACCACATACGTAAACCCAACAAGAACTCCTCGTCTAAATAATTCGTACTCCAAGATCCAATAGAAACCCAACCCACCCATCTATATCCATGTAAAGCCAACACAGCACAATGATCTAGAATTCAGCTTTATATAAAATAGAAAGTACTTTCTGGAGCTGGCCGTAGCTAACATCGGCGCCATGCTTGGACCAAAACCCGTTCGCCGTGGGCGAGTACGACGCCGTTGAACCATTACTAAATTGGTCATTCCTGTGCGCTAGTCCTGGCATCTTCAGACTGTTATAAATTCGTTCGCCAATGCTTCCATCCCTGTCCCTCGATTACCGCCGCGTTCCCTGACAGATACGGATCGAATCCGATCGATAAACCGAAAAATTGAATCGAATCGGATTGCGAAAATGCTCAAATTGATTTAGAAAAAACCGAATTAATCGCAAATATAGATCAACGAGTACCTGATCGAAACGGTACGGTTTGGACGTGAATCAACGGATTGGATTACAGAGACAGAGACAGAGACGGAGGTGGAGATGACGCAGGGGTTTTTCGTCCAAAAGACGATGAGATTTGGTGCTCTGTATATATTGGTAGGGAGAGAGATTGAGAGATGGGACACGGTTAAAAGGAAGGTTCAGATTACTGTTACATTACAATTTAAAGTGTGAAGGGACCGATAAATGAAATTTCGAGTTAATTTTTATACAGGCCCCATATTTCCATTATTATCAAGGTTTTGACCGTCTAATTACCTTTGTTTATGTATTTATTTTATTTTTCTTTTCTTTCTATAATTCTATTAAGTAGTTAATGAGAAAAACACTACAAAAATATTCCTAGTATATGCAATTAGTACATATGCTTAGGCTGAGTTTGTTTCGACTGCAAATATTTTCATGCAGAATATTTTAAAAAAATATGTATTTGGTAGGGACTGAAAAAAGAGTTAAAGTAAAATGGATAAATGGTCAAAGAAAAGTAACACGTATCTGAAAATAGCTTAACTTTTGAAGAAATTTAAGTTATTTTTCAGATGATTATTGTTTATTTATTTTATCTAACAATACTATTTACAATTTTTTCTCAATTCTAAAATTATCTAGTTTTTTTTTTTCAACTATTTTTTCTCTACTATCGCAACAAAAGTCTATCTTTTAAGTTTAAATTTAAAAAATCTCTCTCTGAACGCAGCTCTTTTATTTTGCAATCTATTCTGTTATTCTCTCTAATTTTTATAATTAGTCAACTTCCTCTCTATAAGAACAGAGTTTTAACAGGTGCATAAATTGTAATATATAAATTTTTTTGCTGTCATTTCTCTTTTTCTTGTAGACTCAATTTTTTTTTTTCTTATAGATTTCATTAACATCAAGGAAGCAAGTGGTTATATAGTTCTTTAGACCAACTTTATGTCAGTTTTTCATTTTGTGTCTTTCATTTTGATTTTAGTAGAAAAACAAATTACTTCATAAATTTTGCCGAATATTCAAAAATCATATGATATGTTCAAAAATCTAAATGAATAATTATCTCTTTATATTATAGTTGATGAAGAAGGTACTAAATCCTCATTTCGATAGAATTAATAAAAATATGTATTTTTCTGATCAACTTTATTATTAATATACGTTATTCGATTGGTCTAATGCTGTCGATTACTCTAAATCAAATGTTCAAATTTCTCACCTTAAATCGACACGATTCTGGGTAAAAGAGTAATTAGGTTAGACAAGGGTGAGCAAATTTTCCTGTTGTGTGTGGGTGTTTTTTTTTATTTTATTTACTCTTTATTTTTTGGGCTACATGCCGCTATAATGCTATTGCTAATTTGCATTAGGTATAAACCACGTATTTGCTCTCCGCTTCTGTTTTTGGAAAGCCCAGGTGTGTGTCGCCGTGACATTTTTGGTAATTAGCCAATAGTGACGACAACGTGGGTTCATTTCCAAAAGACGAAAATAACCTCGACTGCTCAGGTATGTACTACGACCGGAACAGCTGGTACAATTCTCTGGTTTTATATAAGTGTTAAAATTTGAAGGAGTTTAAAATTTCAGAATATTAAAATGGATGAGAAAGTAAATAGGTAGATAATTCTGGTTTTATATAAGTGTTAAAATTTGAAGGAGTTTAAAATTTCTAGATAATTCGAATGAATTTTGGGGGTATTTGTTTGCCAAAATTTTAAGAATCTTTGTTTTATTGAGATTTATTGGGATTTGTGAAAGGTGAAATGTGTATGTGTAAAAGTTAAAAATTTTAGAGTGTGTTTATTTTGCTAAAAATTTTCATGCTCCAAAATATTGGGAAAACAAACTGTACTTTTATATATTTATTATAATAATAATAAAAAAAGATTATATCGTAATTATAATACAACCTTAATTCCCTTAGTGTTTAACGGTTGCTCAGACCGGCGTACTTGCACGCGTGGTCTTAGTTCTTTGCCAACGGAGAAAGTTACCTTGGACAGCGTCACTGTGAAGCCATCCTGAATGCCGAACTCCTTAGTTCCCGTATTCTCTAAATTGACGGTTGCCACTTGCCAGTTGATTTGATGAACTTTTTGGGCAGTAATTTGTGGCCTCCTATGTATATCCCTTATCTTTTTAGTTTTTAGTTTTTTTTTTTCGGTTGATAAGACACCACATGCTTAAGGTAGGCTCCTTTCCTAACCCCAAATTCGGTAATTTAGTGTTTTAATCCTGAAATTAATGTTGTCCATTCCGGTGATAATGTTGCCATTGTATTTGTTTTTTGGTTAGTAGAGCGTGTGGTGTGGTCATACTGTTGAAAGATGAGGTAATCGATAGCGGACGAAAACACTCCCACGTGTCATTAGGATAGTATTTTTTTTTTTTTTTGTAATTTCGGTAAGGTCATAGGATAATCTTGATGGGAGAGGATAACAAGAATATTCTTTCTTTCTTTTTTTATCAATAGAATTGAATAATCCACTACCCTTTAAAAAGTTATAGGAAAACATTAAACTTCATATTGGGAAAAAATCAATAAGCCTATTTACAGTTCCAAAATATTTTATTAGGTCTCTATAGTGATGTAAATTGATCGAAATAACCCTCTAAAATAAAAATTAAGACTTAATTATTAATACAGTCCATGTAGTATTATTTTTTTTTTAAATCAATTATTGGGGTATAATTTTGAACAAGACGGTTCATGTGTTCGTTTTTTAGACATATAAGTCATTTTGTCCCTCAAAAGTTAGCCTACGAATGGGGACAATATCCAAAATAGGCTATCTGACTCCGAAAATAAATATCTTAGTTATTAACCCATGTTAGTCTTCCATCAGTTGGCTAACTTTTGGTAGACAAAATGACCTATATGTATGAAAAATGAACCATAGGGATTGTCCCGTTCGAAGTTGAACCCCAAAGACAGATTTATTAAAAATCAATACCACAATAACTATAGATGTAATTAAACCAAAAATTAAAAATAAATATATTAATGAAATCGAATTTCAATATTTGTATTTTAAAAGTATCACTTTGTATTTATACATTATTTTTTGTTTTTAATGATTTTTTTAATATTTTTAATAATTTTATTTTTGATGAACATTTCGGTTATTTTGTTTATAATTTAAAAATTAAGTCAAATTATTTTTGAAACATATAAGGCATAATAAGATATTTTAGAACTTAAAAAGAGGCTTATTAATTTTTACCCATGACATTCTATGATGTTCCTCGAAAGCACAGACGGAGGGAAGAAGGGGTGAACAGGAGCCACTGCCCCGGTTGGCTCCCTCAAAAAAAAATTTTATACCTAATTTTATTTTATTTTATATGTTTTTTACCAAGCCTGCCCCTTTTGCCCACTGAAAATTCAGCCCACTCCCTTGCCTGCCCAGCTCTTGGCATATGACTCCAGTTCCAAATGCCATATCGCTTTATGTAAGCTGACATCTTCTCATCTTCTTCGGGACTCTATAAACCTTTCCTCAAAGCCATACTCTCAATGTGCGCCGCCTTCACCATTTCTATTGAGGTCTGGTTCATGTACCTCAACTCCCAAAACTCAAAACAGTATATATATATATAGGCAGTTTCTTTTCGCAAAAAAATTCACGTGCTTGAATGCTTTAATTTTTTAAGTCAATATATTTTAGACGACAAAGATATATAAGCATATATATCCAAGAGAGGGCAGGTGTCTTAATTTTTAAAATTTTAACTCTTAAGACATTTTTTTTATTAGTAAAAAAAAAATTATCAACCCTTAAGAGTAAGACATTTTTTTGCATTATGTTCTAAATTCTTTTTTTTTTTATCGTTGTCTCTTAAGAAATTTGCCCCCCTTCGGCTGCATTCATAGCTCCGCCACGCTGCATGAAAGTTATACCCGTGATGGTTGGAATAATATACCTACGACTTTGCCCAATTTAAGCCAATAAAGCTTTACTCTAACCCACGGCTCCTGGGATGCCCCTAACAGCAGAGAAAAGCAACTCACCACTATGCATTTCTTTTCTTTCCTGGCTAGAGGAGGTAGTCAACGATCATCTTGATCGAAGCATCATTCTTTGCCAAACGTGGAGTTCAATTCAGATACTGTGACCTTTTATGAAAAGAGGACCGATTGCCTAACCAGTTAACTAGTTTGTCCTTGGACTTTGGTTCCCAGCGGTCATTCAAAAGAATTGGGCCCAGAGAAGGTTTTACGACCAGTTTAACTTGGCCATTGTGGATTCCTTTGTCCAGTTCTAACTTCGGCTGGGGGATTTTTCAATCTCAGTGCAAAGAAAGCCCATCCATAAGGCCCAGAATGCAGAACTTCCATTCGATTCGCATCCGAACTTTCTCATATTAAGGATTTTTTTATTCTCTCCAAATACCCCAGAAGAAAAACTGTGTGATCTTTTTCTCTTCCTCTTGCTTCCTCTACATCTATCTGAGAAAGAATTGCTTCGCTTGAATTCGAAATCATGGAAAGAAAAACTTAGAGCTATAGTTATCGTCCGCGCAATAAGTACACTGCGCTTTCGAATTCACATGAGCTCGGGCAGAGCATATGACTGTTGGTGTGCTAGATTCAGTCGGTTGCAGAAGAAGGAAAAGACGATTACACGTGAACAAGGGAACAACTACAAATTTACCGGAGACAGGTTTGTCTGATTCTGAGGTAGATAGACTACGCGTGAGGATCTGGGCCTGCAGGTTTCGAGTTAAGAAGCGGCTGGATAGCCTTGACAACGATTGTCATGTTAGGCCGGAAGTCTGCCTCATACTGAACGCAAAGAGCTGCGACGGCTGCCAACTGAGTAAGGAACATGAAAGAAAACGCCGTAAGTACTAGATTTATTTTCCGAGAGAATCAAATCACATCAAGCTTCTCAATTAAAATATGCCTCAAGCACATCGACAGGGTTGTGTTTGAACTTTGTATACGACATGAAAGCAATGAACTTATCGTATAACTCTAATAGAAGATTGGCTCTGTATCAGTTGTTGGAGTTTGCAAGCTTCATATCAGATACTAATTACGGGAATGAAGGTTACTGGATCCAAATCATACACCAAGTGGGATCCTCAAGTGAGGTCAATGCACCGTTAATGTATTGACTAATTCTATTGGACTATTGATTGAATTCCTTAGGGTGTTGACAACGTCAGAACACTCTATTAGGATCTACTAGGACTGAAGTTTTAGGACCGAAACCTTCTCCGTCAGGTAAAGTTTGCAATCACTAAAAGTCAAAGGAAGTATTTAGATGTTCCTGCTATCCTATCAACTTTTGACATGGTATAATAGGAGGGAGCTTATTAGACCGAGATTGAAGCTCTTTCTTTTTCGGTCATCAGAAACCAATATTTTCTATTAGTACAAGATTTAATATCGCTGCATTGAAATCTTGTACGTTGGGGATAATAATCTGAAGTGAAAGGACGAAGAAGAAGACCTTAGCAATCGCCTTTGGTGGGTAGTCATTGTTTAGCTTGGGATCTACACATTGCTTCACTTTGTCCTCACTCAATCTTGGAGTTGCCTGCGGTAGTTGGAATGCCAATCAGAGGTCATGTATGTCTACTGGTGGCAGAGCAGCTTAAAGTAAAGAAGCAGAAAGCAAAGCAACCATATCAAAACGAGCAGAAATCAATACCCAAGTAACAAGACTCTGTTGCCCTTTGGGCATTGTGTGGTCTACTGGTTTTCTTCCAGTCAAGAGCTCCAGAAGAACAACTCCGAAACTATAGACATCACTTTTCTGAGTTATCTGCCCTGTCATGGCATACCTGTACGGTAAGCAATAATGTTAAGGGGCCAAGGATAAAAGGAAACAAAGTTACAGAAAACAATAATCCTGACAGGAGTACTAAAATTAAAGACCCAGCAGGAAGGTAAAGAGATTGCAGAAATTTATGGATAGCGAAGAATATGATCTCAGGTCATCTTGTGGGTGCTCTTAATACTCCTGCTTGTTTCAGACCACATAAAGGTAACAGCTTGCCATCTCTTTACGTGGATCACTTTATGGTTTACTACTCCACATGTGACTTCTAAGGGATTTAATAGTTACTAAGGATACAAAATTAGTATGTAAAAGCCAAAACTAAGGAAAAGCGAAGGCATACTCTGGGGCATGGTAGCCGAATGTTCCCAAGACTCTCGTCGAATGCAGCCGAGCTGCCGTATCAGAAGACTGATTTGACAAGTTAAAATCGGCGATTTTCGCCACAAAGTCATCAAAAAGTAGGACATTGCTGGATCTGACATCACGGTGAACTATAGGTGGCTGCACCTTTTCATGCAGAAACTCAAGTCCTTTGGCTGCCCCATAGGCAATCTTAACTCTTTGGTTCCAGTTTAGAGCTGGACCCGGTGCAGCCCCTTCTACACCTTTCCTCCCTGCAGTAGAAAGCAAATATGAATTGAATTCTATGTTGGATCGGGGAAAAAAGAAAACATTGATTATTAGAACTAGGGCCTACCATGTAAAATGTCGTGTAAAGAACCCTTTGTCGCAAACTGATATACCAAGATTCGGTTATTTGCTTCCAAACAATATCCGAGCAACTCAACAAAATGCTCGCTCTTGAATCTTGAGACAGTTGATAGCTGCATGAACCGTGACAAACAGCAGTAAAATCAAGTGCCAAAAAAGCATTGCTTCAGCAGAAAACTGATGTCCTGAAATGAGAAATCTCACCTGAGCTGCAAAATCAGAGTCCGGCTCTTGACTGGCATCCAGCTTCTTTATAGCTGCAGCCTGGCCATTACTGAGTTTTGCGTAGAATACACGGCCGTACGAACCTTCTCCAATCAAAGCCTTTGTACCAAAGTTACCCGTCAACCTATTTAGCTCATCCAATGACATAGCTGGTATTTCAATGGGTAATACTTTTGGTGGAGCTCCACTTCTGACCATGTTGGAACTCCTTGGCTCTCCCCTATTGCTCCCTATTATTTGCACAAGATAATATTTCATCTCCGTTCAGATATCTGCAGAACTAAGGTGATGTACCAAAACACGCCTGGGCGAGTGCACGCACAGACACTACAAAACAATGTGTGATGTGACTATTGTGCATGACTGAGATCCCATTTAAAGCCATATGATCCCATTTAAAATCCTGGCGTATGATTGAAGATCAAAATATCCTGATTTCGCTTGACATAAGAACAATAAGAAGCAAAAAATTTGATCTTCTTGGATTGGCAGCTGACTATAAAGATTTTTAGACATTGTTCTGTTGTTTTACTCCATTTTACCCTTGAGGAAAGAGAGCATTGGAAGCCTATCAAAGTAACAGCAAATAGAGCAATGGAAGGAGTTAAGAAGTTTGTTACCGCCACCATAAGTATTGCTCCCTCTGGGTGGTGCAGTATATTGGTTGGCTGGTGGACCGTGGTTTTCCTCCTCTTTATCCCCACAGCAGAACATAGTTCAAGTCGTAGGTGCAGCAATCTCAAAAACCCATGCAAAGCAAATGAATCCGGGTTTATTCAGAACCAAACGCTACCTGTTGTAATGTCAATCCGAGGACATCTATCAAATGGTGATCCCAATATACCAGAGAAACAAGAAAGGAAGAACCTCAAAAACGAAAATGACCTCTATATCCCATCCCCAACCCCATGTTTAGGAAACAGAGCAAGATCAGAAACCCTGTTCACTTTCAGCTCAGTCTTCCCATATTCATATCAAGGAAAACCAACTCAAAACTCACAAAAGGAAAACATAATTATGGGATTAAATATGAGATACGGCAAAGGGATACAGCAAATAGATTCGTCCAATTGTATTTGTATATATACTCCGTAGTCTGACCATGATATAGTAGCAATTCAATATACAAACACATTCTTTTCACTCCGCCCCTTTCTCTTCGTACCTCCAGAATCAGAGAAAAGTGAAACAAAAAACAACCAAGAGATTTTCAAAACTCGCAAACAAACAGATAAATAAATGTCTCTTAGTTGCCAGGAAATCGAATAAAGAAAACTTTCAAGGAATAGACAAATTTAAACCTGACATGTTAGGTGCTAAAGACAGACAGTCAATCTGGTAACAACTGCCAATGTATGTATCGCATAAGAATTCCAAGATATTCATGTTAAACGTTTTCATAAACACTTTCAGATGGAGAAAGAAAGGATGCATTTTACCTGTGATCCAATCGACCCGTCAAGGGAAGAAGACAGACCTCTCAAAGGATGCAGGGTAGATTGATTTTGGGATGGACATTGATCACTTTGTCTCTCACAATCTTGGAGACGTGAATGCTTCCTTTGATAGCTGAATGAAGGTCAGAGTCAGGAACAGTGGGAAGCAAAAAGTCCGAAGCAAAGTTGAAGCACTCAATCTCTAAAAAACCAGCAGATACCCAAGTCCAAAAGACGTTGTTGTCGGCACTCACTTCTCTTTTTTTTAATTAAACAGCAATTGTTAACCTAAATCCGACCTATCTCCAAAGTGCTCAAGACACAGTTGCACGATCCATGTTTAACACTCTCACTCTGAATTTTTTTTGAATTCTCCTGTTCAATATTGTCTCAGCTGCGAAACGATCAATGTGAATTTTTATTTGCAAGACTGTCAATTAGATACGTAGGCCATCGAAGATCTAAAATTATCATAGAATCTTGAATCGACAGCTGCATTGTCTGGCATAAAGATGGAAATGAGAAGCTGCTGCTCTTGAAAGCTTCTTTATTTCAAAGATACGTCAAATACCGTTGCCTATTTAATTGAATAATTTCAATAATAGAGGACCGAATTCTTATGTTGCACTAATAAAGATATCTGCAGAGGTGATGTTGGGCTGACACTAAATGTTAGGACTTCAAAGCCATATTTTTCTGAAGATCAAAATATCCTGATGACATAAGAACAATAAGAAGCAAAAAATTTGATCTTCTTTTGGCACTGACTATAAAGATTTTTAACATTGTTCTGTTGTGAGGAAAGAGAGCATTGGAAGCCTATCAAAGTAACAGCAAATAGAGCAATGGAAGGAGTTAAGAAGTTTGTTACCGCCACCATAAGTATTGCTCCCTCTGGGTGGTGCAGTATATTGGTTGGCTGGTGGACCGTGGTTTTCCTCCTCTTTATCCCCACAGCAGAACATAGTTCAAGTCGTAGGTGCAGCAATCTCAAAAACCCATGCAAAGCAAATGAATCCGGGTTTATTCAGAACCAAACGCTACCTGTTGTAATGTCAATCCGAGGACATCTATCAAATGGTGATCCCAATATACCAGAGAAACAAGAAAGGAAGAACCTCAAAAACGAAAATGACCTCTATATCCCATCCCCAACCCCATGTTTAGGAAACAGAGCAAGATCAGAAACCCTGTTCACTTTCAGCTCAGTCTTCCCATATTCATATCAAGGAAAACCAACTCAAAACTCACAAAAGGAAAACATAATTATGGGATTAAATATGAGATACGGCAAAGGGATACAGCAAATAGATTCGTCCAATTGTATTTGTATATATACTCCGTAGTCTGACCATGATATAGTAGCAATTCAATATACAAACACATTCTTTTCACTCCGCCCCTTTCTCTTCGTACCTCCAGAATCAGAGAAAAGTGAAACAAAAAACAACCAAGAGATTTTCAAAACTCGCAAACAAACAGATAAATAAATGTCTCTTAGTTGCCAGGAAATCGAATAAAGAAAACTTTCAAGGAATAGACAAATTTAAACCTGACATGTTAGGTGCTAAAGACAGACAGTCAATCTGGTAACAACTGCCAATGTATGTATCGCATAAGAATTCCAAGATATTCATGTTAAACGTTTTCATAAACACTTTCAGATGGAGAAAGAAAGGATGCAACCTGTGATCCAATCGACCCGTCAAGGGCCAATACATAAAAACTCAAAGACAGAGACAGACGAAAAGAATTTTGATAAATGCTGAAGAGAAAAGAGATCTAGGAACAGAGGAAGCAAAAAGTCCTATCTTCTCTAACTTCCTTTGATAGCTCTGTTTTGGGGCAGAGGCAGATGTTTCTCTGTTCCGCGGGAAACTCGGTTGAAGAACTCAATCTCTAAAATTAACCAGCTAACCCCATCCTATCTCCAAAGTGCCCCCCACGTTGCACGTCCATTAACACTCACTTGATCTTTTTTTTATTCTCCTCAATATTGTTATGCTAAATCCGACGATCAATGTTCACTAAATCAAGACTGTCAAAGATAATGTTTTCAGGCTCATCGAAGATCTAAAATTAGTCATGAATCGTCCATGTTGTATGGCTCTCAGGCGAAAGGCATGTGAATTTTTATTTGCAATCAATACATTAATACGTGCCTATTACTTAAACAAATAATAGAGGCGAATTCTTATGTCTATAAAGTGGATGAGAAGCTGCCTTAAAGGTTCAAAGAAGTATTTTCTAAACAAATAATTTCAAAATACCACAATGTTGCATTTGGTATTCTATTTGACAACTAAATTTATAATTCACATATTTCAGGATCCATATGACAACAGTTTGTCAACAATAATTTTGGTTTCTATAATAAGATCATACTGGAACTTAAGTTAATTAATTAAATAAGTCAACGGTCTTACATATTATGATAACACATGAAGTCGTAAACATCCAAGGTTGGTGCAAACCTGGCTGGTTGGGGGTTACCGGATATCCCCTGCTTTTCCACTATCATTGTGCATTATGGAATCATGCACGTCTTGTGCAATTTTTAAGTTCCTAACCCCGCAGTTTCAGGCCTCGTCACGTCCCATGAGCGCACTTTCAGATATTCCATATTACTCCTAGAATCTCCTTCATTGAAGAAGCATTGTAAGACTCGATACAAGTAGTTTTTTCGAGTTAAATACACTTTACACCCTCTAACTATAGGGTTTTTAACACTTTGCACTCTAATTATTATTTTTGTCACATTACATCCACCATCTATTGATTTTAGATACTTTGTACCCTCTTAAAATTTTCAATTAATTTAGACGGAAAATGATTTTTTGATGAATAAAATAAAAATTTTATCCCCATATATTTTTTTTTTTTTACAGTGACCATTTTATGAGAGTAAAATTGTAATTTTGAGACCAAAGAATAAATTTCCGTCCAAATTGACAGAAAATTTTAACGGAGGATGCAAAGTGTCTGAAATCAATAGTTAATGGGTACAATATAACAAAAATAATAGATCGGAATGCAAAGTGTCAAGACGTCCAAAGTTAGAGGGTGCAAAATGTATTTATCTCTAGTTTTTTTAGTTCTTAAGCTAAGACGCAATAATAATGGAAGTAGTTGCTCTATCAGCAAATACCAAATGTTCATACGTTTTCTTTCTTCTTCAACATATAAGTACTAATTCGCCATTAAAGTACCAGAAAACTAGGGTCTCATTTCTCTAGTTTTTGAAATAGATATTCTCCTCCTCAGATATGAACCTGTTTGCCATAATTTAGAGGGGAAAAGAAAAGGATCAGTTGATTGACGGCTAGCAATCCTTGGTGACACTGTGCATATAGGCACGAGAGTTAAGAAATTACAGGATTATCTTTTGTTGGTTGTGACCTGCATTGTCAAGAAGCAAGAATAGCCGAAGATTATAGCTTCAAGAGGATGGAAGATAAAATAGGTAAATGACGATGCAGAAGAAGCTAAAGACATTCCACAACCAAATCAATCTTTTTGGCACTACAATTCAACCGATATTTGATTCGATCTTTTACATTAACATTTTCAACGAGAGATTATCGGATGCAAGGGCAGCAAACAGAGTGGTTTGCAGAATGCCCCTCCATCCCAGTTACAGAAACCTTGTGTAACGACAAAGAGAAACCTACTTGGAATAATTAAAAGCTTCACAACTTGCAACATGAAGCAACCCCAGTGACTTACTGTACACTCGCCTAAATATCCATCATCTTTCTACATGGTTATTCTTCTTTCCATATACGGCCAGTAACCCTCAACTTCAGCTCTTGCCTATCCCCACCAGAAAAGTAGAGAGCCATATTCCTCTGAATAATGAGCCCATCTTGACTGTCACGAACTTTATTATGACTGTCACGGATGCTCCTCGGAATACCTTGCCATATGAGTTTACGACCGTTAGCACCAACTTCCAAACTGTAGCTGAATTTCTTTGCCTCATTATCATCGCCCATGAATCGTAAGAAGGCCATGTAGACTGGAGCCATTCCAAGCTGGAAAGCCTCGAAATGCAAACAAAATTGCCTTCCAAAACAGTTGAACACCTGCACATAAATGTAAGGTTCTATATTGGAAAAACATTGCATTTGGTTGCAAAAATGGACATAATATGTAGTAGGGATAGAGAAGTGAATCTAGGGAATGATCACAAAAGCAATTCCTTTGGAGCATGGAATATGTTTTCACAGCAGTATGTAATAAAGCGAGAGGAACCTGCTTGAGAAAATTATTACTAGTTCCCAACCATCATAGGAGGCAATTAGGAACCGTTTTCCATAGTTTAAATTTAGATGAAGTTGATTATGCACCAGCACCACTGCTATGTGCTAAAAAAAGACTAGATCTTAAATAAACTAGGGTCAAGAAGAAGAACGAATAATCTTGCTACCACAGAAGAATTTATCACAATTAGTGCAAACATTTACAAAACCCCAGCAAGATATATGGAATAAGATAGAATCATGTCATGTCCATGATCCTTCCAACTCAGGGCCCAGGCCGTCTCCCTCATCTGCCGATAAGACAGGGAAGATGGAAATGGGACCATAGAAATTACATAAGTGAGCCAACAAGCCAGAAAATGGGATCACAGAATATAACACTTACAGTTAACATCCATGTGGCATTTTCAACTTCATGTGGATTTGATTTAACATAGCGATGGTTGAAGGTACACCCATCATGCATGTCCACCTTGTGGTCATCCTTGAGATGTGTAACAAGACTTGGAATGTCACCTGTGACAGAGCACTCTGATCCGGCATAAGGGCAATTGTATGGACGGAATCGACAATGTTGCTCATGCTTAAGCTTGCTGTAGTATGGGAAAATATCATTACAACCCAAAGTCTGGTATGTGCATGGGAGTTCCAATGATTCAGCAACTTTCTCCAAAGCCAAACATCTTATATTTCCAAGATCATAGCGGCAAGTTGGGCAACAGTTGTGCACTCTAATCTTACAGTTCGAGCACAGAGTGTGGCCATTTGGACACTACAAGATGAGAAAGCAGACACATAAGGAGTGTTCAGAAAACCTAGAATATGAGTACATGTGCATGTGCATGCATCTCAAAGTAATAATTTCACAATCAGCATGTTAAGACAAGAAGCTCTTTTCCAGTTTCAGCATTTCAAAACATCCAAACCCAGTTGACAAAGGAAGCACTTGCAACATATTGTGTAGTTAATCAAGAGGCATTTGACTGATATTGATCCAAAGCTTCCTGAAGTACCCAAAAAGCTACATTTCTTATGCCAAAAAGCAAAAAAGCTTCGGATACAACTCTCTTATGGAAAAGCCATACAGCTACGTACAAAATCTCCCAGCCACCCCTAAATATTAGATTTATAACCCAAAAGCATCTTATATCTCCTTCCTTCTGCAAGATGCATGCCTCATCCCGAATGTTGAATCATCAAAACACTTATATCAGTTAAATGAAAACCCCTCTATAAACGGCCAGAACTTTTATTATATTTTGAAGACAAGGATGGACAGGGGAAACATTGATCTAATACAAACTTGAAGAATAGACAAAATAGACTTACCCCCCATTGACAAATTCTTCCACCTGACCGATTCATAAAAGTGATATATGTCCTAGAAAATCAAAGATTCCTGCAACTGTCATCTGCCTATAACCTTCTTTTACAATTAATGACTATATGAACATTTAGTTATGTGTGTGTTCAATTTGGGTCTACAAAAATTAGTTGTTTTTTCCTTTTTCTGGGCAAATTATTTGTTGATTTAGTCAAGAAAAATGTATAGCTGCCCTTGTACTTGCAAACTTGGGTTCCATGTGTAAATGGTAAGACCCCAGGCCCCACTGTTGGTAAATTACAACCATCTACGTTTTTTTTTTTTTTGATAAGTACAACCATCTATATTATTATACCGCCATGATAACAAAATCACAATTAACAATTGTGTTTCCTAGTGGGAGCCCATGAATCTTCTCAAGAATACTACCATTATGCTTCAACCCAGGAGTGTCTTTACTAACACTTCTATTTTCTTTCTCTATTTCTAGCTGAAATAACCCTACGTTAAGCAGAAGAGTTTAAAGTTTGAGAAGTTTGCCATGGGATTTGGTTCGCAACAGCATTTGAAGCTTCAGGACAAGTTTAAAGTGGCATGGAAAACAATGTGAAAGAATGTATATATGTTGCAGTCATAACCAAGCTTGCTAAACAATAGTAGTTTAAGATCTTCCATGCATAAACAAACAATTTAAAGCAGTCATTCCAAATGAACATCATGTAGCTCCACTAAAAATATAAGTCATCCAAAACAAATCGTAGACAAGTTCAGGAATGGAAAATATGGGAATTAAAAGCATACCTGGTGAATTGGGGGGTACATCAAGCATGTACAGACAGGGCACTCGAGCAGTTCATGCACACCATTAGTTGAGAAAACCCCTTGTTTTCCACCAGAACCATTGGTAGCTCTTGTAGGTTTACTAGTACTCTCCAGCTCTGGTGTTGCTACTTCGTAATCTGAAACTGCAGAATAAGACTCGAGAACTTCTTTGCAAGCACCGCCTCCAGGAGCCATTACTGACACAAATCTAATGATATTTCAGATTTCAAGCTCAATGAATAAGACTCGGAATTTTGATTGAGTTCCCAAAAGTTCCTCCTCCAATCACCTATGGTAACACAGTACTGTCAGTAACGTAAAGGACGTGGATGTGAAGGTGCATCATACATATATTTAGGGTCCCTGAAGCAATCTATTCTTGCTTTCCAGTATATACAGGACTTAACCAGATAACTGAAAGAGATATATTTCCAACCCAAAGGGATTCCATAGATAAATACTTTAAAAAAGAAGTTTTGATTTGCATTTTGAGAGTACCCCCCAGGCTTTTGAAAGGAGAAAAATAACACATACCAAATAAACAGACGCATCTAATGAATTTAGGCTTATTTTACAGTTAGTACACCTCTATGCTATGAGGACCTTACCATACTGCAACACCCCACTCTTAAAACTAGAAGCCCATTAAAACAACTAAAGATTGAAACTTGACATTCAGAATCGCAAAGCTATTGTATTTAGCTCTGTACAGTCAGTAGACCTCTATACTACCAGGGCCTTACTGTAAGACAATTTCCAGATCATAAAACTGGTAGCTCGTTCGAATAACTACCTGTTTATTTTGGATAGTCTTCCGGACAACTAAAGAGGAAAAAGTCAAAGAGGATGCAGTATCAGAACTGGACATTCAGACTTTATTATTTCAAAACAGTAGTTTGTACAACAACCAGTAGGCCACATCCCTTCCCACATGTTCCGCAATAGAGGAACGTTGATAAGAGTCTGCCAGTGAAAAAAAATTAAAGCAGTAAGGAAATGAGAAGCTGCTGAGCAGATAGAGGTAAATTTCAGAAGTCACAGTTCCACTGTTATAGGATTAACAGGAAATTGCATTGAACTTTTGTACATAGTTAACAATATCAAGAAGAGGAGACAAACATGTATGAAAAATGTTTTTCAAACAAATAGAAACCACAAAGCTAAACACAAATGTATAATCCCAAACCAAAACGTTTCACAAAACACCAAACCTTATTTAGTCAAATCTCGTAACTTGAATCAGATTCAGAAAACGGGACAAACTCAAAATGGGTTTTGACAAAACAGTCATTTCCATTTACATAACCGTGAAGCAGTCAGAATCTAAAGCAAAAAGCAATAGAATCACTTGCAACAAATTTGGCAGTATCAACCAATTGCCAAACTGAATTCTGCCAGAAACAGTCCCTCTCTACTTAGATCAACAATCAAATCAGCCAAGATTGGAAACCAGAGCATAAAATCATTCAGTATTCCATAAAAAAACAATAAACCATCCAGCAAATAAACCTTGGTCTGAAAAAGACTCTCTTTCCCGCTTAAATCATCTGGCAAATAAACCAGAATAGGGTATAACAACAGTATACAACATGCAAAAACTCATTTCAAATTTCCACCCACCGAACCAATTCCAATCAAACGCAAAACTGGGTCTTGCCACAAACTACCTTGCCCAGCTAAACGAATCAGCAATGCAACATCGTCTGGACGACAAAAACGACCAAACCAAAACAGATAGAAACTATCGAAAGATCCTCAATCGTAAATAAACTACAAACCCACAACACACAACAAACCACAAACCAAAAAGAAAAAAAAAATACCCAGTTGAGATTTCCAAGCCAAATGTCTCTGCACACGATCAAATTAGATCTATAAACTATGGGTTTCGTTCGTAATCATAAACAGAAACAACATAGACAGACATATTTTAGGCCGAAAACAGAACAAAAACAAAACAAACTCCGGGACTTACGCGTATCGCCCGGATATGGAAATTGTAGAACAAAAAGGTATCTTGTTTTTATTGGTGTCTGATCATGGACGGTCTCCGTTGTCTCTGTGCTTCCGCATATCACATAATTGCGAAATGTGTTTTATTCGGTTTTCTTTGTTTTTGCTTTTTGTGTTTTAGGGAAAAAAGGGTAATTTTGCGGGGGTTTTTTTTCCCAGTTGGTTTGTCTTGTGTGGCATACAGACTCGGTTCCCGACCGTGGAGCAGTGGCTCTGCCCGCACGCAACGTTTGAAATTACGATTCTTTTCTCTTCTTTTTTTTATTTTTCTTTTACTTTCTTAAGACCGTTGACGTTTAATTTCTAGAATAAGGATGGAGGTCTGTACTCTCGTGTGTACAATGAGAACGACAACTCGCTGGGATCCTCTGCCACGTTCCTCCTACGTAGGTAACACTGTAACATGTTTTTACATGAAGATGGTAAAAAAAACTGACGCAACCTATTTTACCTGTCATACAGGTAGAGAGGTTACAAGGTTTTTTTTTTTTTTTTTTTTTAAACTAAAGATAAATATGGTTAAGGATGTTGACAGTTTGCATCTCTATTAAATAATTTTATCCATTTAAATGAATTTTTTTTTTAAAATAAATGATAATTTTATCCTTATAATTTTATTTATGTAATCGATAATAAAATTTTAATTTTCGACAATAAAAAATTAATTTTCGTTAAAATTAAAAAAAAAATTAGAATAGAAATGTCTGAAATTAATAATTTATGAATGTAATATGAATAATAATAATTAGACGTGCAAAATTTCAAGACTCCGGTGATTTGAAGATATAAATTATATATGTCCTTTTTGAGTTAATTTCTTTGTCAGATATAAGACCTCTTGCACCAATTTATAGCTTTTGTTATATTAATGCACGTTATTCCTATATTTTGGATGAGTTTTGACAGAGTTTTGTTGGTGTCTTTATGTCTTTCTTTCTTGTCAAAACATGAAGAGTTTCCACCTCATTTTTTCCTTATTTTTTTTTTGGTACCTAATTTTCTTCTTATCTAAAGGGTTTTACGGCTCAATCTTATAGACCAAATTTAATAGTTTAGTCAGGTAATGGAATAATCCATGTCGGTAATATATTAGAAAGTTTATAATTACTTTCCAATCATCCCTATGTATCTCAAATTCTTAATATAAGTCTTAACTAATTATGTGCAATTGTTGTAGGTAACCAATAACTAGGCTGCTTAGTTGTAAATTATATTCAGACTTTTGTAAGAGTTTCTTAAATTTCAGCAACAAGATAAAATGTTTGCCAGGTTGTTGGAATAGAAAAGATTATTGTGATAATAGATGGAGCTCCTACCGAGTCCTTGCATATCTAACTCAATTAAATCTTGAGAAAAAATAAAAAATAATAACTTTCAAGTATCATCTAAACCAAGTGAGCTCAAAAACTTGATATAAGTTTTTTCTTAACAACCGTTTTTATGTGATTTGTAAGAGTGATAGTCCAATTGGTTTTAAAGATTTTAGAAGGGGCAACAAAGAGCGAGTGTAGGGACTAAAGATTTGTGAAATGAAACTCCTACCTCCAAAATTAATTATATTTTGCGGGCTAATTATGATAGACTCCTTTCTCATAGGTATTAACTATAGTCAAAATTTCACATTCTATGGGTCATTTTTCTTAGAAGTGTTAGTTATAACTTAATTTGAATATTTTACTTCAGATGAAGGTTTTTATGATTAGATTAAGGAGAATAGGTTATATTAGTCGCCCCTCCACTTGCTTGTCTGAAAAACAAAGTTGCTTTTCATGTCAATGAAAACTATTATTTTTGAATTTATTTTATCTATTGAAGTTTGATCTTTGCTTATATTATGTACTGGAAATTATATTCCTTTTTTTTTTCTTATAATCATGAATAATAGGTTTTTATTTAACTTTGTGAAGTGTTTTTTTTTTTAGAGTAACTTTGTGAAGTTTGAGGGTGTTCATTTTGTAAAAAATTGTAGGATTTTGATAAAATTTATAAATATTTATGTAGATTAGAGTTTAATAAGTTTTTGTATGAATGTTAGTAAAAGGTTTAAAAATATTTAATTTTTATTAGAGTTTGTAAAAAGTTGTAAAGAGAGATGATTTGATGTAATTTTTAATAAAAAAGTATTGAGTTAGGTGAAAAAGTATAGAGAGAGAATATTTATTATAATTTTTTTAAAAAATTATTAAAAATTGTGTGAAAAGTTATTAAAGATTGTGTAAAATATATTAGTGTTTGTATATAAATTTTTAAAATTTTATTAAATATATTTATATTTTAAAATAATTTTAAAAACGAATATGCCTAAGCTATGCTTTCCGGCGGTCCCGAGCATTTTTCCTGCGTAACGCGTTCGTGGATCTTTAAAGTCAACAAATGGCTACACGAGTACGCGCCTATTGGAACACTGCGAGTAGCGGAGTACTGGCGTTCCCCCAAAACTCGTACGTAGTTCAATTGGTCAATCGGGAGCTCTTTTTGTCCCTTGCTTGGGATCCGGGAAATGTCACGCGCTTTTATATTTACTTGTTTATTTATTTATTTATTTTTCTGTTTTACTGGAAACTTTACTTTTAGTAGGCTCCCTCCTTTTTTTTACTGGGATATAATTTATATATTCCTTAATATTTTTCTGTATTATCTCTTCCAAAAACTTTGGTAAAAATATCCTTTTTTGGTTTTATAAACCTTTTGGCGCAATATTCAACAGCAGAGTGTGGTAATGGAAATATCTCTACGAGGAGGACGCAACTTTTGGAAATTTGAACTATCAGAGTTGTCTTCCTCCCTGTTCTTCTTGTCACAGCGCCAAAGGGTCCGATGCCAAATATGCAGCTAAATTGAAGAACAATGCCAGATGCCCAGAGTGGTTCAATGCACCGAGCATTTAAGGCGGACAGTAGATCGCCATATACACGGCAGACCACTGGGCATCTGGGACCATCCAAATTGTTCCTCTAGATCCTCTATAAACCTACATAAACATCTTTTTTTTTGGTACCCATAAACATCTTGCTCCAAACTTTTTAATTTTGATATAA
This sequence comes from Morella rubra, assembly GCA_003952965.2. Classification (NCBI taxonomy): domain Eukaryota; kingdom Viridiplantae; phylum Streptophyta; class Magnoliopsida; order Fagales; family Myricaceae; genus Morella; species Morella rubra. The sequence goes on along the minus strand of CM025850.1, from coordinate 11,760,156 downwards.
ACTATATAAAACAAAACTAATATTAATTATATAAATGACCTGGACACTACACTAATGAACTCACCCACTTATTCCATCCGAGCCTGATAGCATATAATAAAGTGCTAAAATTATATATGGTTGGCAAGTTTATTTAGAGTATACTTATGAAAGTTACTCGCAACCTTATACGTATATAAAAAAAAATTTATATGGGGTATGTAGTTTTCGTTCTTATCAACTTTATCAACCACACCTTATCGCAACCACCCACAGATTCTTGTCCCATGCAAGGAAATCCTCTGTTCCGCTCTATCTACCATCTTCTTCCCCCACAACGTGCTGCCAAATGGTGACGAGATTTGCGGCCTAGTGTTTTTTTTTTCTTTGAAAAATTAGAGCAACTTAATAAGGAGGACAAAAATTCGAGGAAATTTCTCAGATGCGAGAAATGTCTCTGTAACAGCCTAACAGGTGTTGGTCAAGTGCCTCAGAACAAGTCTTTTTGGCGGCCGCCGTTGACAAGCGAGGCACTTAGCCTTTGCCTTTCTGTCATCTAGTTGATCATTAGTCGTGAACCACCGCCCTCTGTTCAGATCTGCCGATCTAGACCCGAGCGGCAGATGTGGACATCCGGCTTAAACAACCGTAAATAAAACCTCATTTGGTTTGCGAATTTACATAAATAATATAATATTTAGATACTTTAACACCCACCTTTTCTTTATCAAGAGATAATATATACTGTTGTAATCATATTAATAAATGTCTCTCACGACATGGATGGACGAAAATATAATTCAACGAAAAGATACGAAATACCCACAAAGAATTAAAAAATATATATATTTTTGGCTGTGTGATAAAATATTTTTGTTCGTTTAGTCAGTAATGCAACCAACCGGCAGAATAGGCTAAACTCTAAAGAAGGGAAATAATGGACAAACAAGTCGAGTCGTTAATACAGAATCTAAATTCTAATACCTTAATTTCCAATAGAAGTAAAGACACTTTTACGTTTTATAATTTTATAATATTTATATGTTTTCGGGTGAGATTTTTTTGTCGTGTATCCGCCGGGGGTTGCTTGCTACGGTGATTTTTGGTAGACCAAAGCCCAAAAGGTTCAAAACGTTTACTAATCTAAGGCCCCCCAAGCCCATCGATTGAAACGAAAGTTGGATTTACGATAAAACCAGTTATGAAGGTGAGCTAAATTGTCCAAAGACACAATACAAACATCTTAGGATTTTAATCCAGACAACAAAAAAAAATAACACAAAGACAAGCCATTGTTATTTTAACAGTTTTAATCCAATTTTATTTTTATTTTCCCCTTCCAGATCATGTTCCATTGCCATCTACCAATTTTTTATTAATTCAAATATTTATTCGGTGTTTGAAAATTTGAATTAGGAATAACAGTATATATATATGAATTTTAGAAACTGCGTTTAATCAAAATTAATATGCAAACGACGTAGGATTTGGGAATCAAATAAAAACTTGTCTGATGTAAACTGTCCGGCCGACTAAAAATAAAAAGAAAAAAAAAATTCTGAAATTTTTTTGTTTTCTCCGAAATTTTTTTTGGGGGCTAAATCGCCGAAAATGCTCACTGCTTGCCAATTGCAGAAACCTGCTGGGTCCTTCGAGTTTCAACGCCACCTGATGTGCGCCTAGACGCAGAGTGATCTTACAAGACCCCATTTCAAAAAGTACCTTCTCATTTCCGCGCCCATATAGGATTAACGAGAAAACCCTCCTCCTCAGTCCCACCCCCACACCCTACTCGCAAAAGTTGACAGTCCTCTCCCTCTCTTTCCCTTACTCTGTCCGTGTGTGGGAGTGAGTGAAGTGCAATGGAAGAAGAAGATCAGCAAAAGGTCTCAGATCTGATCAAAGAGTTGGTCCTACGGTTACTCTCACAAAACCCCACATCCAATCCGCACCCTATAGACCGTAACTCCTCCGAGTTTCGCAACTCTCTCCGCTACGCCGTTCGCATACTCTCGAGCCGAATGACACCCTCCATTACCCCTGACGCCTCTGCCATCGCCGAGACAATCAAGCGCCGCCTCGCCACCCAAGGTAAATCCTCCCAAGCCCTCACTTTCGCCGAACTTTACACCAAATTCACCTCCAAAACCGGCCCCGGTGGCGTTAATAACAAATGGGCGGTCCTTTATTTGCTCAAAATCTTAGCCGAGGACCGCAAAGCAGCGAAAACCCAATTTGATTCTTCGGTTTTGTTGCCCAACTTGGCGTTAAACGATGCTCAGACGGGTATCAATTCAAGGGTTTCGCGTAGCTTAGGTAGCAAAGACAAGGGCTGGAAGAATGGGGTTTTGTTGGTCTCAAAAGACCCAGAAAATCGACGTGAAATTGCATTCAGGGAGTTTGTGAACTTGGTTAAGGAAGAGAATGAGGTGTGCGAAGAAGTTTTGGTGAGAGATGTGTTATATGCTTGTCAAGGAATAGACGGGAAGTATGTCAAATTTGATAAAAATGCTGATGGGTATATCTTATCGGATTTAGTTAAGATTCCGAGAGCAACTCGGATTATGGTCCGGAAGCTTAGTGAATTGGGGTGGTTGTTTAGGAAGGTTAAAGGTTATATCTCGGAGAGTATGGATCGGTTTCCAGCTGAGGATGTGGGAACGGTTGGGCAGGCCTTTTGTGCCGCTTTGCAAGATGAGCTTTCGGAGTACTATAAATTGTTGGCAGTGCTTGAAGCACAATCAATGAATCCTATTCCATTGGTTTCTGAGAAGGTGAGCTCGGACAATTATCTGTCATTGAGGAGATTATCCGTATGGTTTGCAGAGCCCATGGTGAAAATGAGGTTAATGGCGGTTTTGGTTGATAAGTGTAGGGTTTTGAGGGGTGGAGCAATGGCTGGGGCTATTCATTTGCATGCCCAGCATGGTGATCCGCTGGTGCATGAGTTCATGAGGCGTTTGCTCCGGCGGGTTTGTTCTCCTCTTTTTGAGATGGTTAGGAGTTGGGTTTTGGAAGGTGAGTTGGAAGATATTTTTGCTGAATTTTTTGTTGTGGGTCAGCCGGTGAAAGCTGAATCCCTTTGGAGGGATGGTTACCGGCTCCATGCTGGGATGCTTCCTTCTTTCATCTCCCAATCTCTTGCTCAGCGCATATTAAGAACTGGCAAGTCAATAAATTTTCTTCGTGTTTGTTGTGAGGATCGTGGTTGGGCTGATGCTGCAACAGAAGCTGCTGCAGCTGCTGGGACCACAACAAGAAGGGGAGACCTGGGGTATGGTGAAACCAATGCCCTTGAGTCCTTGGTTGATGAAGCAGCAAAGAGGATTGATAAGCATTTACTGGGCGTAATGTACAAGCAGTATAAATTCAAAGAACATTGTCTTGCAATTAAGCGGTATTTACTGCTTGGACAGGGTGATTTTGTTCAGTATCTAATGGATATTGTGGGGCCAGAGCTTTCGGAGCCAGCTAACACCATCAGTACTTTCAAACTAGCTGGCTTGCTGGAAACTGCAATTCGGTCCTCTAATGCTCAATATGATGACCATGACATACTGGATAGGTTGAGAGTTAAGATGATGCCACATGGAACTGGAGATAGAGGCTGGGATGTTTTCTCTTTGGAATATGATGCAAGAGTTCCACTAGATACAGTGTTTACGGAGTCTGTTATGGCTAGGTATTTAAGAATTTTTAATTTCCTGTGGAAGCTTAGGCGGGTGGAGCATGCACTTATTGGTGCCTGGAAGACAATGAAACCAAATTGTATTACATCTCATTCCTTCACTAAGCTGCAAGGTGCAGTTAAGTTGCAGTTGCTTTCAACTCTCAGGCGATGCCAGGTTCTTTGGGATGACATGAATCATTTTGTTACAAACTTGCAGTACTATATTATGTTTGAAGTCCTGGAGGTGTCCTGGTCTAATTTTTCAAGTGAAATGGATGTAGCAAAGGATCTTGATGATCTTCTTGCTGCACACGAGAAATATCTCCATTCAATTGTAGAGAAATCCCTACTCGGTGAACGTTCCCAAACCCTTTGCAAGTCACTCTTTGTCTTGTTTGATCTTATATTGCGGTTCCGAAGTCATGCTGATCGGTTATATGAAGGGATACAAGAGCTGCAAGCAAGGTATTCATTTTATGGTATCCTTCATGTTATATTTTTGCAGTCAAGATTTTTAGTTATCTTAATGGTTGCTTATGGTTAAGCTTCAACTAACATGTGTTGGATAATGTTCCAGCAGAACTATGGAATCCTCTTTGTCCTCTCGAGAGAAGAGCAAATTACTGAGACTATCAAGTGATAAAGCTTCAGAGCCTGGATCGTGGATAAGTGATGGCAGGAAGGCCCTCACACAGCGTGCCGGTGATTTTTTTCGAAGCATGGGACAAGAATTGGATGCGGTAGCAAAAGAATATTCATCACTGCTTGAGGGCTTCCTTTCTCAGTTGCCTGTGCAGCAACATGTGGATCTAAAGTTCCTGCTGTTCCGACTTGACTTCACTGAATTTTATAGCCGGTCTGGTCCTGGTTTATAAGGAAGAAAGTATTTGAGTTCAAGGAAGCTTTCTACGATCAAGCATGGAGAAAGTTCTTCAATTTGCTAACTGCCCCAGCTCATTTGACTGAGCAATCCAGGGCTGGCTGACCTCAAGACATATTAGTGCATATTTAATTGCTTGAATTTAGGTACGACCTGCTTTTTCTTTTTCTTTTTGCAATACGTTTATGGTCAAAATAATGAAGTGTGTTTTGGTATTTCTGATGCAGAATTTTCAGAATGGCTGGTGTGGAAGTTTGAATTGACTTGAAGGTATATAGATTAGGGTGTGAGTGTGGTAGTGTACATGCTTTGTGTCTGATGTCCGAATTCTTTTTTGTGATTTCTTGCACCTTTTGCAAGCTGTCCATCCAGAGCTTGGATATGTATCATAATTTTTCTATTGACGGAGCGATAAGAAAGGTGTACTCTCTATTGATTTGCACCTTCCTTCACTTCTTCCATTCAATTACTTCTTCTTGTTCCTTCCACTGAAACAAACATGGCTTTTTATAACCTTTGTGCTTAGCATACTAAACTGTATGTTCTCTCACTGGAGGTGGATGTATTGCTATGAAGAAATTGATCTTAATTTGCAACGTGATTACTGGAATAAATGGGAAGGACTGCAATTTGGTGAATGGTATTGCAGAGTGTAACAGTTGCGGTATTTCTGTATCTTATCTTGTAACTTCAAGCCTAGTAGTGTTTGCTTGTAACTTTATTCTTGATAGAGCAATAACTTTGGGCATTGAGACTACTAGAACTTGTTGATGAAAATTAGGACCTTTGTTTTTGTGGAGTCATTTAAGCTTGAAGAGCAAACACTTGGATTGAATCTAATAAGAGTTCTTTAGACCTGATAATCAGTACTTTCAAATTCTAGCTGGCTTGCCATCTGGAAACTGCAATTCGGTCCTCTAATGCTCAATATGATGACCATGACATACTGGATAGGTTGAGAGTTAAGATGATGCCACATGGAACTGGAGATAGAGGCTGGGATGTTTTCTCTTTGGAATATGATGCAAGAGTTCCACTAGATACAGTGTTTACGGAGTCTGTTATGGCTAGGTATTTAAGAATTTTTAATTTCCTGTGGAAGCTTAGGCGGGTGGAGCATGCACTTATTGGTGCCTGGAAGACAATGAAACCAAATTGTATTACATCTCATTCCTTCACTAAGCTGCAAGGTGCAGTTAAGTTGCAGTTGCTTTCAACTCTCAGGCGATGCCAGGTTCTTTGGGATGACATGAATCATTTTGTTACAAACTTGCAGTACTATATTATGTTTGAAGTCCTGGAGGTGTCCTGGTCTAATTTTTCAAGTGAAATGGATGTAGCAAAGGATCTTGATGATCTTCTTGCTGCACACGAGAAATATCTCCATTCAATTGTAGAGAAATCCCTACTCGGTGAACGTTCCCAAACCCTTTGCAAGTCACTCTTTGTCTTGTTTGATCTTATATTGCGGTTCCGAAGTCATGCTGATCGGTTATATGAAGGGATACAAGAGCTGCAAGCAAGGTATTCATTTTATGGTATCCTTCATGTTATATTTTTGCAGTCAAGATTTTTAGTTATCTTAATGGTTGCTTATGGTTAAGCTTCAACTAACATGTGTTGGATAATGTTCCAGCAGAACTATGGAATCCTCTTTGTCCTCTCGAGAGAAGAGCAAATTACTGAGACTATCAAGTGATAAAGCTTCAGAGCCTGGATCGTGGATAAGTGATGGCAGGAAGGCCCTCACACAGCGTGCCGGTGATTTTTTTCGAAGCATGGGACAAGAATTGGATGCGGTAGCAAAAGAATATTCATCACTGCTTGAGGGCTTCCTTTCTCAGTTGCCTGTGCAGCAACATGTGGATCTAAAGTTCCTGCTGTTCCGACTTGACTTCACTGAATTTTATAGCCGGTCTGGTCCTGGTTTATAAGGAAGAAGTGATGTATTTGAGTTCAAGGAAGCTTTCTACGATCAAGCATGGAGAAAGTTCTTCAATTTGCTAACTGCCCCAGCTCATTTGACTGAGCAATCATGCAGGGCTGGCTGACCTCAAGACATATTAGTGCATATTTAATTGCTTGAATTTAGGTACGCAAACTCTTACCTGCTTTTTCTTTTTCTTTTTGCAATACGTTTATGGTCAAAATAATGAAGTGTGTTTTGGTATTTCTGATGCAGAATTTTCAGATTGTGGTTCCTTTCTTCTGATGGCTGGTGTGGAAGTTTGAATTGACTTGAAGGTATATAGATTAGGGTGTGAAGTGTGGTAGTGTACATGCTTTGTGTCTGATGTCCGAATTCTTTTTTGTGATTTCTTGCACCTTTTGCAAGCTGTCCATCCAGAGCTTGGATACTTGTATCATAATTTTTCTATTGACGGAGCGATAAGAAAGGTGTACTCTCTATTGATTTGCACCTTCCTTCACTTCTTCCATTCAATTACTTCTTCTTGTTCCTTCCACTGAAACAAACATGGCTTTTTATAACCTTTGTGCTTAGCATACTAAACTGTATGTTCTCTCACTGGAGGTGGATGTATTGAATTCTCACTCTATGAAGAAATTGATCTTAATTTGCAACGTGATTACTGGAATAAATGGGAAGGACTGCAATTTGGTGAATGGTATTGCAGAGTGTAACAGTTGCGGTATTCCTCTGTATGCTTATCTTGTAACTTCAAGCCTAGTAGTGTTTGCTTGTAACTTTATTCTTGATAGAGCAATAACTTTGGGCATTGAGACTACTAGAACTTGTTGATGAAAATTAGGACCTTTGTTTTTGTGGAGTCATTTAAGCTTGAAGAAGCAAACACTTGGATTGAATCTAATAAGAGTTCTTTAGACCTGATAATTTTTTTTTTTGTTTCATTTATAATGTTGATGAAATGAGCCTATTGCAGGACCATAAATATTCTAGCTGAACCTTTAGAACTTTTTCTAGAAAGCCATCTTTTTTAGAGTCGCAGATGCCATCTCTCTCTGCAGGCTCAAGTTTAAAGCAATTCGAAGGGTGCTTTCTTCAAAAACCAAACATGCGTCTGCGAATTGGACCTTTTCAACTCACCTTACCTCAAGTCCCCCAAGTGGACCTGAGAGCGATTTTCTTGTAGAGCAATACTTAACAGTCTCCAGATGGCCTGCCTCCTTATGAAGTCAAATAAGTTACGGGCCTTTTATGAAAGGGTGCATAAAGCAAGATACATCAACAAGGGCTTTATTAGCATACAATTCAGAACAAAAAACGGGGCAAAAAAATAGACCACTGTTATGCTTCCCCTGTTCTTCATCTTTCTTTTCTTTATACATCCTATTTTTTTTCTTCACATTATCCTGGCATAAGTCTATTTTTCCACTCAATCGATGTTCGAGTTTGTTACGTAATGGATAAAAGATCAGGCGGCCTTAGAGTGTTTTTAGGAGCACTAATCCAAGGGCTACCAGCAATGGCAAATCTCCACAACGCATTGACATGCTCAGGCGCAGCATATTCAATGCCGACCCGTGGGCCTACCAGTATCTTTTCAGGCTCTGGACCATCCAAGAGTTCTAAGCCACCTGCGCCACACCCCTTATTCATTGCAGAGCTAGGTGAAATCCGTTAATCAAGTTTGAAGCTCAAAAGGTATAATCAGTGGGCTTACCAGGAGCATAGAGGCAATGGTTAGACCATTCCGTTGAGAGACCAAGTGCTTGACCAACCTAAACGTGGGGAAGTATAAACATTAAGCACTTAGAAAATCCAGCAACCGTATATGTCATCTATCCACAGTCAATTTTCTAGAGTATGCTGGGGCTAGCCAAAGAAATAATGGAGTTGTGTTCCTTCGCAATTTCTAGATAAACCAGCACTGCCGCCTGTCACGTTTATGAGGAGCTAAGGCATTACTGGCAGCTATAGCACTGCTTAAGCTCATTCAACCAATAAAAATGAGAAACTTCCAAGTACTCGCCTTAGAAAGTACATAGATTTCAAACACACTGATCATCATAGGGTGTCAATTATGTTAAATTCAGTTTACACTTCAGGAAAAGGAAGAAATTAAGAATGCAGTGAATTGCTCTATTTAACTAGGCCCTTCATGACATTGGGACTTAATTTACAGAATTCTATATGCATCTAATGCCAAACATATGTTCAGTGGATTTCATGTAGGTCACTGGCTCATCCAGAAGCAAAAAAGGAGTACAAAGTTGTTACCTATTACCTGTTACATAAGATGTAAAGCCAAGACAGAGCCTTGAAAAGCAAGGATGAAATATATAACAAATTTTAAAAAGCAACTAACCTTCCCAGGTCCAGTGAGAAGAACAGGCTTGTCAGTCATCTGACCCCGGCGCTGCTGAATGGTGTCCAATCCTGTGATAGGGGGTATGATGAGAAAGACACCCTTTTTAGAGGCAGTATGCAAGATCTTTTCACAGAGAAAGATAGACGACATAAGGAGATAGCAAGGCTCCTCATACAAGTTTATGCAACGTATATAGGAAGGAACAAACAGGAGAATAAATATTAATGACAAAAAATGCTGAACAGTTGAAATCATGTGACAAAAGATATCCAAGTATTATTTTTTTCTTTCCTCCTATGAAAAACTTTTTAATCCTCCAGACTTTTGCAAAGAGTTGCTGCATGAGTCTTACCCCAGAGGCTCAAGCTTTCTATTGACATTCAGGTAGTAACAATTTCCTGCCCCCCATGAAAACTTAAATCAGGAAAGCGCCATTAGGAGCTAGTTGGTTACTTTCTACAATAAGCAAACCTGATCATCTAGCTACATTCACTGCGCTTTCAAAAGCCTCCAAAGTCCAAACCAACTCTGCTAGTGTCTTTTTTAATCATTTTTTTATGTACACTTTACATCAATTTAGCAGAGCAACCATCCCCGCCTAATTGGGATGAATATTTTCTAAAACTCGCTCACTTTCCAAATTGGATTGGTGGTAGTAATAGGTTGTGGTTTTGTTATTTCAGAGCCGGCAGTAGGAGGCAAATGATGATAGTATATTCTAAACAAGATTGAACATAACCAATGATACTAAAGGTACTACAAACATAGCTTCGAAAGTATGGAATAAAAAGAAAAATCACCACTAATGGGAGCACAAGAACGTATTAAGACAGCAGCTCCAACTCCTTCCTTGTCAGCCACAACGTTCAGCATTGTATGGAGACCATAGCATAGATAAACATATGCATGTCCCCCGTGTCCAAACTACCAACCCAAAAGGAAAGATATAATTAACTATCTGCAAGAGTTTTACATCTAATGCATAAAAAATGAGACTAAAATCCTAAATAGAAGTTCTGGGAAGGGTCTTACGACTGGGGCCGTTCTCGCTGTAATGCCAAATCGACCATGACAAGCTGAATCGTTCGGCCTGTAAGCTTCTACCTGTCATAGATAGTGTTTCTCTAAGGTTATTAGCATCCAACTTATCTTTTGTGTCAACGCATTGACTCGATAAGAAAGAAACGCTCTTTTTGTTCTTCAATAGTTTTCTCGGGAAACAAACGGAGGTCAACGAACCGAAATTACCTCAGTAATCTGAAGAACAACGTCGTCCCTTCTAAGAAGCTTGCCAAGCAATCGTGGCGCGAGATCTAGAGCGTCAATCTCATAGAATTGAGGAGACAGGATCGTCATCCTGTCCAAAGATATGTCCGAGATTGGACTTGCATTCGACTTGGTTTCGGATTTGGGTCTGGATTTGGGCTTGACCCTGATGGTCAGTGTCTTGGAGCGGCGACTAGGCCGAGCTTCGTGGACGTCGTCGTCTGGTTCGCTAGTAGAAATCGGCTGCTTGGATCTTGCCACTCGTTTGAATCGCTGCGTTTTGTTCATTTCGTTGCTGTGGAAGGAAAGCAGAGCTGTGTCAAACGGGAAAGAGGAGAAGGGTAACGAGGCATTTGAAGTGGGCTCGTTGACCTGTTGGGATTTTGGCGCGGGTACTAGTTTTGTAGATTGAATCTAATGTCCTGGTCAAAACTGTGAAGTCGAAGTGTTTTTGCTTAGAAAGTACTTTGATCAACACGTTGGTTGTTATATATTTTTGTTTTTCTTTCTTTTGTTTTTTAAGTCGCATGGAGAAATTGAGCTTGACAAGCTCCTCGAACTGGAACTTACCTGAACGTACTGTTAAACTCCGAATCGATATTTCTTCAAGTACACGTATTAGATAAATTCGACTTTATTATGGAATATCCTCACAGAATTATCTTGGACTGATGCAGTTTCTAAGTCAAACAGTTTAAATAAGTTCGACTTTATTACAGGAATAATCTCATAAAATTACTTCATATTGGAAACAATAGACTAGATAAATTTGACTTTATTATGAATGTAACCTTACGAAATTATTTGCAACCGAAAGATTTTAACCTTATACATCAAAGCCAACACACCCATAAATCTGAAGTCCCGATTAATCGAGCCAACAGGGCAAGGTTATTTTTCTTTTGTTTTTGTTTTCCAAGCAATAAAATCCTTTTATTAAAGGAGTTACATGCCAAAAAAAAAAAGTTACATACTTGGGCCGAAAGGGTGTAGTATTGACCCAAGACCTGAGTTGGGCTATTAAGCGCTAGAGTCCAACCTGCTCAAAGTTGGAATTTTCCAAGCTTTATATGGCTCATTCCAATGAATTCCACAGGTAATCCGTCAACAACCAGGTAACGAGAGTTTCTCTCTTTGCTTTCTCTATTTATCCTCCCCAATCTCATTTCTACCAGACGGTTGTCCCAACCTAAACCTAAATCCTAAGCCCAAACTCAAAAACATATATGGCAGATTTTCATATAACCTTTACTCTAGACCTTTCCATTGAGAAAAAAAATTACTCTAGACCTTTCCAAAAAGAGCGGACTCATTGAGTAATTAGTTATATTCTAGATCTTTCCACACTCAGAACCCTCCAGACTTAACCCGAGTCCCAACCCCTTGTGTTTTTACTCTCCCACTTTCCCTCACTCCTTGAATCTCTCGCTTTTTCTCTTCTCTTCTTTCTTGAAACGCGAACGCTTGCAGTCACACGCGAAAAAGACCCTCTTCAGGCTCTCAGAGCTCGGTTGTTGTGTTTCTTTGGGTTCTTTACCGTTGAGCAATGGCAAAGTACGGCGAGGGCGACAAGCGGTGGATTGTGGAGGACAGGCCAGACGGAGCGAACGTTCACAACTGGCACTGGGCCGAGACTGACTGCCTCGAGTGGTCCCGAAACCTCTTGTCCAAGCTTCTCTCTGATCTCACCGTCCTCGACGGAGAGGGCAACCTCTTCATCAGGACCAAGAAAGTCGACAAGGTCGAAGGCGAGGCCTACGTGAACGTCCGCAAGGGAAAAATCATACCTGGTTACGAGATCAGGCTCACGCTCCCTTGGGAAGGCGAGGCCAAGGACTCGGACGGCAAATCTTTGCTCAAGGCCGATGGGGTCGTCGAGATCCCCTACATTTCTGACGAGAACGCCGAAGAGGACCCGGAGTTGAAGGTCATGGTCAAGGACGAGGGACCCATGGGGAAGAGACTTAAGGATGCCATGCTGTCCAAAGGAAAGCCCTTGATCTTGGAGAAGGTCAGGGTCTACGTGCAAAGCATGGCCAACGGTGGACCTGCCAAGGACGAATTGGAGGTCAAGAAGGTTGCTCCAAAGGCTCAGCCGGCATCTTCTTCGGCGGCAGTGGTGGCGAAGCCAAAGGAGCCGGTGGTGGAGAAGAAGGAAGCTAAGAAGGAGTCGAAGAAGGGGTTCAAGACGATAACTTTGACGGAGAAGTTTAGCTGTAGAGCGAGCAATATGTATGAGATACTGATGGATGAAAATAGGTGGAAGGGTTTTACGCAGAGCAATGCGAGGATTAGCAAAGAGGTGGGTGAGGAGTTTAGTATCTTTGATGGGTCGGTGAGTGGGACCAATGTTGAGTTGCAGGAGGCAAAATTAATAGTGCAGAAGTGGAGGTTTGGGAACTGGGCTGACGGCATTAATTCGATGGTTAGTTCGGTTGTTTTTGCTTTGACAAGATTGTGATTGGTGCGAATTGCTTTCGTGACTTTTTTTGGATAACTATGTGCAGGTGAGACTTGATTTTGAAGAGCCGGAACCTGGGGTTACCGTTATCAAGCTGACACATACTGATATTCCTGAGGAAGACAGGTGGGTTTCGCCGATGGGTTTTTTTCATTTTTGTCTTCGGTTTCTTTATTATGCAGAAGTCTATTCTTTCTTGTCTGGTGAGCTTATTGTTTTATGGTGGGATTGCTCTGTGGTTGCAGATATGGGAATGCGACTGTGGTGGAGAATACGGAGAGAGGATGGCGGGATCTTATCTTCAACAAGATAAGAGCAGTTTTTGGTTTTGGACTATGAGATTTCTGAGATTGCGCCTTTCTCAAGTATAGAGTTACTGAGTTCTATCTCTCTTTTCTTGTCAGCAATGAAATGTTATCAGAATGTTTGGATTATAATGGCATTGTCCAATGTTGTGGTATGTCTTGATAGGATGGTTTGTGTCTGGAACAGTCTTTCAAACTGAGCCATCACCACTTTTGGGTGGTCCGTGTTGGAAAAATTCTTCAATGAACTTAGCAATTTGGTTTCAATGACAGGGATGTCTCTTCTTAAAATTATGCTTCTCCCACTATGGATGTGCTTTCATGTTGCTTTTATCCTATACTGCATTGGAGTCATTCGAACACATTAGTACCTTTTTGGCCTTTCTGCCATGTTTCGCTGGAGAAAACGATTGTTGAAATTTTATCTGTCTGATCAGTGTCTAATATGTTTTCTGTTACATTTGGATTTATTTTGGGATAATTAAACTTCACCACCGTAAACTACCGTGTTATATGCCGTTTTCCCAAAGCTACCACTCTTGGCAATTGACCCCCTCAAACAACACTACTTTGCAATTTGTCCCTGAATTATAGATAACATTGAGATTGGCACGTGCCATAGTTTTCAACTGTTGAATCTTCAATCGGGGGTAAATTGCAAAGAAGTGGTAGTTTGAGGGGGTCAATTGTCAAGAGTAGTAGTTCGTGGGGCAATTTCAAATGAGCGGGTTTTAATATGGTAAAGTGTAGTTTTCCTATTTCTTTTTGGTGTTAGTTGTTGTTACAGAGAATCTGATTGAGCAAGCTTAAAATCTAGTAATCATCTTTCATAGACTATGAGTTACTAGAATAAAATCAGATTCTGTGCATGGAAGTGTTGAACATCTCGGATGCTGTATTGAAGGATACAGGGAACCTTTTTGTTCAGGCTTTCCATTGGCAGTAAGTTGTGAAATTAATTTTTGAGATGAGCTTTTGATAACAGTTTGGCTAAGAATGGCTTGATGTAGTACAGACATCTAGAGTAGGTTGTTCTAATGGTTAATTTGATTTTCGAGCTGTAGATTGTCCATTTTATGCGAGGACATGATATGGGTGGCTGGGTATTAGGCTCTTGGCGTGCCTTGTGTAGCTTAAGGTTGGGGCTTTTGCATGGTACTGAAGCTAGGGATACAGATATGTTGTTGGGGTAACGTTTGTGTTTGACTGCGAGGCTTCTTCAAGGTTGGTTATATTTGTTCTGGGTTTCCTTCATTTAAGAGAGGGAGGAGGGGAAGGAAGGAAGGGAGGGAGGGAGATAGAGAGAGCGAAAGATAGTGATTGGAATGGAGTGATTAAGATCTATCGTGTGGTATGTCAGTGTTTCCATCATTCGTGTAGTACTGCATGTACGAGGTTGGAATGTTGACCTTTGAGGAGTCGTGTAATTCTCAAGAAGAAAGAGTGGCAAAGTTTTGCGTGGTATTAGAGCTGGAAAACATTTGCAACATATAGTTGATTCCAATTGAGGGTGGTGCAAGTGAGAATTGGTTATTATGATAGTTATTGAACTGCGCAGATGATGAGTTTGGATTGTCTTTAGCAGAAATCTTTGTCAATAAGCTTCTTTCTGAGGTAGATCAAAGAGATGGCTCCAACTTGGGTCGCGTATATAAGCTTTAGCTAGGTTAGAAATGTTAGGAAAGATGGATGTGTATGGAGTCAAGGAGTAGATGGGTATAAACAGTATGGCATGTTGAATGAATTTTGAAATTTGAAAAAAGGCTATGGGTGGAGAACAGGATGGCTGTGTGGAAATGCACTCTGGTAACTGGCTGTTATGGATTTGATCCTGTCAGTCTGTGGTTCGAAAAACTAGGGTTGAGGTCCTTGTGTGGAATTCATTCCACAATCCAGGTGAGAAGGTTAGACTAATTGGTGGGGAAATGAGATATTTATGTAAAATTATTGCTTTGATTAATCTGGAATTTATGAAAGTTTTTTATAGTTTGAAATCTCAAAAAGTTGTGTGAAATTGCAGCCAGCGAGCCCCATAAACTTACAATAAAATGCCTTGGTTTTTGTCAACTGAAATTAGAACTTCCCATCACAGGAAAAAATGTAGAAAATTAAGATTACGAGAGACGAAAAGTTTTGGGAGAGTTGGCAGGATCCAAGACTTAGAAAGATAGTTGAAGGATTGTTTACTGAGAAAATTTGATCCTTTTATGTAAGCAACAAACAAAAAATTGCTTCGAAAAACTACTCGAGGCAGATATGGTATCTTGAGGTTGCAGCAAAGAACATTTGTATGGAAGTACCTCTTGTTGATTGTCTACCATTGTGGAATTCTGGTTTTCCAACATTTACATCTTTATTGTACTGCACAAAGAAAATGCATAAGATTAACGGAGAAGGTATTTAATTAATTATAATGAGAAATTTGTAGTTCAAAATGTTACGTCTGACGATTCTGGACCTGGTGATAACTGCAGCTTCTTGAGCTTTTCTAATAAGATAATGTAAGTTTTGTCCCAACAAGGCGATGAGTTACACAAACTTCTTTAGCAAATAGATATTAAATCTGGCTTGAACGCTCCTTTGTTCTTTACGCGGCATTAGCATTGGATACGTTGTGGTTCACAAGGAACCAGAAGGTTCATAATCTGGTTCCACCGGATCCAAATAAGCTTCTCACTCAGATTCAGAAGACCAATCGTGAGCATCTGATAGCTTGGATAGAAAAGGCAAAAGAGGAGCTTAAAATATGGAGAGCGCCGAGTAATGGGTGGGTTAAAATCAACACTGATGCAGCAGTTCGAAGTTCATTTGTGGCCGTAGCTTGTATATGCTATAATCATCAAGGTGTGGCCTTGTGGGCTCGCTCTGAAATCATACCCAGTATGTCGTCTCTTTCAGCGTAACTTACAGCAATTCGTATGGCAATGGGAGAGGCCGAAACTCGAACTCCACAGCAGTTTGTATAGCGATGGGAGAGGCCGAAACTCGAAAGCTGGAGTTCGTGGCGTTTGAAAGTAACTCGCTCCTCTCTATCTCAGGTATCTCGGACAACTCCCTTTCATTAAAAAAGGATTCGGAATCTATTATTGAAGTCATTGAAATGCCGTTGTGTAGAATATCATAGAGTTTTGCTAAAATTTCACGTCAAGTTAATTCCAATGCGAATTACTTGGCCAAGTGGGCTGTGGATAGAATGTTTAGTTTACCCGGTTTTTCGCTGAAGCAAAACTTGTTCTGGAGGTGGTTGTTTGGCTTTTGTTGAATGAAAGTTCTTTGCGTTGGAAAAAAAAATAGATATTAAATCTGTGTGATCTAAACAAGAACACTGATGAGAGGAAACACTGATGGGCCTCGGAAATTACCACAAAGTTTCGGCTAAAAGTGAGTGGAACAGTTCTAAAGTTGGTGGAAAATTTCTTAGTTTCTAGACATCGTGGTAAGAAAATCGATAACTGGGGGCTTTCGGTTTATATCAATAACTGATGTATTTAGCTTAGTACCGGCATTGTTCATGTAACTCTCAGCATGGAGGTCTCAGCGGAGCTTAAAATTGATAACTGAGCAATTTCCAATGAGTTTAAACTTTTAAGAATAGGAGCTCTTACTAATGGGAGTTGGTTCTCAGTGGAGTTCATGCAAAAAAATAAAACCCAAAAAGGGCAAATCGTCGCCTGAGAGATTCGAACTCTCGCGGGGAAACCCCATGTACTTAGCAGGCACACGCCTTAACCACTCGGCCAAAGCGACGCTGTGGTAGGGCTTCCTTTCTGTACCATTACAACCATAAAAAGATAGTGCCCTCCTAAATCTGATATTCAGTGAATTGCAGTTATGAACCCTTAAATAAATACCTGACAAAAATAATGTCAAAATTATCATTAATTATTTTCTTTGCACGTTTGAAAATCCTGACATGATGGTTGGTGGAAACTGGGATATTTCACTGGAAAATTACAAGTTATGGTGAGGCAAAGAATTAGATATCATCCCCAACCCCTCATAGACCAGATGGAAGGAAATGTTACAGCACTGTATCATGTGTGCCAGGCTTGATCATAAGAGCAGAAAAAAAGATTATTTACAATCTTCTCTTTTTTTGGGTTGGGGGGCGGGCAAGGAGAGAGGTTCGAAGACTACATTAGATAAACTTTTGGATCATTTCTCTGACTTCATCAACCACAAGCCAGGCCTTATGCCCCCCAATTACTTCTGCTTTCATTTCTCCATCTTTCCATATCTGCAATAAATTTTTTCAGCCAGTTCTCAAGTGTTCTTTACGATCTTCTCCACTACTAATAATGCTAATGAACAAACCGAAAACTCAGATGCACATACCTGAAGTGTGGGCATCTTCTGATGAAATATAACACAAGAAATCATCACTACAGGTGCATACAAAAAAACGTACAAATTAAAACCAAGAAGGAAAATTCGGCTTTATTCATACTTACAGAGATGTTTCCACGCTTCACAAGAGCTTGGGGTACTTTATTGACATCCACGTAATAAAATTTGACCCTAATGCAAACCAGAGAACAAAGAGAGAAAGGAACAAATATTTCGAGTGTCATTGCAAACACCAACATAAACTGGATACGTCGAAATAGAGAAAAGTGGGAGCAGAGAGCCAGATTTTCACGACGTGAAAAACCAGTCTCAACATGCTACACCCCCCCCCCCCCCCCCCCCCCCCCAAAACACACACGCACACACCTCAAGCACGAGTTACCAGTCTTCAATGTCCAGATTTTGTAGAAGAGAGTAAAATGCCAGAGCCAAACAAAGCCCGGAGAGCCAGGCAAATGTTTTTCAGCTACCAAAATATACTATTCCAGTAGACCACTTAACTTTTGAGTGATAAATAATTATAATGTGAACCCGTCCTAGGATTCAGATGTGGGTCACTCTTTCTGCCCTTCCTAAAGTACGGTACAAGTGGGATCAGGATGTCATTTGATGACGAACAACAATGTCTCCAGTTAAAGGCTTACTTGGTTTCATACTCGGCAGCCAATTTCTCCAATTTAGGCTTCAAGTAGATGCATTTCCGGCACCAAGCAGCCATCCTGCAGGCAATTGGCAACAATAGAAAAACCGCACGTAGACTGCTACATATGAAAGCCCAAGAAAATATGCTAAGGAAAAAGAAAAAGACCACGGAAATATGAGAGAGAGAAGCAGAGAAGACTAGTTCGTATGATATTAAAGAAGAGGCTTTTGCCATGTTCTCCTCTACTCTTCAAATTGAAGACACTACACTACACTTATTAGCTCGGATTAGCCTTGGCTCGGGATACGTGGTAAAACCCAACCCGGTCGGGGATTAACAACCGTTGAAACTAGAGGTCGTTGGCTCTGCACTCACACAGACGGCAGTAAGAACTTCCCTCTATGAGAGAGAGGAGGAGATATACCAGTCGATGAGAATCGGTTGAGAGAGCTGTTTTGCTTGGAGTAGAATCTGGTCGAGATGATCACAATCATTGATAGGTTCCATCTCGACCGCAGTGGGTCTTGACGAATCTGACCAAAACGCGTCCACTCTGATGTCTCTTCTCAAAACCTTCTTGCAGTCTCTGTTTCTACGCTCAACCCAATGCCCAGAACTTCTTTGCGAAAGTAAAAAGCTTCCACTGCTTAACAAGGGGTGCTGTTGTTGGTCTCGTTGGTAAACTTCCCTGTACAGAATATGAGAATTCGCTGCTAGTACAGACATTCTCTCTCTCTCCCAACCTTCTAAAAGGAGAAAAAAGTTATAAGAACAAGAGAATTGGAGAGGGAAATAAGGTGGTATCTAGGCCGATAGGCGAGCCGAAAGCATAACAGGGACCATTCTTTGGCGATGGATGTACTAATTCGAAGGTTGGGATTAAGATCGGGTTACAGACTTGGGATGGATATGGAATCTAATTTGCTGCTTCTTAAAAATTCTTTTTCTAATGCCTCTCTTGTCTAGGAAAATGGAAAAATGGTTCGATAGAAAGCTTATCCGCAAGGTGAGTTGGGGAATGGGAAGGCAAAACAGCCATGGGGGCCACCACTTGAGGCTTGAGAGCCAAAAATCTTTTTGGTTCTCGATATTTTCCTTTTTCCTCTCTCCGTCGGCGTAAACGGCATTGCTTTACTTGCCGTTTCAACACGTAAGTAAACGGCATAGCTCTTTCTGCTCCTTCCAGGTTTCCAAGTTGAGCCGCCAGCCCAAGCATTCTCCACGACACAGTGACCATGATGCGGCCCTTTGACCATTTGGAGAGCGCACATTCCCTCGTTAATTGCATACATTTAAGGTTTGAGTAAATATTTTCATCAGAAAAAAAAAGGGTTTGAGTAAATATTTTTTATTTATTTTTACCTCATTTCAGAATTTATTAGCGAAATTGCCAAATATGTTATAGACCCTAATTTTCGGAGCATTGCACTTGAATCGGTCTTATAGCTAATTGATCAAAGACGGTAAGTGTATGATTAATGAAGAATAATTCAATGATTACTCATCAATCCCACCTTCTCTTTCATTTCGAAAATAAGAAAGACCAGATAAAATTGAAAGGAAATTGCAGCCTATCCCCTACACCTGAAGAAAAGAAAGGAGAAGTACTGAAGGCTACTATTTTGAAATCTGAACAACATGGCCTGTAACAGAGCAAGGCTCTTCTTTCACACTCTTTTAGCTAAGTCTAACTAAAGCTAGGATTTAATACTCCAATGCCAAGCATTTATGGATCATGTTGAACTAAAGAGTCGCCGGCCGCCAGTAATGGAACAGTCCGGGCAAGCAAACTGCTTATTGACCGAGCCTTCCCAAAGCCAACACCCCTTCTTGTGTTCTTACCAACTTCAAATACCCCACTATAATCATTGTCATCCCTGTCATGATATTCCTCATCATCCTCAATGTACAAACTAGTCACGGCCCTCTTAAGTTCAGTACTGCGACTTGCAGCCTGTCTTGGTTTTCGTCTCTGATTGTCTCTACACCGCCTGTTTCTCACCCTTGCCTGGTCCAAGTGATACTTACAGTGGGTATAGCCCTCAATAGACGGTTGCCAACACCTCCACTTCCTCCCATTTGACCGCCTGCACCTTACACCCTGCATGGCTATACCCCCAGTACAACTCATGTCGCCCTCATCATTTGCAATTAATGCATCGCTCTTCTTAGAGCTTTCTTCCTTCTTTATTTTTCTTGTAGCTTCAGTGATATTGTTTGGCATTCTTGTGAAACTTGATCTTCTTTTCTTCACCGGAAATGCTCTGTCTTCCTCACACCAGCATCCTATCACTGCATGCCGTTGATTCCATCCGAAATCGGATAATATAAGATAACAGCATTGCTCTATCGAATATATATAGACACATACATATAAATAAGCCGAGTATATCTCATGTTTGATTATTCTGCACCTACCAGAATGAGACAAGGACGAAGAAACGGAACTTGCGGCTGATGTTTCTGCGCCGGGACTGTACCATCCGACACTGCGCACAGACAAGGACCCCAGCGGCGCATTACTGAAAACATTGTCACGTTATTGGTACTACGTACTATGCATTTTGGCGGTGACAGCGCTTCCGTGAACGCCGCATTAATATAATGGATGAGAGCAAAAAATGTGAAATGAACAAGTAAAATGCATGGCAACAGAAAAACGATTAGTAAAAGGCTCAGTACTACTGATGAACTGGTAAAAATGGATCATGGAGATGGTTCTTTGGAGCTGACAATAATACTGCACTTTTTTTTTCTTATTTTGTAAGATTAAAATTGCTTTGGATTGGTTGCAGTAAACCTTTTGTCTTCGGAAGCGATTTCTTCATCTCCAGCTGGTGTTGGTGGTTCCTACAAGAATATTACAAATTTATAAGGCAAGCCAGAAAATTCACCGTGCAATGGTTAAACTTTGATAAGCGACGAACAAGCGCTGTGGAGAAGAAAAACACATTGTTCACTAGTACCTGCTGCCTCTGGCTGGAATGACTATCCGGGGTGCCGGTCTTTTCGGCCGCCTCTGAGTCGCCATAGCAGGGGCAACTCCATCCGTTGATCCTGCTGACCTTGGCGAGCTGCAAAGCAGGTAGCCGGAGATCGTCGCCTGCATTGCTTGACTGAGGAGTTAAAGATAGGACATCTGGCGGTACTGCTGCTGGCTGTGAAAACAAAAGTAGAGAAGGCCATCGCTTTCTGATCCTCATGGATGGACGTAAGCCTGATATTGCAAGACAAAGTTTTGAACAAGAAGGTGGGGATTTGAACTGGTTTAGCTAGGCAAAAATGAAGAAGAAGAAGAGCAGCAACAGTAGAAGGCTGCACTAAAGCGTTAAAACCCGGAAGAGAGGTGCTGGGCATTTGGCATGGAGGCTGGGTTTTCGCCCTTTCCAAAGTTGTGCTGGCACCGTGCAAAGCGCACGAACGCGGACGCAGATGAAATGAAGAGGTAGTGCGCGTGGCTACAAGGATTTGATTCCTGGACATATCCGTCTACGCCCGTCCCATCATGTGGAGCCGAGCGTATGACTGCACAGTCAGAGTACGGAGAATTTGTGCTACTTTTGGGAGCCAAAATTTGTAAAATAAAAGGAAAGGACAAAAGAACTAAACCCAACACCCCCCCCCCCCCCCCACACAGAGAAAAAAAAAAAAAAAAACGGCCATAGTACCATCTTAACCGCCACTCAAACGGAAGGCGAACATTGATTTTGATATATAATTAGGAGTCTACTATAACACTTTTTCTCTTAGCTTTTAAGACTCACTTATTATTGGGATAAGTTTGTTGTAAATTCCTTTAACTTTTAAAAATGAATAATGTATAATTTATTAAATTAATTGATGAAAACTAGTTAAGTACCTCATATGAATTATGATGCTTTATTTGAATAAAATGCAGTTTTCATAGCTTATTACCTTCCCTCTTTTCACTCAAGTTCAAAACTGTGTTCAAATTTCAATTGGGGATTGAGGTTGTAAAGAGAGAGGTGAGCGATAGTGGGCTTCCTCTTCCCTGTTGTCTAGACCAAAAGCCCAATGGCGTCGAGTTATAATGGGACAAAACTTGTATATATGCATGGGAGAAAGATAGCGAGGGAAGGTACCAAGGTGCATGTAAATTAACAAACACCAGCCCACACAATAAAAGGTCACGAAGCTCCAAAGGGGCATGTAAATTAATAAACACCAGCCCACACAGTTAAAGGTCACGAAGCTACAAAGGTGCATGTAAATGGGCTAACATGAAAAGGCATCTTTAGCAAATGCTGGGCAGAAAATACAGGGACCCGTCAACCTCTTTTGTCTGCAGACCTGGGGATGGGCTTTATTATCTAGGGATGATTTTACTGGCTAGTTTCGTGTTAAACCTTGCTCGTGGTGGTTCGGACTGGAGCAGGTTAGAAATCGGGAACTGCAGGTTTGCTTCTTTTGACGGGGATCAGAAATTGTATACTGATTAGGGACTGGATCACAACTAGGAAAGCTTTTAAGCGGGGAAGCTTTATTCAGACTAGATCATCTTCCAGAAAAGGAGATTCCGGGAAATATGCTTGTTGGGTTTGCTGCAGGTCAGTCAAGGATTGAATTAAGTAGGATAGAAACTTGAGAACGAATTAATGTCCCCTCATGCACCATCTTCAAAGCTCATTTTGGCTTCTAAGATCATCTGTTAAAGTTATTTGTTTCCTTGATTGCATAATAATCGTATGATTACAAGGAACTATTGGAAAGAAAAGCAACTCCATTTAGCTATGGGACGAGGCCTGCGGCAACTCATTGCAATTTGACTAATCCCCGGAAACATGTTCCGATCACTTTTACGGATTGAAGTGGAGTGATTTGCTTTTTCTTTTACGTGGGGATCTTCTCAACTGATAAAAAGAAAGAAAAACTTTGTTCTTCCAATCAAAATGGTGGGTTAAAGTAATGACATGACTACACCAAGGGTACTCATGCGGTCCTCTTTCTTCTTTGTGACTCTTCGAATATATAATTATGGAATCGTGGATTCTACTGCCGCGCTGCTTCGTAAAACCGAGTGGTCTGCACAAATTGGGAGTCTTGTCTCACACTAATGGGCCTCACCAATCTTAATTGATGATTCTGCGGATCACCAAAGAGTTTAAAACAATCAAGAGGCAGTCTCGGATTGATGACTGGTTTGGCCTAGGAGCAGAAGGAAGTGGTGTGAGTTTTGGTTGACAATGCTAATTTCCTGAAGCAAAAAGAGTGCCGAGAGTGGTTTCAGATCTTCATGATGTTATGAAGAAGCTTACAGCACAGGCTGGTTTAAAGGCAAAGGCACGCAGGATGATAGCTTTTCTCCCGTGTTTCTGTCACTAAGGCATGATCACATGACTCTTCTTAATCTAATACAAAGGTTGCTTGGCTTAATGATTACTTTAGACCTTGAACAACACTTTTCTTGCTTAAATCTCACATGGATCATTGGTGGGGGGATGCCTTTATTGTCCAATAATTTGACGTGTTGGCTTGCCCGGCTTGAAGTTCCAACTTGGAATTCCTTCTCCCTTGCGTTTGGATCTCAAGGGGCTCAAAAGGGGAAGACGGGCTAGAATCAATGGTAGGGACTTTTATTTGAGATTGTTTTGGTAATTTGTGGGTGTAAAGACTATGGAGCAAGTGAATTAGTGAATGATATCAACTGGGTTACAATCCTGTTATTAAAATAGAGATTTAAAATGAGTATAATTAACTTATAATTAAAAAAAAAAGAATATAAATATTCTTCGGTAACTTCTTTGTTCGTCGAAAAAGAGGAAGTAGACTCCATTTAGATGCGATATGTTCCCACTAATCTTGGCTGGACTTGCGGCTTTGATGCCTGCCGACTAACTTAGCAGTGATCTGTGCTAATTAATTTTCACGACTTTTTAAATATTTTCGTAATTTCTTATCGGCGTAGTATATAGATAACAGATTCACTCTTTCGACTTTCAGGGCAGGAAAGGGCCGGCAGGGTTAGGAGTACAATGGCCCCCACGAATTTACAACTAAAATCGACAGCTAAAAGGAAAAAAAGTTTGGCCGCTTGGTTTGATAAGGAAATGAGGTAAAATCCAAATATCGTGGCTCAACAACTGCGAGGGCATAGCAACAAAAACTGGGAGGTCGGCACACACGGCAAGGCAGTGTGGGAAAGATTAGGCCGGCGAATCTTATAGAACCAAGAGGGCACATGACATGTGTTCGAGAAAGTGCCCCAACTACTTATCCCCTCATAAAGAATTAGTGCCCCAAGTACGGACCCCAAAAAAATGAAATAATAAAGAGAGATGCCAAATGGTGTAGATTGTCCTTTTCCGTAAGATTATAAAGTTGGACTCAGTTGTAAAGGTGTCGAGTCGGTGGAGGAAAGTGGTTGGATGATGAGTTGTAGGCGACTTCAACGAATCGGACCCTTTTCTTCATTCCCATCATTCTCTCCCTCATAAATGACCGTTTATTTAACCCCTAATATGAAAAACGGAAAATTTCGTACAAAATTATGTGGACCGGCCGGAGCCTGATAGATTTGGTACCTGTGTATTAACCTACACCATGGTTGAGATAATTATTAGCCTTCTTATGATTTGTTTAAAAAAAAAATTTAATGTATTTAAATTTGGTCAAGTATATCGGAATCCAGTGCTTAGTAGTGAAGTTGAAATTCAAATTGGATAGATTTTCCTAGTTCTCGTCGCGAGGAGGCAAAAAACCAGTTCACTTAAAATTATGACTTTTAAATTAGATTGGTTACTCAATGTTATCACGCAGGCCAATAATAAAAATAGTTTTTTTTGCTGCTTCCCTTCGCATACCCAAATATATTATTATACAAAAGAAAGATCAACGTATTCTGTAATTCTTTGTACTAATTATATTATAAAATTTAGAGATAATATATACAACAAATGAATCGTGCATCACTTAATAATAATTATTCTTGCACATGTAAAATTAATAATAGACTCTGAAAGAAGATATATATTTCTTCTACGTAGAGAGCAAACACAGACGGAATCCGGCACTGATTCTTTGAGTTGACACGCGTATTCTTAGAGGTACAGCTGAGTCCACGCTGTGTTGTACGGACTTTTAAATAAAATATATATATTCTTCAAGGTTTTACATCGCCTAGTCAATTTAAGTTTTAATAATGATGGACACTTTGAAAAAAAGTTAAAAGCGACTTAAGCCATGTGTCCATGGAAGGATCACATCGCATGTCTGAATTTTTTTTTCTTGGCCAACATGTCTGGAATTTATTTTTGTAAGGTTAATTCTTAAGTATAATCAAATTAAATTATGTCCCTCCCACTATTAGAGATTTTTCACAAACAACTAACAAGAAGAAGAGTTGCATACTTTTGATTGGAATTTTTATTTACATGGGATTTGAAAATAAAATTTTGTCAAAATTTTATAGTAGTTAAAATTTAGAGTTCAGAGTTAGTGAAAAAATAAAAAATTTTATAAAATTAATAAAAAAATGAAGAGAAATGATTCGAGTGAAATTTTTTATGTTTTTGTAATAGAAAGAAATAATTTAATGAAACAAGAAAAATATTTTGAAATATTTATATTCAAAAAATTTGGATGGATAAAAAATTTAGTAATATTTTGGATCAAGATATTCTGTAACTCCTTATTCGAAATGCTCATTAAATAGAAAATAATAAAAGATTATAATCTCAATATTTTAAATTTACAAACACTAACTAATTATTTTGCTAGATCCTAGAAATTCTATAAATCATTAATTTCTCAAATCCTCTGGAAAATGGGTTATGGGATCCATTCGTCACTTGTAGAACCCGAGAATTGCAGCTCCCAAAAAAACCACTGACAAGCAGAGGATACCAACATCCGGCGGTGGTTTTTATACGACATAAAATTATTCTAAAAGTCGAGGGTAAAAAAATAACCTGGCGGTGCTCCAACAGGAAGAGTGTCATTCGTTGCAATGCTGGGTCCCATTCAGTCAACTTTTGTCGCGTGGCCTTCCAATGAAAATTGACACGGTGGTATCATATGCCACGTTCACTAACGGCCAGACCATGGGCGCGTCTGGGTGGGGACCTCCTTTCCTCTCTTTTCTTCACCTTTTGAACAGTCAGACCTCCTTAGATCGCAACCGTAGCTGAAGCTCACAATCTGGATCGCGTAACCTCCGTGTTGCCACGTACGGACTTGTGGTACGACCGAAAGCTGGCAAAACTCATTTAGGGAAATCAATGAGAGGTGGACAGCCGCTTGAGCTAGACTCGACTTCTCAGTTAAAAGGGTATGCACATCGAGAATATACGACTATTATTACCGATTTTGCCATTATCTCTACATCTCACTTTTTATTTTAAAAGTAATATAAATATAAAATTCGTTGATTTACATAAAAAAAATCAAATAGGTCTTTAAATTTTAAAATTCATTATAAATTAATTTTTAAGCTTAAAATTTTTCATATTTAAAATTTGCATGGGAGTCCTGATAAATTTTAAATTTCATATATTAAGAATATGTTCGTTTTTAAAATTATTTTAAAATATAAATGTATTTAATAAAATTTATAAAATTAATATTCAAAATTTTACTCACAAATTTCAATACTTTTTTTAAAAAAATTATAACAAATCTTATCTCTATACTTTTTCACTTAATTTTAATAATTTTCTATTAAACAATTACATCAAATCATCTCTATATACCTTTTTATAAGCTCTAACAAAAAATTAAATATCTTTAAAACTTTTCATTAAACTTTATATAAAAACTTATAAAATTTTAACCTATGTAAATATTTACAATTCTATCAAAATTATTATAATTTTTTACAAAACCAACGTCCTTCAGATGGAGAAAATGGCTTATGGCTTATCGTTCTGATAAAAAGTTTTAATTATTACAAAACAATAATTAAGGGCGTCTCCCACGGAAACAGACTGCTAACTCTTTGAAGACGACCGTATCTGTATCATGAGTGAGCTGCAGTGGCAGTGGCAATTTGGCAATTAACACGGGACTGTGGTCATTTTTCTCATGTACATAAAATATTAACAAGAACCACTTTCCCAAACGACAATCGTCTTCGACCACTCGTAATCCTGCCCCACTCTTCACTCTCTCTCTTCCCACGATACTCTCTCTGGTGAGCACCAACTTGCCACCAACAATACACTCTCTATACTTTCTCTGAGCAGTACGTTCGCCATAACTCTCTCTCTCTCTCTCTCTCTCTCTCTAGAACCAGCGCCATTCCCTGTCCCTTCCTCCCTATTACTCTCTCAACACTTTTTAAGGTCTTGGGCAAAATAGGTACACGCAACACAAACCTGCCTCCATGGCCGATGCAGCGAAGCACGTCCCCATCGCTGGTGGAACACTGATCTCAGACCTCCGGAGCCTCTTTTCCATCGTAAAAACCAGAAGAACCGTGCTTTTTGTATATCTGTTAATGTTTGCCTTTGTTGTTTCCACTGTTATCGTTGCCTTCGGTCCCTCTGCCAACTCTACCTCTCCTTGGTTCGTCAACATCTTCGGTGGTGCTAGTAGCACGAGCGGTATTAGTTCAGAAACAGACCCTTACAGATCTCCATTCTCTTCTGTTTTCTCGTACCTCTTCCCCAACAAGTCCTCCCCAGGACAAGAAGTTCATAACTTTCACTCTCCTCCTCCAGAAACCAGTACTTCTAGATCTAGTAATATCACGTTCCAGTCACCCACTCTTACTAAACAAGCACCATCCGTGAAAAACGGTACTCAAAGTACGGTGAATTCTGATAACGGTAAAGTCCCAAGCCCGATTCAGTCTAAAATTGTTCCCCCGGATGCCCCCGTAGCAGCCAATCACAATGCAAGTTTGCCAGGCAATTCGGCTTCTAATCCGAATAAAGAACTGCCCTTGATGAAAAATCAAACTCAGAGTTCAGAGAATTCTGACAAAGTCAAAATTGTGAACTCAAATCAGACTAAAACAGCCGCCCCAAAAGCCCCCGTAGCCAGTGTGAGTCCGCCGCTCAAATCAAGTTCTTCCGGGAAACACAATTCTGAGCAAGAAGGGAAAGTTGGTCCAGGGAAGGGTGCGGCATCGAATTATACGGCTACGCTATCGTCGAAACAGGGCAATGGGACTAATTCAGGGGTGTCGGCGAACAAGGGGAAGGATAAGTTAGTGGAGTCTTTGATGAATTGTGATTTATTTGATGGGGAGTGGGTGAGGGACGATTCGTATCCACTTTACAAGCCAGGCTCGTGCTCGTTGGTCGACGAGCAGTTCAATTGTATTTTGAATGGCAGACCTGATAAAGAGTACCAGAAACTGAAATGGAAGCCTAAAGGATGCAATCTTCCGAGGTATGTGCGTAGTTAATTACAAGTTTTTTTTTTTTTTTTTCGCTCGAAAAGTTAAATGGACTTCCAAATTTGGTGTTGCCGGGTTCTTTGATCCTTAGAGTCGCACATTAAGAATAGATGACTTGTTCTCGTTTTAGGATCTTAGCAATATTAAGAACTCAAACAATCCAGATTTTTCGATTTTGGCTTAAAAAAATCAAGATTTTTCGCTTTTGGGTTGTATCCTAATAAGCTTTGAACTTCGGTATATAGGAAATAAAGGGGCAATATATTTGTGTATCTGAGGGTTGTTCTGCGTAGATCAGACTAGGTAATGAACTACGGCCCTTTTAATCCTTCTTCTAAGGCTATGTTAACGATTTAATTTTGGGCTTTGTTCCACGCAATACACCTCTATTGGACGTGATCAATGGGTGTAGTTGGCTTTACTCTTTAATGTGATTGATTTGGACGAATTGTCAATATTTAGGTTGGACGGAAGTCATTTGTTGGATTTGTTGAGAGGCAAGCGGCTGGTTTTTGTGGGTGATTCTCTGAATAGGAATATGTGGGAATCTCTGGTTTGCATCCTGAGGAACTCGGTGAAAGATCGAACCAAGGTTTACGAAGCAAATGGTAGACACCATTTTCGAGGAGAAGCTTCGTACTCTTTCATATTCAAAGTAGGTTAATGATCGGGTTTAGTAATTTATATACTAAATAAATTTAGTTGTTTTTATTGATATTTGCATCCTTTCTTTATATACTGAATTTTATTTAATTTTCTGTTGTTTGTTTTGTTTGGATGGTGGGTAGGATTATAATTGCTCTGTAGAGTTCTTTGTATCTCCTTTCTTAGTTCAAGAATGGGAAATGCGGGACAAAAATGGATCAAAGAAGGAAACACTTCGTCTTGATTTAGTGGGGAGATCCACCGATCAATATAAAGGGGCAGATTTCATCATCTTTAACACCGGACACTGGTGGACTCATGATAAAACTTCCAGAGGGTAAATACGACCTTACTTCGATATTGAAACTGGCTGCATATTTTTGTTATGTGCATTGGAGAATCTCAAATTCTGAATCCCATTGGCTTAAACTAACATCTTCCATGGAAAATTGCAGGAAAGACTACTACCAAGAAGGAAGCCATGTTTATGGTGAACTGAATGTTCTCGAGGCATTTAGAAAAGCTTTAACTACATGGGGCAGATGGGTTGATGCCAATATAAATCCATCGAAGTCCATGGTCTTCTTCAGGGGTTATTCTGCTTCCCATTTCAGGTAATCTCAGATACATCAATGGGATATCAGCCGCTCCTTCTTCTAGTGCGGATGAAGGAACCCCTTATGACAATATATTAGTCTAGACAGTAGACAAACTACATTGGAAAATGAGGCATTTGTTGTTTTCCTCTGTTTAGAGTTCAGCATCCTTGAAATTCTAACACATCTGTTGGCTTCTGTCTGCAACAGTGGTGGACAGTGGAATTCTGGTGGGCAATGCCATCAGGAGAGTAAGCCAATCATGAACGAGACATATCTGAGGCCGTATCCACCTAAGATGATGGTTTTGGAGAGAGTGCTTAGAGGGATGAAAACCCATGTCACCTACCTGAACATTACAACGATGACAGATTTCCGGAAGGATGGTCATCCTTCGATCTACAGGAAGCAGAGGCTGTCAGAGGAGGAAAGGAGATCACCTTTGAGGTTCCAGGACTGCAGCCACTGGTGCCTTCCTGGTGTTCCTGATGCATGGAATGAGGTCCTCTATGCTGAGCTATTAGTTAAAAAATACAAGATGCAGCAGCACCAGCAACAGCAGGAGAAGAGACCTTAGGTAAAACTACACGATTTTAAAGCTGCATCAACATCTTAATTATCTGTTGACTTGCAGTCACACGTACTGTGCAGTATAGTTTTTTTTTTTTTCCTTTCCTTTCCGGAATTATAGTAACGAATCCAATGGGTATTTCTTCCGGCATAATTTATGAAGTAGAGGCAGAGATAGAAAAGAGATGAGTATTCTTGGAAGAGGTCAAGCTGTGCTGTAATAAATTCTTCTTGTTTATATGAATCAAAGAAGGAAGTGAAGAAGAGGTTCCAATTTAAGGTTTAACTTACTTCCTTCTCTTTTAGGTGGCCTCAAAAGCTTTGAGGATTCTATAAATCTCTTATCTACATAGCTTGAAGATGATCAATATTTCCTTAGATGATTACGTAATCTGCACCAATAGAATTTTTTAAATATGCTCTTTGAATTTATTTATTTATTTATATTTCTTATCACGTGGTATGTTTGATGGCGATCTTAAGACTTGAAAACCCAGAAAATTTTCAATTGAATGACTTGTCGGTGTTTTCCCAATCTAATGCCGCCATTAAAGGCTACTACTGAGGACAGATTACTATTAACCAATGACATAATACGAAGTTAGTGCATGGAAAGGGGGAGATTTTATCAAAAGCCCAATTGAACTACTTTGCAGAATTCAAAATTCGAACTACTTTCCAGGATTGCAATTATTTGAGCTGCCGCTGCCTGGGGGGGGACCCCGATGAACCCGATGAAATTTAAGTCGAAATTAGGTGGGGCACGAATAATTTATGACAGGCCGCAACAGTTTATATCAACGTGTATCTGTATGTACGGTTGTTTTTGTACGTTTGTCGTCTTCATTTTGTACGGTTGTCTATTATTGTCTGACAAATTATCTGTATTCCATTGAGGAGTTATTGAAAACCGAAGGGGGAAAAAAGGAAGACGTAAAAACCTCAGGTACTATTATGTAATTATTTGGTTCTTAAACAATTTTTTATTCTTGTTCAGTTTTATCCAAAAGAGCTAAAAACAAAGAAAAAATATCTAGTTTCCCACATACTGAAAACCCGTGAACTCCTGGACAGTGATCACGATATTATATTGACTTTTAAGAAAGACAATACAAAAAAGTCCTAAGACAATTACAAAAATATCCTAACAGTCAAATGGGCCCGTTGATTAGGCCGTGTTCTCGGATAATATCGACATTGTCTAATTTTTTTTTTCCTTTGTTCTTTTCTCTCCGTCTCGCGCACTCTCTCATGAAAGACATGTGTCATGTTCTAAAACGCAAACTAAAGTTGATGGCGACAGCTAATCGGAATGGAGAACATCCAACGGCTTCTCAATCCGTTTCAGAGTGCTTCGAGGACGAAAGTGATGCCTTTACCGTTACAATACACCAGATTCAACCGACACGCAATTTCTACCCTCAAGAAAATTCTTTTAAAAAAAAAAATCTTAACAGGGAGGACTGGCTATTATGTATATGCTTGTTTTAGTGGTAATTACGATCCAAAACATCACGCTAAGCTGTCGTATTCAGTTTCACTTGAAATCCTTTGGTTTAATTTTTCTTCTTTTTCTGGTGGGCCGTCAATATTTTTCCCTTCGTATTTTGCGTAGCGGAGTTGGAGGAAAGTGAATTAGGCAGGCTCTATTTGCCTCTACATATGTTCTATATGCCCAATTGGGCCGTCGATTTGCTGAGTTCACTAAGGCTATCTTCGAAGTTGGGCTTCTTATGGTCTGGGCTCTTGATCTAGTTTCATTTGACTCCGATATAACGGCAAGGTGTCATTAAGCTCATTAGCTTTAGCAGAGCTATTGGTGTCACATCAATGGTGAAATAGATGAATTGAAGCCTATATAGTATTTTTCAGCAAATTAAGGTTTTATGGGCTCTTGATATATAATGGGGTTCCGAAAGAAATGATGATGTGCTATTTTATACTTTTATAATATATGATTTCAGGAGCTACATGACAAGGTGGTAGTGTAAAAATCAGCAATCCCGTTCCCTTGCAAGTGGTTTTAAGATAAACGGGAGGCAAAATTTACTATTAAAAAAGTTGAGCTTTTAAGATAACTATGTTAGAGAAAAACACCCAAAGAAAACTGACTAGAAAATCATCCCTAGATGATCTTCTAGGCGGGGATGTGGGACCCAGATGTTTGGATGCACAAGGATTTTTGGCTGTCCCTGTCCGAGATCAGTTTCAGACGCGTGCATTTGCAGTTTAGCTTTACTACCTAACTCTTTTGGCGGCAGCCCCCGTCCCTCCTCACGCAGCAAATAGATGGTACCGATGTCTCTGGATTAATTAAAAATTGGAAGAAGTTCCGCCTAACCATGTTTTCCTTGATTTTCATGCACTATTGCACGTCTTGGTCTTCAATTCCTAATCTACCAGCTCTGTGAAGCAGCCTTGGAGAAGGGAAATAGACCCCTGTTTTGTATTTTGTATCTAGGACGGTTCCTTCTGTTTGTCTTTTAAAAAGCAGATAATGACAGTAGAAGTCGACAACTCGTAGGGTGGGGGTATTTTATTTATTTATTTACATAATGATAGTTATTTGCTTGAAGGAAGAAAGTCGTGGGAAGGGCTTTCGAGATGGAAGATAGACAATCCCTTCACGCAATTTGACTGCAAATCAAGAATTCACCTTTCGAAAGTAAAAATCCCTCGGTCCTTTTTTCGAACAGCAACCAACTGTCGCTGCCATGCATGAGAAAAACATTTTTCTGATGGTTTCCGTTCAGGTGGCTTCGAGGATTATTGACCGTTGCCAAATTCCCACGTTTATATAGGGCCCATATATACTGGTGATTTCCAGCAACACCGGCGGCGGGGAACGTTGAATCAAACTCACATTGGTTATCCGTTATCCACCTTCATAGGACAAAAGAACTAATTTCAGGATTTCCCTTCACGTTGAGTACCTCTACTTCTAGCCTTACTATAATATAACCGCCCGCGCGAAAGATGCCAAATATATCAGCGCTAGCAAGGGAATCGCACTTCTTTTCCTTGGGTGAGTAATTTAGCCAATAATCAAGATCCAACTGGGAGAAACATATGTTAATTACAATCATCGACCTGCACAGGCAAGTTGGAAAAAATCCCACTCCTTTTCCTTCCTATGCACTCTCAATAGACAACGCAATAGATCATCGGACAAAATGAAACCTTTAGATAGACGTTTTTCTTACAGAATCCTTTGTATCTTCTCATCAATCAACAAATATATCACCCTTCTAATCTAACCGTCCAAAACTCCATTTACCAGGACACCACTGGAGACAAAATGGTCTCAAAGGAAAACAGGGAAATGCTCCAACCCAAAAGTATATACAACCGGAAAATGTGAGCACATGATAAGAGACCAGTGAGCAGTTACATCTCATGAAGCGGATTGGTGAGCTTGGGCCTGGTTCATGTGAGCTTGGACTTGGTATAACCTACTCTTAGCAAGCGGTAAAGCTGCTGAGTTCGGGGCCGTGGTTGCAGTGGTGTTGCCAGTGGCACTGGAAGAAGTGGTGGTGGTAGCCACGCGCTCACAAGATGGGCACATAGTGAGAGTGGTGGCAGGAAGTTGCATGTAAAAAGGTTGAGAGGTTTTCAGAGCTCTTAATTCCTGCAGTTCCTTCTGTAACCTCCTATTCTCCTGTGTCAGCGTCTCGCAACATCTCTTTAAGTACTCGCAATCTACCTCTGTCTGCTTTAGCTTTGTCCTGTGATTTTCCATATCGATTATCCCCCACAAATGTAAGTTAAAAAAGGCAAATAGAAACACAAAACACTGGACAACGCCATAGTCCAAAATACAAATATAGAAGGGAAAAAAAAAGTAATACCTCGCTCTTCTGTTCTGAAACCAGACCTCCACCTGCCTAGGACGAAGATTTAATTGTTTTGCCAGAGCGAGTTTTTGCTTCTGCACATTAAAGGAAAAAAAATAAATGACCAACCGAACGAATTTCTACGGACTCGTGTAACCAGAGAAGAGTATCCAATGATTGACACAAAAGAACAAGCTTTTTGAAGGTTGGACTCACGGGGTTGAGAGTACTATGCTCTTTGAAACTCTCTTCGAGAAAAGCGGATTGCTCCTTGGAGAGCCGGAGTTTCTTGCGAGTCGACCCGTTTTCCTCATCATCGCTCGCTCTTGAACTCGCTCTTTCGTTGTCAACCTCTAAATCTCTCTTAGTTCGTCCGCCGTTCCTAACACAGAAATCCATCTGGAAAGATGAAACTGTACTGTTTGGAGAGGACAACGACGCACCATCGTCTGCCTCTTCCGCCGCTATTGCCGGCGCCGGAAACCGGTTCACATCCAACCCTCTCCCCGGTCCACCTGACGAACCAGGTTCAGACACCACTGTAAAAAGCAGGAACCCGTTAAGAAAACTAAATGAGCTATTCAAGGAAATCACACTAAAAACCAAATCTTGTAAGACCCTAATATAGTTGTTTTGCAAAATCAAATCAAGGAAATGATAACCATGTTTGGCCGCTGAGAAAGTCGAGGAGGTAAGGTAATCAAACCCCGAATATGAGTTTAAGTTTTGTTCATTTATTTTCGACCGTTTTCTAAGCAGCCAAACACAGTCATAAGACAAGAGGCGAACTTGGGAAAGTGAGGATTACGGTTATCAGTAAGCCAGGGAAAGCGAAGCTGTGAGGGTGGCTGGCTGCGCGGAACAGGTGAGAAAGGAAGAAGATCAAGCTGGAGAGGTGGATCCGAAGAAACTCTTCTCTCGCCCTCATCTCGTATCACTACTCTCCTATCTTCAGCCTCACAGGCCTCCTTTTTGTCGTCCGATCTTCCACTGAAACCACTTCCCAAGCCCATGCAGAACCCTAGATCCTTGTGAGATATCTTCGGGGTATTGTCAAGAAACGAGAATGGCTTCGGTGTATCACCCAGACTCAAAGCCAGCTCCATGTTGGAGGAAAAAACAAGTACCAAACCACAAAGTATGGGGTAGAATGATTTGAGTTGTTGAAGAGGAGCTGGGGGGGACTTTAAAAAGAGACTCTATCCGATCCCTTTTTTATTTTCAATGTAAACCCACAAACAGAAACCCTAAACACGGCCTTTTTATTTCTTTTTTGCTTTGTTCAAGTTAAAGATTGACCGACAAAGTCATGTTGACAAACGCACGTGATTCTATTTAATTAAACAACGGTTCACACACTAGGGAGAAAGAGAGATTTTGTCTAATAATCAAAGCTTAAGCCTATAACCTGTTGCGATATTAAAAAAAATTTGAAAATAGAATGTTTTGACTTTTTCGGCAATCAATGGAAAAGAAGACAAAAAAATTTGCGTGAGAATATCTTTTTATATCTTCTTCTTTTTTTTTTCTTGCCAAGAGAACAGTAATTTACTGCAACCTTTTTACGTAATTCCATAATTGGTTAATCAATTTTTGGACTATTTTTCATTGGGCAGACATTAAATAATACTAACCCAAATATTTAAATACAATTTGTGCAAGATTTTATTCACAAAATATCTACGTATGCCAAATAGACCTCCTTGTTTTCTTTCTGAAACAAGGAAAAAAAAACCAATTAATTGATGTGATTATTACTCCTGGGTATCTCTAAATTATTGCGTTCTTACCAAACAAGGGTCACACAATCACGATGAGAAAATGATGAGTGATCCAAGGGCTAGCAATGCTTGTTCCTGTTGTTTCATTGACTAAAATTTTTTATATATTATGATCGTCATCATGATAATGATAATTTGAGAAAATGATTAATGAGTTCTTACCAAACTCACAATTATATGGGATCCATGCACTGTTGGTTTTGTTTGTTTCCAAATGATGAAAGCCAATTAGGCCGAGGCTTTCGCAGTTTCCGAGCTAAAATTATTATGCAGTGACGCAATTGGATATGAAATGACTGATCGCTTTGGTCCGCTGACTTGCCAACCAGAGCAGTGCACCTTTACTGGTATTGCCAACGTGTCTGGTACCCATTGGGTGGATTACGACCAAAAGAAGTAAGCGTGATGTGTTTGGACAGAGAGAAAGATAAAAACATTGGGAAGGATTAGTCAGATTGGCACGAGATTTGACCATAATAATGTGTTTTGCTTGGGCAGACAAAACGACCATCTTTTCCTACTTCAAGGAAAGTTCTGTGTTTTTTTTTTTCTTTTAGGAATTTTTCTTGGCATAATTGAAGGTGGCTAGCTAGCTACCTTTTCTTTTGCGTCTTTTTAACAGCTATGTGGGTAGCAATGACTCCTTGAACTAACCCATGAAAGCCATCACATAGGTATCCAATGAGGCTGGCTAGCTAGAGTTCTTGGGTTTCTTTTTCTTTTCTTTTTTTCTTTTTTTGGGTGGGTGTGTTTAATTTAAAAGAGCAGGAGGGGCATGTGGTCCCACGCGCGTGGGTTAGCTTTTTAAACAAGTCGTAATTAAAATACACATCTAGAGGATGTGACCAGGTCAGATATGTCATGCTTTTGGGATCATTGCAATTATTGAAGTCATGCAGGCTTTAATGATAAGTTGGAGAGGGGGAGAGAGAGAGAGATGTGTGAATTATTGGGTGGGACCCTAGGAACCGTAGGATAAAGGAGACCCCATGGGAAAAAAAAAAGCCACACCAACTACTCCTTGCTTACATTCCTAATCACGATTTTGGCAATGATTAAGCATATGGAATTTCAATTAGTGATTTGGTCAAGGCGACTGCTGGGCTTAGACAATTCCTTGTTTTTCAACTCTTAATCATAAGTTACACATGATTTTCGCTCATATTGTTGCTCTGCAACTTTGTAGAAACAACAAACAAGTAATTAGAGAACTTAATTGTATTGTAAAATAGCTTTCAAAAGACAATAATCCGTGGAAATTCACTTTAGGAGCGAGATTTGTCTTGGCAGATATTCAAGCCTTAAATTTGACTTCTTGGGAAGAATATGTGCAGAGAAAAGTCGCCATAATCAAACTCCATCATGACTTGTATATTGGGTGTCCAGAAAATCCCACAGTTGAATTAATGGGGGTGTCACGGTACAGACGATTGATTACCCTACAAGGACAGAAAACCAGCAATCATACATGCCAGAGATTGAGAGCCTAAGTTGATGGTAACATTAATTTCTATAATTTTTTTTCTAAATTATATGATACAATTCATAAAGATAAACACGTAGTATACAAATTTTACTATAAAAATTATATTACTCAAAATTTGATATGGATAATATTAAATAGTAAAAAATGTATATTAATTGTGAATGTCTCTATCTAAATTGCATCACTCAATTTGGCAAAAAAGTTACAGAGTATATTAATCGGAGTTGATGTTATTTACGTGGATACCTGTTTTCGCGTGTTTCTAATAAAAAATGGACTTTTTTATGGCTAGTTTATGTATTAGGTGAATGGTCCCATCTTGGAATATAAAAAAGCCAATCATTTGGAGCATCGACTATGGAATGTATATAGCACCTCATTCTCCACTCTGACCCAAATTAAAAAGTCCCCAAACGGCTGCCCTACCCTTAAACCGGGCATAATCCAGGGGGAGCTAGCTCTTAGTTCACTTCTTAAAACGATGTTTGGTCTTATAAGTTAAAGACCGAGAGTACGTAGGCTCCGTTTGTCCGATATATTTTTTCCTATCGTTTCAAAGTCCAACTCAACCATCATGCATCGTGTTCGTTTAGTTTGATCCGAAGAATTCAAAGCCTCATTCAAAGCAGTTGGAAAAAGTAGATTCAAACTTCTGCTGATTTTTCCAAGACTGTCGAATTTAGATTGCTCGCCCTCGCCCTCGTGGAAGGTTTTCCACCTTATCATACTATTTATTGCGTAGAAGACTACGTAAATGCGAAATTATTTTTGTTCTGGTTAGGCTAATTTAAGATAAGCTTTTTGTTGGTATTATGTTTGGTCGTAGCCAAGGGGTGTGTCATCGGGACGCTTTCTTTGACCTGCTTGAATTTTCCATCACTTATAATAACGTTTTCAGATGTTTCTCCGAATGGGTCGTCCCCTCACGTTATGGACCACCAAGCTAAGCTATCGAATTCAACACAAATGCGATTACCCCGTGAGTCCTGTCCTGCAGCTTGGAGGACAAGATAAAAAAAACCCTTACATATTTTTGGAGCTTTTTGCCCATATATGTCTGATGTATCTGTCAAAGCGCAAGCACCCAAAGCCATATTTATTGCGTATACAAGAGAAAAGTCGGAGATTTTGACAGAACGAAATAATTGTGGTGCGTTGTTGGACTTTCGCTGTGGTCGTGTTTTTAATTCTGAATATGTTTCATTTGTCCAAATACCGCACACATCCCATGATCCTACTCTGTGCACGGACTTGGCATGCAAAGGCAGGGATCTACGTAGATTCACACGACACGTGACATCTTAATGGCAACTCATGTTCGGAGTAGTACTGGAATGGACAAATGTCGTGATGCTAGCTATGAAAAAACTACAAATTAAAAAATTTATACGCATAGATCACTCGATAAAAATAGCGGTCGAGATATTACAAATTATAAAAAGCCTAGATATCACCTAATTATTTATAACCTGAAATGTTCGAGCTTTGGATTAATTTTGTATCTTTTCAGGTCGAGTTGGAACCTTTTAATAACATATTGTACTTGTACATGGGGTAGATCAGTTAAATATTAGGTTTTATTATATGCTCTGTTCAACACGTGAGATATGCATTGAAAATACCCTCGTATATATATATATATAAATTTGTTTTACAAATTATGATTTCACGAGTAAAAGAAGATAGGATAGGCTAGCTAGCCGATAGGGATAGGTACATGGCCCAGCAGCTTAAAAGAAAAATTTTCCCAAACACACGGTACGTGCGTGTGCAGCATGGTAAGATGAGGTCACGTGAAATGCGCGTGAGGTGGGGGGAGCAATGATGACTTTGGGTCGTAGAGTCAGAGAAATGACGTGAGGCGGAGAGAAGACAGGGGAAGAAAAGAAAGAAATGGGGTTATGGGCGCGAGGCGGAGGGGCAGAGGCAGGGAAGGCAGAAGAGGAAAGAGAAATAAGTGGTTTACCAATGATCAATAATGATAGCCGGTGGAGGCCAGGGGATTGTGGGACCCAATCAAAGGGACACGCTGCAGCGTTGTAAGGAGACAATTTATACAACAGCAATCATTTGTACATCGGATGTTATATTTTGTGGGTTGGGGGGTTTCATTCTTTGAATTATCATTTCACTACTCCCGTCCCCACCCTTCCATCTTAATTATTACCTGATTCTGTTGTGTGGTCTCTACCATGCTCCGTCGTTTTGCCTCGCTACACTTTCGTACGTACTCTCTTCTTCTTTTTTTTTTTTTTTTTTTTTTTTTTCTATATATATTATTTTTTATTTTATTTTGTTCTCCGTATTCAATTTGATATCTTCCACGTTAAGGATTAGAGATTTGATTAGACTGAAATTAGTCCGTTCCATTAAGTTACATCATAGCACACTCTGGAAGGAACCAAACTAATTTGTCAGCTAGTGGTGAGATTAACTATGGGTGTCGTGTTAATTTTTTTTTTATATTTATAATAATAATAATCATAATAATATTGCCAGAGTCATGCTGTTTATGGGACGAAATTCAATTTAGTTAGACCTCTATTTATTTATTGGACAATTAACCACTTTTATATTTTATCTCTTCGAATAACTTATAAATTAATGTCCTGTTCAGACTCGAAATATAGTATAATTATGGTTGATGTATTTGTTTGATAGTCCCGTAATGTTGGTGATTTACGAGATAACATAACGAATAACAGATACATATAGCATAGACAAAACTCGGTAGCAATGGATTTTGTTGTCTCTTTCGCCACTTGTCTTAGAAAATTAGACGTGCCTTGTCAAGTCATGAATGCTTGGTCCTCGTTGGTTTTGAATTTATTTAGTTTTCTGCCGGGACTATTTAACCCAACATTTACATGATTGCTCATCGTATCATAATCATCTACAAAAATAAAATATATATTAAATATATATTCAGGAGTTCAAATTATTATTTATAAAAAAATAATGAGTCAAATCGATTTAAATAACACGCACGTTAATAAATGTCCCGATTTTTTTTTTATCTGTTAACCCAAAAAGCTTTTTACCCAAATGAATCCGATTATGAATTACCAACATTAAAACTGGGGTTGAATTTACTTATTTAAAAGAATAAAAAAAGGGGCTGAAATGATAGACCATTCATTTACATGGCAGAAAGTCATGAGGGGATGAACATTCGAAGATGCCCTGGGGGATTGAGATGATTTTGTTCAGCGTCCTTCGTGGTTATCCTCTACGCATTTAATCCGGAATTACCTGTAATGTCCTTAAAAGCCTATTCTATGACCTATTCTTTTAGGGCTACTTCCGGCAGTTCGGCGCAAAAGGTTTGATACAAAACTTAAAATGATGTGAAAGATCAGCACCCAGCCTTCATCTTTTTCCTGACAGAGAACGATCTGATAGAAGATACTGGAAGTGAGGAACAGGATCTTCATGATTTGGCATAACAGAGCGGGCCTAGCAAACGGTAAAACTAGCTGTCGGGTAGAGAAGTTCACCCTCTGGTTTGGCGCAGAAGGGGGACGACTTGTCAAAGTTTAGCAATCATGATTTTATAAGTTTTTTTTTTCGGGTGCATTTTGTCAGCATCGTGAATGTGTGGTGACCAAGATTTCTTCCTTTTGATGCAATCTCCGTCCCACTGTCCGCTTCTACGAGCCTCTCTCTCTCTCTCTCTCTCTCTCTGTGTCTGACCAATTTCTTATCAACCAGTTCGGAAGGAACAGAACTTGCTGGTTAATACTTTCTGGTTCTGCAAGGACCATAGTTACGGAGAATATGCAGTTCCAGAAAGGTAGCTCTTGCACACTGCCAAGGGAATTAACTTCCTCTGCCTGTACTGGTGGGGGCGGTGATATCAACTGAAATTCTATACTATTTTTAACGAAGAATGAATCAAATCGTTGGGGCGAGTGAGCATAAAATGCATTGATTTAAACGAAAAGAAAAGAAAGACAATTTTGATGATGCCTAGTACTTATAGAATATAGATATAATTATAGTCGTTCTTCCCAAAGAACACAGATATTATTGCAGCCCTTATTGGTGTTCCTACGCATGCTTCTACTGTTATAATAAGAGACTGATTTCATTACAAAAATCCTCATGACTGAGCCCTCGCCATTTTAATCATATTTTCAGCACAATTTTGTCTTGAAGTTTCATAATAATCTTGGTTTGATTGGTCATAATGATGATACTATATGCGTTTTAAGACATCTCAACGTTTATATTCGGATATTGGTCGGTCTCCATGGAATGGTTCCTGGAATATGTTGTTTTTCATTTCAACGGTGTCATCATAACCTCAGTAGAAGCCGGTCGCTAAAATTTCAAAAAGAGATGAGGGAGTCTTCTTTTTTTATATATTGTTATAAATATATGGTATAATTTAATCATATAAATGATTGCAGAGTGCAGGCAGCAGTGAATAATCATGGTGTAAAAAAGAGCTTTATTAAACAAATAATTGCTCTTTTTTTGTGATTACCAAGATGAGTGCCCCCAAGCTGCTGCTGGAGACACAATAGCATGCAACCCTGGAAATGGAAGGATCTCTCTGCTCCCTCCGTAGACATCATCATTAGGCCTTTGTCAAAGCTTTTCTTTTTTTCATTATCATAGTCATAATCATCACGACTATCATCATCATCGTCACCGTTGCAGTTTTTACCTTTTTTCTATCCTGGAATGCTGCGGGATGCTGGGACACAATGGGGACAACCGACCCTCAAAAACTTCTCCTCCCGTAAACACGCATCGGCTTTTTGTAACCCTACTGCTACACTTTCAATAATTTCTAATCTTAGTAGCTCAGAAAGGAAATAATTGCAATCCGAGTACCCTATGCATTATTTTTCTCCTGCCACTGACGAAATTTGAATAGTTGATTTCGACCCATGTGCTTATAACTATTCGTTTTCTGATATATATGGATATTTTTTCACCAGATATGAATTGGCCGGAGAAGTTCTTTGGTCTCTGCGTTCTGGAGAGTGGGTGCTATCCATTGATAATATCTGTTACAAAGTACGTCACACCAGCAGACTTGGTATCCTAGTTCTGCATGCTTTTGAATCGGTCATACCTGGTTTTTAGCAGCATAATATTCAAAATTCTGTTGATATTTCTCCGGACCATTCGACTAATTCCTCGTACATGGTTCTTGGATTTTAAGGTCAAGTGATAAGAATCGGTAAAAGCAATTAAAGTCTCTGGTCTGCACTATGAGGTGTTCATGAAACAAAAGAGAGGAAGCTTCGGTTAGGATCATATCCCTTGTGAGTATTGTCAGGGGGAGGGAGCACAAGCAGCCACAGAACCCCACCCGCAACAGCATCGAACATGGGCTGCGTGGTAGAAGGTGGCCCATTTTCAAATCAGGGTTAAGATGGGTTATACGAAATGGGGCCACTGTTGATTTCTGGTTTAGTAATCGTGATGGTGTCGGCCTAATTCGGGTTCTGATCTCTGGCCCTTCGGTCAGCGAAGAGGCTATCTGTGTACAAATTCAGTGAAGCATATTCATAATATGCTTATAATTAATTAGTCCACCAATTGAAGGCCGCGGGTATCCGCGAGCAGCATAGCAACACCAGAAATCAGCATGGTCTACCGAGAGGGCAACTCGTGTGCTGGCGGATTGGACAGGAAAATGATGCAAATCCTCCTGTGTTTTTCAATTATGAAGTCCCCCGACTAGGTGGCTTTTGGGCAATGATGAGGTCTGTAGACCAGAGGACAATGGGATGGCTTCAAACACACTCTCCCGTGTGCTCAATCATATACTCCCCCGCGTACCCCAATCATTCCGTTCCTACTTCCTACTTCCTTTCCTTTTCTCACACTTTTGAGACCACCGTCCATTGTCGAATCCTAACTAAAAGAATAACATACATCGAATTAAGGAAAAAGAGAAAGAAAGAAGAAGAGAAAGCTCTACTTTATGGTTTGGATCATCATCATCCTCGTCATGATAATGTTGAACCAGCCATTACACCATCTCATGCTCATGCATACCTGCATTAATGGGACCGAGCAATTGGAATATGGATCATACAGAGCATTGAAGATATCTGGTATCAGTAGCAGGCGTTCTACGAGTCCAATCTCGCTATTATGGTGCCAATAATGCCCGAATAAGAATTACAATCTCGATATTATTCTACGATCCACATTATTGCCTGTGAGTGTTCGTCCTCTTAGGCTTCTAGTGAACGCTGGCCATTACTGTAATAGCAATAATCGTACCTGGCCAACTTGCCTTAATTGGGATCCCTATTTCCCTTTGGTTAGGAATTATTGAAGGGTCTGGAAATGATGATACTGTATTTGAAGCTCAGGTAATTGAGCCCAACATGTTAGCAGTGCGCGGAGTTAGGAGGGGGGCCAACTCCCGAAGTAAAATGACAGAAATTTTTTTTTACTAAATAATGTAAAAAAATATCATAGAGTTAAAATATTGAAAATTAAGGACTAAAATTAAATTCATTTGGTATTACAAATCATACGAGGCCTGATCTAAAAATCTTAAGCCCATGACAGAATTAGTTCTCACCACATGACAGATAGTTTGCTTGGCTCAGTCAACCCCAACCTTAATTCCTCGGTAAAGCGCACAATAATATAGCGCCTACTATTCTTGCGCGCTACATATTTGTCTTCTATTTGGTAGTCAAAACACTTATCTACAAAATTGCAACCAATCAATTCCTCATACTATTTAATGTTAACTACCTATACCAAATCTCCCTCAGAGCACCCCCCCCCCCCCCCCCCCCCCCCCCATCCCCCCCCCTCCCCCCCCCCCCCCCCCCCTAAGCCTGCTTAGCCTTTACAACTTTTCCCCTCTCTTTGTTATTGAAGGAAGACACCTTAATTCTATCTTTACTTCGCCTTTAAACAAGAGTTCTAAAAAAGAAAGCACATGTTCAAACACTAGACTCCAAGATGGCTACAGAATGCCCCATCCATAGAATATCACAAGACCTTGAACATACGTCCTTCTTACAAAATTTTACATTACTCAGCATATTCTCCTTATGATAGCTATTTAATAAAAAGCAACACTCAACAATCTTAACAGCACTAGACATCTTCAATCTAAACAGCACATATTTTATTATATCTGTGTGTATATAAACCTTCAATCACGAGAAAATTAATACTCAAAAATGAGATTCCCTACTTCTTCAAGGAAATTAAATCACTCGTCTCTTGACGCCAAATAATCAATTTTCTTCAATCTCCCTGAACCAAATCCCATAGCTAGTATTACGCGGACATGATCGGAATCAAGAGGACACTAGCGATCAAAGAAAACAGCCAAGTAGCAAGAACACAAGACCATCACAGGCAATGCCTCAAAAAGGCCAAAAGAACCAGCACATCCGCTGTCCTTTTAGTAGCTTGGATTTCACTAGCATGCTACACAAACACACATTTACCCAATCAGCCATCAACACACTTATCTAGTATAATATATATTCAACATCCTACTTGACCCAAGGCCAAGGTTCGACCCTCCTCCTCACCACTCCAGTTAGCTAAAGTTCTCAATCGGCTCTTTATTTGTCAAAAAACGTAATTTTCAACATCCTGACTCCTTGTCCCAATGTTCCAATGAAGAAGTCCTTACAACCCCTCGTAAGATCCAAGAAAGCCATTAAAATATAATCCATCCCTCCAGCAACGGACCCGGAAGAGAGCTCTCAATATGCAGCTCGTCCCCCAATGCTTTCATGCTGCCGAATTGCTTGAATCATGAGTTGGTTTGTACG
The DNA here is from genome assembly GCA_003952965.2 of Morella rubra. Classification (NCBI taxonomy): domain Eukaryota; kingdom Viridiplantae; phylum Streptophyta; class Magnoliopsida; order Fagales; family Myricaceae; genus Morella; species Morella rubra. Next base: position 11,715,264 of record CM025850.1, on the reverse strand, counting down.
TGGTTGACGCTTTCTCTAGATTCTGATCACTGATATTGAGAATCAATCAAGAAGCTTTCAACGCAATATTCGATCCAATCTCAGACTTCTTGAACTCAGAATTTACGTTCATAGCTAGCTTATTCAACCAGGACTTTTTCAAGACAGAATGAAAAACATCCTCAAGAATGTGGAAAACATTCCCCAGAGACAGAAAATTACTGTCATATTTGTGAGGCTTCAAACATGGTTTGTTCAAATAATGGGCATATCTCTTGAAACACCGCCTTCTGAGATACAGAACAAGAAGAAGGGCAACCAATTTGGCATGATTTCTAAAGGATGATACTTCTTTGACATCAGCTGCCCCCGCTTTGGTCATCAACCAGACAAGTGGGTACTTTTTCTAAAAACATTGAATCAAAGCAATTTGCCAAATAACTCTCACCTGAAAGTGCTCGATCATGTGAAATTCCCAAGTATGTTTTCTCGAGTCATAATAATCCACCCTCTAAAATCACGACTCACTATTGCAGCAAAGACAATCATGCATCCTTCTGGGTTGGTGTCTCGTGTTGTCTCTGTTTCTGGTTCAATACGCAGTACTACGTTGTTGTCGCTTAAATCCTAGATGACAATGAGAATGGTGGGAACTCTAGCACTAAAAAAGGCAGTTGTGTGCTAACATCTATCACCGGAAACACAAGATTTCATTAAAGGACGACGGAGTTGTACCGTGGGAAGCTTCAAAAGATGTTAACGTACAATTAAAATCAGGGAGTAAGGAATGCCGAGTTGGCAGAACATAGGCCGGAAACTTCCTTAGGAGGAGAAGTTCATGTTACAGGCCACATGTGTACTCTCATGTTTATAACTTTTAAAGGCAGTGATATTTCCGAAGACTACTGATTGCGTGTTTTGTTCGACACATCCACAGAACAAAGAAACCAAAAAGGAAATGTACCACTCGGTGATGTTCGTCCACTTAACGCAAAATTGTTTGTCAGCCATGAAGATTACAAGCTGCTTTCTGTTCTTACAACGTAAACTATGTTTGATTCGGAGGAGGAATAGAGTAGGTTGTTCATTGAGATGACACAACGGGTTTCTAAAGCATCAAATACTTGCCTTACTTTTGAGTTTACATTGGAAAGAGGAGGAAAACCTAGTAGGAAACGTTAGATTTCAATATGGATTTGGGTGTCATTCATCGAACAAAATAATTGAGCGATTGTAGTTGGCTTGATATTTAATTGCTGGGAAATCTTTTCAAATAGGGGACCAATCCTTAATTTGATGTTTCTACGTTACATGAGAAGAGCAAAAATTTTCAATCCCACACCACCTGTCGTAAACAATTCCAAGAGAACTCCGACATTCTCAATAGGTTGGTGCCGATTCAAAGTCGAATCAAATCCTTGCACGGCCCAAGAGCACTTGCAATTTATACCCAGACAAAGTTTTAGGAAAGCCATTCACACATAATGAAAGAAGATGAAACTCCAACACTTGGAAAATGGACTAAAGAAGGTTAAATCAAACATTTTTGGGCATAAATGTTTCTGGAATACTAAAGAAGGTTAAATCAAAACCAACGACATGAACTACTGTTAAAGACAAATTGCAACAACAATTCCAGCATGAAAATTATATTAGCTACCAACAAATAGAAAGTTATATTAGCCATACAATAATGCCATAAATTATAGGTTTGCCAACTAAGTTTCAAGAAGACTTGGAAAATACAGAACTCGAACATTTAGTACTTCAAGGTTGAGAGGTTATGTACAGCAGAAAGTAATACAAGGAGCTTAAGAGTTCCACTACAAATCTGATTTCCCATACAAATTGAAAGACCAACCCCTTGAAGAAGAAAGATAATATTTCAATCCAGATATTCCAAGCAGCAAACCGCTGCAATAGTTTTATAATCACCTCATGATATTCTACAGGGTACTAGCAAAAGGTGAATACATTAAAGAGTTAAAGCAATACAAAGGCAAGGAGCACTTGCATATTTTGAGTATTTTCTCGAGTGACAGTAGGATATTTGGATAATAGGATAGAAAAACTCCTTTTCATATCAGCCGTCTTCTTCTAGGTGCACGAGAATCTCCACTGTCAACATCCGAAGCCCTTGAAGCATCACTTCTTCTTCGGGAAGATGAGGTTGAAAGGGACACCATCGAATCGATTTCCATAGCAGTGTCCACCTGACTTTCTGAATTAATGACAGCGGCAATGCTTGAGAAAGAATCTCTATCATCAACTGGTTGGGGTTGCTCTTGATTTCTACCTGCAGGATGGTGACGAAAATATGTTTCGACTAACCTTTCAGCAGAACTCAATGCAGACGAGAGAGAGTGAAGTGTTGCTCTGTGTGATTGTGTTCTTCGAAGTAAAAGGGACTGCAACCGGCGGTTTTCTCCTGTCTCAGGACTACTAATGTCACTCTGAGTTAAATCCACTACATCATCAGGAGGAGGCACCGGATTTTGCTCTCGACGAGCACGAGAGGTCAAAAACCGATTCAACAGGGAAGATCTTTCCATTGTTTCGCGTGGGGCATCAGGGTCTTGTGGCTGTACAAAGTCCCGGGTCAAATCAAACCTATGTCCAAGGCGACGGATCATCTCCTCAACTGGGAAATTAAATGCAGTTCTCTGAAGGGTTTGCCTCAAACTCTCAACCCGCCGTGCATGAGGCCTAGCAGGGATCTTTACACTTGAGTCCTCCTCTGGTTCGCGAATATTCTTCCCGCGACCATAGATTGGTGTCACACTTTTGATTGTCACCTCTCCCTTACATACCGGACATTCCTTTGCGTCCGAATGGACATGCAACCATCGGTAGAGACATGGCCAACAAAACAAATGGCCACAACAAGTCACAACAGGGTCCCTAGCCAGGTCCAAACATATATGACAGTCGAAAAAGCTCCCATCATTTCCGCTACCCTTTTCAACATCATCATTTTTCTCTGAGGTCTCGTCAGCCAAAATCCCATTGAAATTTTCGCATGTTTTGGGAACCTCATTCATTCTTTCCTCAGCAGGCGCACTACCCTCACCCATCTGCAGTGTACTCCTATCACCAGTATTGACCATCAATTGGTTCAATTCCAATGTGATGGTCCGAGCTTCAGGCGGAATTTGAAATTGCCGCCATCTCCTCCACCGCTGTCGAGCTCGAAGCCTAATAGCATCCCTAAGTCCATCAGAAGGATCTTCAACCCAGTCATCCAAATTCACGGGGTCAGTCGGTATCGAGCCTGATTGGGGCTCGGGAATAGGACCCAGGTTCAAGTCAAGATTCATTGTATCAGATGTCTCCTCACCCATCACACACTGAACAAATCCAGATTAAAACACCTTTTTTTTACCTCAAATTCAACAACGGCAGTTCAAAAACCGCAGCTGTATTCTACAATAGAAAAGCCCTAAATCAAAGAGCTCCCCCAATTACTCATACAAAATAAATTCGATACAACAACCCTAAATTACGGAAAAAATGAGCAACCTCAACATAAAACCCCCGCTTTATAATAAAATTGAAGAAGCACAGTTCAAAAACCCTAATTCGATTCAAATTTCACCTCCCCAGAAGAAAACCGAAGCAGCAACGCAATCGAGAGCTTAAACTAGGTCTTAGGTAACGAAAATGGTGACTTTAACATCTTAGAACTCTTGCCAATGATGGTGGATAAACTCTGCGGGTTGATGAGAGGAAAGAGAGAAAGAGAGTTAAAAGTGAAAGGTGGAGAAGAAAATTCAACACCTGGGTCTATAAGGATCGAACTTGATGATCAACTGTGACTCATCTGAGTTCGAGAATGAGGTGGCTATCTCCTGACCTGGGTTGGCTCCTAGTCGAGTCGAGTCGCCATGGATGCGGCTCCCATCAGGTCAGCGATCTGGGCCACAGAGGGAGAGAGATGAGGCTCATGACAGAGGGTTGAGATGAGAGTATGAAATGGATGCAAAGTCGCAGCGAAGAGAGAGGGGGAGACAGCGAGAGAGAGATGGAAATATTCGGGTGTAATCTTTGGGTTCATTTGGAGTGTAATAGACAATGAAATTAACGGTTACGATGAAGTATCTATCCTGCCAATTGATCATGTGAACAAATTTTCAGTGCAATCAACGGCTCAAAATTGACTGACTTCCACTTACAACCCAAAGACCTCTGATTTGAGATTCTATGGTTGCAAGTCCCCACTTCCATACAGTCGATATGTTCATTAGGCCAAAAAAAAGAGGGGAATTTTAGCATGTTTAAATGAGTTTTTTTTTAAGAAGTAGCGTAGATCTTCACGGATTCGCCCTATATTGTAAAAATTTGTAAAAAATTATTGAAATTTATGAGTTCGTAAAAAAGGTAGTTGTAAAAAATAAAATAAAATTTTTTCTGTGGATCCAGACTTAGCCACTGGTTCGTAAGAAATTTTTTTAAAAAAAAATAGTTGAAAATTTTTCATTACCAAATATAACCTTAGTACATCATGATTTTATACGCATTTAAGAGGATACAAATTGCAAAAAGATGAACTTAATTTAAATCGAGTCTTATATATATATATCCATAGAGATATTGGCACAACATAAATATTTTATATTATTTAATATTTTACATGCAAAATTTCATACATTATAGATTTTACATAAATTTATATATTGTGTCTCTAGAAAATTACAGATAAATTATATTTACTCTGTTCATTTCGTAATCATGAGCTGCTATAAATAGTTATGTCAGTCTCAGTTTTGATGTTTTTACAGGCCTGAATAATTAACTCATTCCAATAATAAAATTAATGCATGCGCCAGTATATGGATAGCGAGAGTATGATCTAAATAATAATACTTCGGGTCTTCTCTTTTTTATTCCACAAGATTAAATATTTAATATATTTTATTATCCACGTATATACAGGGAAAAGTTTTATCATCTCGAGGGCAATACGGTGATGACAAAGACTTGAATTCGAACATAGATGCTCTTAGATCCACTTAGAAAAAAAAGAAGAAGAAGATGCTCTTAGATCCTAATGGTATCGCCAAGTATGCCAAAGCATGATCCACAGGATCCATACGCGTCTCCACTATATGCTAACAAATCTTTAAGGATTCGTGATGAAGTTTTGTTTATTTGACAGCACCATTTGAACTTGTTATATATATATTTTTTCTTTTTCCTTCAGATTTAAACTTGATATATCTGATAATGTGATGTATAAATTAATTAGTATGCGAGAGAAATTCAATTCGGCAGATCTATTAGAGTGGAATTCACCTAAGAGATTAATTTTTTTTTAATATTAATACTGTCTTCCGAACCACAATATCAGGTAAGTTTAATCTTACTGTGAAATGACTTGAGAATAAGCTGGTCCAACCTATCGGGTGCACCGAAACTGTTGAGTAACATGTGCGTCGGACCTTTTAGTACTTTCCAGCATACGACCAAAACACAACCCGTTTGAGTGGGCCAATGCCCTCTTTGCACTTCCTTTCATTGGAAGAGCTTTGAAAAACAAAGCTGCTCACAGAGAGACGTAATATTGGAATAAGTTCATGGGTCCAACCAGAGATTAACATATATATTCCATTTAAACCAAAGGTACCTTAAAGATATTGATGTCCTGACCGACACCCACTCCGCAACCCAAATTGTGTTCGAGGTGACGAAAGATTAAAAAAGTTGTCTGCTTTATCTCCATCTTCCAATATCAGCAATTATTGACATGAGTACTGTTCTAAACATTCAGGTGCCAGTCTTTGGACTTTAGATCCCAAACTGTTTATTATTCTTTCTTAGCTGATAACAAATACATGAGCTTCCCGTGGTGTTCTTCAATTGAGATAACACGCACGTAGGCTAGACAACGGAAAATCTAACAGTTGGTATAGCTTAGCTTCCATTAACCTTCTTACAGTCCGACCTAATCTCTCCATTGCTACCCGTTAGCGGGCTAATATTTCCCATGTTGATCATGGACTGAGCAAAGCTTTGAAAGAAAGCACTTTGATTGCTACTGAAGCTGTTAACAATGGAGACTGTTGCAGCACCGTTTGTAGAAAACAGTTCTTGGTCTGATTGGAGAAGTCCTCGATTGTTCTGGAGATTGGTGAAGTAGCTATTATCGAAGCTATCAGGTGTTCCGGGATCAAGATTGGCTAGAGCAGCTCCATTCCCATTCTGTGGACATGTTTGCTGGAGAGTAGACAAGTACGATGAGTTTAGTGTTGGGTCAGGATTTCCCGTGCCACTAAAATTGTAAAGCCGGTTGCTGAATGTGCGACATTGAGCACGTCCAAACGTGTGGGCACCTGTCAAAGTTATCAAGCATGGTGAATAAGATCCAGAAGTGGTGCACCAACTCAAACTTCCAATGATTTTTTTTAGCTTCTATAAGAAAAAATATTACCGGATAATGCAACGAGATCGTTGGTGTCTAGACCAACTGCAGAAAACTTGGAAGTGATGTTGGATAAGCCTTCGAAAGGAGAGGGAATAGAAGTATTGGCTCCTGCCTGGTTTGCAGTTAGGCTGTCCCTTCTCCCTAGTAATACGCTCCATGAAGGACCTCCTGACTGTGCATATATACATAAAAAATATATATATATATATATATAGTCATGAGTCTGATGATCAGTAGAGTAATGAAACGAAGAATAGAAACCTACTCCCTTACGTCCTCTTTTCTGCCCTTGGAAAACAAAAGAGACTTACCAAAGAAACAGAAGCTTCAGCAGCAAGGGCGAGAAGGTCAGCACAGGAAACAACACCAGGGCAAGAATTTTCAAGAGCAGTCTTGATGTTGTCAACAACGTCAAATCCCCGGGTGGAGTTAGTATTTGGACCAGCGTTTTTCTCGCTTTGAATGTTTGCACTGTCGTCCAACAGAATTGACGCATCGCATCCCTAAAACATAAAACCACAAACACAAACACAAACTGTTGATCCCTAGTTTCGACTTTCTAAACTATGTAAACGTCAAACAGATCAAAATCGAAGCAAGTTGGACAAATTTAGAGCTTGAGTTTACGTTAACAAAGCAGTCATGAAAATGGAGTCGGATGAGACTGGCCCCAATCCTCGAATCAGATTGCAGAGCCTGCTGAACAGCGTTACTCACAATGCTAGACACATTGGGGCATGTGCTAGCATAAAAGGTGGCAGTCAATTGGGCGTTTGATTCATAAAGCGTTGTTGTGAAGAAAATGGCTGCCACTACAAAGGTGGTGGTAAGAGAACACATTGTGCTTTTGTTTCCTCTCTACCTGTTAGTGAGGGAAAAAAAGGGTTCTAAGTTTGTGATCTGTGACACTGGGGAACTTGCGTAGCATTATATATATATATATATATAGAAATATGTCACTTTATTCTACATAGCTCCCTGATAGCGAAGTCTATGGCCTGGCATGAAGCTGTGCATGTAAGAGAAGCATGCATAATAGTCAACAAAGTAAAAGTTGGATTTCAGTGTCAATGATTTTCCGCTTTAACTGGGTCTCTCTGTCTCCCCCCTTGTATCATTTCGAAAAGATCAGTCTTCAATTATACTCATTAGGTACAGAACGGAGCGGAAGCGAAGAAAATTGAGACCAGACAGATTAAATATTGGCCCTCTCTCTCGGCCAGCTAAAAGGAGTTGAAATGTTTGGTTCTTAGCCTAACTCAGTTTCAGTTTCTCCCATGGTAAAATATTCTCTGCAGTGAACTTCAAAGAAGATTAAAACAACATTCACGTATCTGACTGGTACACGAGTCAATTGGATCGGTTAAGATTCTCTGAGGAATATGTTAATAGCCATACTTACTTAATTAGTGTGTTGGCTACAAAGGGAAGCTGGTCATATTGGCCCTCTCTCTCGGCCAGCTAAAAATCCATTCACTTGGCATTTGTCACGATAGCCGACTTGCCTGTTGTGTGTGATATCCGCGTACAGGGTCGTTTCTAAAATAAACGAGGCCTTAGGCGAAACTATAAAAAGAGTCATTTTATAATAAATTATAAATTATTATATTAAAATATAAAATATCAATAAATTTTAGTTAAAAATTATTCTTTTACTTTTTGATATGAAAAATTACTTATCAAAGTTTTGTATTCAAGATTTGTTAATAGATTATTTTCAATTGATAATATAGTTAATCCATTTAATCTTTCTTGCATCATAATAGATTTTAGATATGATTTTATTAATTTTAGTTTTGAAAAATTTCTTTCCATAAAAGCAACAGCTTTTTTTTTTTAAAATTTATATCCTGATTCGTATTTTCTATTAGACAAATAAAAGTATAAAACTAATTTAAAAGTTGAAAGGTTAGGATAGTAGCACCTATGATGAAGAATTAAGAAACGGCTAAAAGTTGGAAGTCTTTTTTTTTTTTTTTTCAATTTTAAAATTGGAAGTCATCTCCTTTGAAATTTTGAATTATGTTTTTCTTTGCATTAAATGGGGATTTCAAAATGTTTAACTGATATTTTTAGACTTATTTTTTCTTTTGTTAAGTTAAAATATTCTAAATTGGGGACTATAACCTATTAAATATTAATTAAAATAGAAAGTTGGGGGCCTTCCTATTTTGGTGGCCTTAAGCAACCGCCTAGGCTGCTTTTGCTCAGAGACGCCCCTATCCACATACGCACATAATCTTAAGATCTAGTGGCTCGAATGCTGTTCATCTTGGCAACATCTTTGGGTAACATTAATAACATTCCACACAGCGTTCATACGAGCTAACTGTGCAAACATCTTCAAAAGCTAGCTCAAGGGGAGGGAGCCCTAGAGATACTCATGTGGGACTGATCTCATACTCTCATCTCTCTAAGTTTTCTCTCTTGTTAACTTTTTATATTAAAAAAATAAATAATATGGAACATTCATTTGACCAATGGTAAACCGAGGCGGCTCAACATTTTTGAGGCCTTAGGCAAATCATAAAAATGAGTCCTTTTTAATTTTTTAAAAAATTTAAAAATTTAAAATTGAACCATAAATTTGCATCTTGCATTTCTAGATGCAAAATTGCTAATTAAACTTTTGTATTCAAGTTTACCTAATAAATCAGTTTCGATAAATAAAACTGCTAAACCGCTTAATCTATCGCGAGACATAGTTGTTTATAAATAATTTTTTATAATCTTTAGTTTTGAAAAACTTCTTTCTTTAGATGAGGTATGGTAAATAATATTCGATATGCAATAAAACTATTTGAAAAATAATTTAGGTCTTTTATTAGATTAAGATTTTTGATGATTGCGCTTTAGAAAAAAATGTCTCGATGGTTTGGATTTATTTTTGGAATTAAAAGTTTTAAAAGAAGTTTAAATTCAAATTTATCAGGGAAGATATTGCTTTATTTTCAATTTTAATTTTATAAACTAATTTTTAAATATTCCTATTTTGTAGGCCTTTTATTAAGTTTTATATGGAAAAAATTTAGGCTTTTTTTCTTCCTCTTAATTTTAATTTTATTATAATATAAAACCTTCATAATTAAAATTTGTAATTTTACTATATTAGACCTTCATAATAGGGCCTTCCTAATTAGGGGGCATTGCCTCACTTGCCTACCCTTTTTAGCCGCCCCTCGGTAAATAACTAAATATTCCCGATTCCACATGCCACCAATCACTCCTCTGAAATTAATTTGAAATCAAGACTAGGTAGATGATTTCTGTAAATCACAGCTTTCATAATCATTATAACTAGCTAGAAGACATGGTACGCGTACAACATGGTTGATAGTGCTATTATTTTGAAAAGAGAGTTGATATTGCTAGTTTCTAGGACATGTTTTTCATTTTCAATTTTAATTTTATAAACTAATTCTTAAATATTCCTATTTTGTAGTCCTTTCATTAAGTTTTATATGGAAAAAATTTAGGTTTTTTTTCTTCCTCTTAATTTTAATTTTACTATAATACAATGTCTTCATAATTAAATTTTTTTAATTTTACTTTAATATAAGACCTCCATAATAGGGGCCTTCCTAATTAAGGGGCAACGATTGCCTCACTTGTCTACCCTTTTTAGCCGCCCCTAATAGTAAATAACCAAATATTCCCGATTCCACATGCCACCAATCACTCCTCTGAAATTAATTTGAAATCAAGACTAGGTAGATGATTTCTGTAAATCACAGCTTTCATAATCATTATAACTAGCTAGAAGCCATGGTACGCGTACAACATGGTTGATAATTGTACCAAATTATGGTTGATACTTCTCCAAAACTTTTCCGCAATCAGAGGGTGGCAGCTAGCTAGCGTTTGTGGGTCCATATTAATTCCATTCACCCCGAAAATGAAACCAAAATTTTGTAGCATTCTTATCGGATCGGTGTTTGCACGCATGATCCATTTTCTACTGGCCATCTATGGTGGTACACTCTGATGAAGACCCTACGATTTTCGATAGGTGAAGGGTATTATCTGTTATAGTGATTTCGCTGCTCGGATTATTATCTCTAGTCTTTTCAAATATCCATGCAAACGAAGTTTATTTGTCCACAAAGCAATGCCCAAAAATGTCGCAAATCAAATTGAGTGCAGGCTGCAAAAGCATAAGCTATAGTCTTATACGAAATTAGAGCACTGATGCCTCGGGGATATAAGAACCAAAATGGGCAATTGTATACTATAATTATGCTAAAGATAAAATATCTATTATGAGAATAATGTGCTAGCTAGCTTACCAGATATAGGTATAGAGACTAGAGAGCACATTGCCCCATCAGTACGCACCGTTTTCTTGATACCCCATTTCCTCATACTTCACTTTCACAGAAATTAATTTCAAATTAAGGAAATGGGTATTAGGAAAAATATTGTCTTTTTCTCGCAAATGGGTGCGTGATCTCTCTCCTTATAATCGCAATCACTTTAGAAAGACACGGGCGGGTTCGGTGAGAGTTGTTGATGCTTTACAGCAAACTTTGATTAGTACATTGTTCCGCTGCCAGGCTTGACCAAAGCTACCGATCAATCAAAAGATTCAAAACGATCTCAATTTGTTTCCAATTAAGAAAATGTCCCTACTTTGCTAGCTGTAGGAGAAATTTCAGACGCCTAGAACATCATATGCTACCGACATTTTAAATGTAAAATTTGCTATTTACGTCAGAATTTACGATGTGGGACTCGAAATTCTCTAATTAACGAGATTTAACTGTTTTTCTTTGTCTGGTTCCTCCAAACATGAACGGTACTTCGCCAGTGATTGATCAAACTTCAGAGACAATAATATGTCACCAGGAAGCAGCAAAATAGTTTTGATCTGAGAAAAAAAAGGCACTAATTAATTTGGTTTTACAGAGAAAGTGGAGCCTCCCATTCTAGAAAGTAAAGCAAACGACAAAGCAACCAACGTACGATCCCGAACCAAGTAGTGGCCATTATTTGTTTCGCATTCGATTCTCCACCCTGGCATGGTGGCATCGTCCGTACCATTTTCTACGGATTCATCGGTACCCGGTTGACTCGAAAAACCGGTGCAAGCTCAGCCACATGGCAATCATGCCTCAATATTCATGCGTGCTCCGTCTATGTAATTTTAGAGAGGAAAAATCAGTGAGGTGTAATTTTTTTTTAATCTAGACACACTAATGTACATATAATTTCAGACATTTAGAATTAGCGATATATATTCCAAAAAAGAGAGAGAAAAAACTAAGCGAATAAGAATCTATAAATCGGTCAATAATACGATAAGCATATATCTTTGATTCTGTCTCTTTATTAGTAGAAACAGACCTTTAAAACATGGTGTAAGTTTTAGATAAAATATATACTTAATGGCATCTAATACTTTAATAAAGTTTAAAAGAATCTATCTTGAAAGAAACAGTAGATAAGGTTTGAAACAAGTTCCATGTTGGAACAAATATTGTTCATCCTACTTGTGGCACTTCCATCCGATACAATAAAAGGTGTGAAAAATAAAATTGTGCATAACTATACAAAGCGATAACTGTGATTTAAAAAAATAAATCTAATGTTGGAATCTGTCCATGTTATTTAACGAATCACATCAAGGTTGACCAGTTATTTTGTCTCATCACTTCATTAAATGACATAATTAACTTTGAAATATTATACTTGTTTATTTGAATCCCTTATTTTGTATGACTTTACACATTGATTTATCTTTGCATAAAATCGTTTGTCTTTTCATCCTCAAGTTTTTATTCTCGGACTTTCTACATAATTCAAGCTTTGCGTTTGTAGATTTGGAATCCGAACAAAATTTTAGGATATTTGAATGCTATGGGAACGATACGATTCACCCTCACTCTGTTTCTTTTACATCCACGACTGATCCATGTGTACTGCAAAGACGGCAAGGTTTTGAGGTTTGTATTGTCAGCCAAGTCTGGACTATGTGGTTACTAGCTGAGAATCTAACGTGGCCCAAGCGGCCGGGACCGAAATTTCGTACACACGTTTAAATCTGATGTGACCAGGAAGTTGGGCTGATATAGATGTCCATATGAATTAGTGGGACTTTTAGCTGGGCCTCCACCTTGAGTAGCAAGTCCCTAACCTGCCCACAAAAGAGAGAGAAAACAGAAGTCCCCTAACCTTTTTGATGACGCGTAATAGTACATTTTCACTATTATAAATAAATACATGATATATAAATATTTTAGTGCAATTACTTTAATGCGCTTGTCCTCTTGAGAGTAATTTAGGATACAGTTGTAAAAACACCTTAGTCAGATAGTACAAAGTATACATTTTTTTATAATTTTATCTTTTGATTGTTAATTAATTAAATCAATTGAATATCATTAAGTTTGACTTGAGACAATCTTTTATCTGTTTGTTTTTATTTTCGAATAATGCTTTGTTTCCGCACTATTTATCTTATATGATTGAGTAAGTTTTATCTAGTCTATCACAATGTCCATTAGCCTAAGAGTTTGAGAGAGTTGGGCCTAAAGTTTAACATTTGGGATAGATTGAGAGGCTCAAATTCTCATTCTTTCCTCTTACAAGCAAAAAAAATAAATTAGAAATTGGAGTCTTTCCTATAGAGAGATTCCTCTGATGCTTTTGTTAATCGTCATTTTTTTTTATATCTTTTGTTTACTAATTTGATTATTAGAGAGAGAAAGAGAGTATGAGAGATAGTTTGAGTTAGTCTAAGTACCCCTCTGTTTTGCCTCTTTTTTTCTCTTATATCCTTATTCTTTTCTTGTCTGGGCTGGGCTTTGATGGGCCGCGACTTTGCATCTTTCTCTGTCTCCTCTTTTTTTTCACCAAAGGTCGACGGTGTCAGGATTGGTCCCCCTCTTGAATGGCTTGGGTAGACTGATTTTTCACCTTTTCCTTCTGCCTTTTTGGACCGTTAGTCACTAAGTGGATAGAGAGTAATCATAGCCTCAAAGCATCAATTGTCAGGTTCTTTTATGGACCTTCACTTACTAAAGGGCAGATGTTGCATCGAATGGACTGATCATTGCCTTACTATTTTGGGCCTCTGATTATGAGCTTTTGTAGTAGAAAAAGTTCCTTCTCCATCGTCATAGATAAATCCTCACCTTACCTTTATATTTCTTTTTCATTGGGTCATATTATTAAGGTCAAATCTGCTAGTAAATATTGCACTGTTGATGTCAATTAAACTTGAGTCTTTTTTTTTTTTTTTAGTGAATGAATTTGAGATTGATTAGTAGTTTTGGTAATATTGTAATGATAATAATAGTTATGACTTAAACTGAATATTCTAGGACAAGAGAATACTTCTAAAACCGTGGCGAGATAAAATTTCTAAAACAAAGATTAACTCCGCCCCAAACTTTTGTTTGTTACTTGCGCTGCGTGATGTCGTCTAGACCCCTCCTGTTTGCTAATTTTTCTAATTTTACAAATTAGTTTTAGAAGTGGGGAGTGTTTTTCTTGTTTTGTCCCGCGCGTGAGTCACCGACTTTGCTCTGCTAGTCACCAACTTCTCCTGCTAAGACTTTGTTTGGGAGGCACATATTTTTTTTTTTAAAAAATTTTTGTTCAATCTTTGTTTTTCATAAACTTTTATACTTCTCTACAAAGTTTAATCCCTTTTTCCGCAAGCTTTAATATCTTCTTACTAGTTTCAACAATTTTTTTTTTTTATAAATTCTATACACTATCTCCAACAAAAAGATAAAAACAAAAAATGGCCAACAAAAGAATAAAAACAAAAAATGAGGGCAGATCCAGCTCGAACTAGTGAACAGTCGGAGAGCATCTCGGTCGATGTTAAGATGGGGGATCGGACCAGGAAGTGGCGAGTGGGAGTGGGACCCACTTTCTCTCATATTTTTTTTTTTTTAAAATTTTTAATTTTTTAACTCTCCCCTCTTAAAAGTATAAACGATAAAACTACCCAACTCCCATCATTTTGTATTCCTCTTCCCACGTTCCACCCTGGCATCTCTCGTCCGTACCCTGTCGCCATCTTCGTCTCGATTCCCTTCCATACCGCCTACCTCCTCAACCGGTCAGCCTTACCCTCCATCCCCCTCACGCGTGTCGTCCTCCCTCTAAGCCTGACTCTCCACACGTGCGTACTCCCCCCACCCGCATAGTCATGGAAACGTATGCGCCCCTTCTTTCTGTGGTGCAATTGGTGCAACAAAATAAAAGTTAGAGAGAGAAAGAGAACCGAGATATATTAAAAAGCATAAAAATTTCTCTTGGTCTGGGGGTTGTAGTAGTAGTAGTAGTATATGGTCTTGCACTCTCTCTCTCTATCTCTCTCTCCCTTTCTTTCTCTCGACCTCCCTGTGAAATCTGACCTGAAAGATCATCTCCAGGTCTGAGTGCGTGAATACTCTTTCTTTTCAGACCAGCGAAAAGTCTCTTAGTCGGATAGAGCGAGAGATCAAAGATTCAAAATCCCGTCTTTGCACCGATGAGGATCCGGAAACGCCAGGTGCCCTTCCCTCTCTCGTCCCTCTTTCCGGTTCCTCTCTCAGATCCCCACCTCGACCGGTCTCCGGAGGTGCAACTCCAACTCCACGAGCCGAAGGCCTCGCACCCACTTGGAAATCTCACCCCACAAAGCGATAGAGATGCCCAGTTTGATCATCAGCCGTCTGATCAACCCCATCTACTTCTCTCGCCGATCGGAGGGGGAAGCAGTGGCCTGGATTGCTCTGATCATGCTAGTGGGGCACACGAGGAGAGCAACAAGGAAGATTGTTTGGTCAGTGAAACAATCTTCTATTATTAATTTTTACTGTTGTCAGTTTTATGCGGGTTTGTTGGGGTGCACTTTGGTTCAATGTGCCCTAAAGAGGCAAGGGTATGGATTTGCTTGATGCTAAATTCGTGTGCCTAGAAGGGGGCACATTAGGGACAAGCATGGGTGTGTGGATCATATATTTGTTGTGATTTTTCAGGAGTTGTTGCAAGGCGAAGATGAGAGAGGAGGGGAAGAGAAGGGTAATGATATCAGGTAAGAAAGGGAGGCAAAAAAAGCTAACCCATGTTCTGCTTATCTTTCATGAAATCTTGTAGTAAAAAAGGTGAAAAGACGGAGACCCATAACCTGATTTTACCTGCGAGAAAAATTAAAAGAAAAAGGAAAATAGAAAATACTGTAAGTGGAAATACTGTTTAAGGTGTTTTTATATCAGTGTTGGCTAGCCACCATTCCTTCCCATCTAATCTAAAGCTAGTCTTTTTTCTTTTCTATTTTTCTTTTTTTATCTCGATCTTGGCTAACTAATTTGCCCATGCGGTGCACGTTAGCGTGGGTTGATGGTCCCATCTACCATGTATCTGGCTCTATATTGCACCTCTTTTTCCTTTTGGATTTTTTTGGTTGCTGTAAATTTTATGTATGTGGTTGTGGATCTTCTGGGTCTGGTTTGGTTTTAGGAAGCGAAGCATCGTGGGTGCAGAAACAGTTATCGGGGTTATTCAGGAATCAAGTGCTACTCATCCAGGTAAAGGTTATTTCTGAAGATATATTCAGTCGTAGAATCTCTACCATTAGATAGCATCCAATGTTGTGTTATATATGGTCGTTGTGTGGCTGCAATATCATATAGCATCTGGGAGATGGTGTGACGGAGAGAAAGCATTTCCACCGAAGAAGAGGAGGAGTACCTTCGAGAGAAGAGCAAATGAAGACGCGATAATGGAGAAAGAAAAGAAGATGAAGACTAAGATGAAGACGAAGATGAACAAGAAATGTGCCCCACTAAACGATGACGATCAAGAAGATCAAGTGAAAGAAACAAAAGAAGGTCTTGAGAATACCGGTGCAAAAAAGAGGGTTAGAGGTGGTGCACTTATGGAGGGATCGAGGTGCAGTCGTGTTAATGGTAGAGGATGGAGGTGTTGTCAACAGACCCTTGTGGGATACTCTTTATGCGAGCATCACTTGGGCAAGGGAAGGCTAAGGAGCATGACTAGCGTCCGAAGTCGATCCTTGGCTGGCAATACCCCTTCAAAGATGGATGACTACTCCGATCCAACATCCGAATCTTCATCGTCGTTGCTGGAAAACAAACCAAACGATTCTGGTTTAGATAAGGATGGCCGTGACCAGGGTGAGGATGAAGATGATGATCAGAAGAAGCCATCGATGGTCTCGAAGAAAAGGATGAAGCTTGGGATGGTGAAAGCGCGTTCCATAAGCAGCTTGCTCGGCCAAACAAACAACGGGATTGTTGTGGCTGACGATCGATCAGAAGTTATGGGGCGGCAAAGCTAGTGATGATGACTAGCTAATCCGTTTCTTGATCGATGGAAAACGATGAAGGTTCAGGTTTTGACGTTATTTCGCACTTGGTGCAACTACTTTCAAACTTTGTGTTGGCGTTGGATAATGTTACTGAATAACAAATGCTTGATAATTAAGCTGTTTAATTAAGCTATAAGTTTCTCCTTCCTAGCTTTAATCTTTTTATTTACTACTTTGTTGTTCAGGAGTGATATGTTTTCGATATTGAAGATCAAACACACTTTACGGGAGTTTATTTTGCGGTTTATGCATATTTTCTCGCAAATTAAGATAAGTTTTGCCTTTAACAACTAATTTTATATTATAAGGGAGGGAGCCAGTACCCCAGCAGACACATAATTTAGATGTACTATAGTATACAATATCTTTGACCTCAGTATTTTTTGTTTTATATTTTACCAATGTCTCGATTATTATAATTAAGTCGTGTAGTCTTTAACTCAGTTATGCCTACGATATATGCACCCAGTATATATAATTGAAACTTGAATCTTTAATTGGAGTAAAGCTAGCAAATTATATGAAATTAATTAATTATCTACAAAAGTTAAAGCATTTTCAAGTTTTATCAAACTCCCAGTACTGGACCATTGGGATATTATAAGGAAAATAAAATCCGTGGGCTGATTTCTGCGTGATTAATGGACTTTAATCTTCAAACCTAATTTGGAAAAATTAAGCCACGGGGTTAATTTTGGTGATTAATGGACTTTAATTAGCATTTTTTAATTTAATGCAAAACTCTAAAGATTATACCAATTATATTAGAAGAATGATGTAAGGGAGTTAAATAATATATGCATCTCTTTTTTACTTGTTTAAATCTGGCATTTGAAGGAGTTCTAATGTGAAAATATTAGAATATATAGTTTTATGCTTCAAATAATACCAATTGTCGAATAATATATATATAAAAGGAGAAAAAACCAACTGGAGCCAATATTTTTAATTACGCGAAGGGCCGTCGGCCTGATCCGAAAAAGAGAAGCAGCTTATGGACAGTTGGCAAAAAGTCGTGTGACCGTGTCCACAGCTGGGTGGGGTGGGGTATTGCGGCCTGCATTCCACAATATTGAAGATTAAATTCCGCCTCCTAATATTTCGGTGAGATCCTTCTTGTACCAATTTTCCTCTTATATATGTTTGCCGAGGAATATTCTAAAAGAAATACTTTTAGCTTCGCATAAATGGTTTGGGAAGAAATTGGAGCTTAGAAAAGAGCAGTACTTCAAAGTCGTTCGTTATTTGGAACAAAAACGAAATGGAAATATTCTCGATCCCTGTCTTCTCTCTCTCTCTCTCTGTCTCTCTATATTTAATAAGGACTTGCATATGGGTACAGCCGTATAGGTCGCTTGGTTCCTCAACAGTACTCACTCAGTACCCGAGTTAGCCTGAAAAGTATTACTCAGGACCACGGTGCTTCTTCAGGATCTGTATTTATAAATTTTTTTTTTAAACCAGCTAAATTAGACCTAAATCTCATATTGTACAAGGACCCCCTTATGGTTGAGGGATAGTGATTGGCGCTATTTGAGATATATTTTGGTTCTATATATAAATTAAAAATAGTGCTCAAGAAACTAGTTTGCAGTCTGTTTTGAAGAAAAGTCAATGGACATAAAGTAGGTGCTAGCGGTATTAATTAGGAAACATGCGGAATTGGGAATTAATAGTTTCTTCAAGAAGTAATAATAATTAGTATAGAATATGTAAGAAATCTTGTAGATGACATGTGATAGAGCCAAAAATGTTCAGCTAAGTTAGGGATGGTCTCCGTCGCAGTATTTTCAGGTCTAAAGATGACACGTACAAGAGAGCAACAAATAAGGCTAGAGTCACCACGAGGGTAAGACTCTAATACCTAAGTAAATTTTTTTAAATGAGGTGGCGCAATCTGAGCGCTTGAATCGTAAAGATTGAATTTTAACCGTCCATCAGCAGCCATCAGCATAATAAAACTCAGCACTATAACCGAACTCGTAAGCATAATGACTGTTTATCTAGAAAGAGACTCGTACCTGTTCATTTTTATAGAGGTTGAAGTAAACCCGCAGGTCTGTACATGTTTGGACATATGTAATTGGTCCTCGATTTCTCTTCCTATTATTGTGGTTCTTACTTGATTAGATTCGGATTCGATTGGGGTTGGCGGGATGACTTTCCTTCCTTCCATCAACATGATCTCCAACAAGCAGAAACAACGGATGATCAGAAAGCTGAGTGCATGTAGCAATAGACCTCAGGAGGAATGACACTAACGCCTTACGTTTCTTATTAGAGGCACAAAATGAGGAGGTCCAATATTAAGCATCATTAAGGTTGACCACAAAATGAGATTAACAAGCAGAAGTATGACTTTGATTATGGCGTGATACGTATGACTTTGATTATGGCGTGATAATACCCTATACATGTTGCTTCTGACAAAATCTTACAACATGATTAAGCCTCATTTAAGGTTGGCCACCAAATGACATCAATGTGATCTTTCTTTCCTGTCCTGTGGAGTGGAGTAGGGACTAAGAAAATCCGTATAAGATTTAAATCTTGTGTTTCGTAGTTTAGCCTTTCCGAATTCTGGCCATTCAGGCTTATGATCATCCATATTAATTAAGAGTAATCAAAGCCGTAATTAAAGCTCAATTCATCCTTTTAATCCATCCTGATGCTCATTTCTGAAACCTGGATCCTGTTTTAGTTTGTCATTGTCTCACTCTCATTACCCATCTTTAAGTAATTCACTCATATATCTCATAAAAGGTTGTCATGGAGCGGAGGTTAGGAACAATACGTAGCGAATAAGCGATGGTGTAGGGCTTCGGAATTGACATCTCAAAGATTTCTTTTTCTTTTGCAGTCTTCCATCGTGTCCGTATATATATATATATATATATATATGGAAACAAAATAGACATAGTTGGAACAGTTTTCTTTTCAATTTCACCGACATTAATGCGGAAATTCCCACGTAAGAGAAAAGCACATGCGACAGTTGCATGATTAACAAAATATATGTCAGATTGAATTTTGGGTTTTACAATATCTTGTTTGGGTCGCTAGCTAGCAAGATCAGTAAAGGTAATTTTGACTGTGCGTAATTAAGGGACAGATTGAGGGAGCATATATATAACGATGATCTCTACGATAATCTTACCAGTAAAAAAAAAGCATATACTACTTTATCATGTTTTTGGGGCCGGGCCGGGGTCTGCTCAGAATTGATTGTTTCTCCGGAAACTTAAAAAGCTGTATGGTTGATTTTATTCTCCAATATGTATCCCCAATGCCTTGAAAGGAACTGTCGCAGTTGAAGTGTTGCTTTCTCATTCGCTGGGTTTTTAAGGCTTTTAGCAGAAGGATAGATAGTCACTAGCAGTATGATGGAGGATGCGTACGTATAATGTGCTCCTCCTTGACCCACAACAATGACTTTCATGCCCTACAATATTACTTTTCAATTATAAATCCTTCTTTTATGTTTTGTTCTCTTCTTCCTAGCTATATAGGCTCGAATAACTAATTTAATGGGGATAATTAAATTTCAGCTTTTGGCAAGAATGTTCACTCTTTTTTTTTTGTGGTTGGAATTAGAATTGTCAATGCCATTCTAGTGCCTGAACCATCAAATGTGACAAAATAGATTCTTTTGGGATGGAGACAATAGCCAATTAGTCCTTTCTCATAAATTGGGAGAGAATGCTCTCCACTCAGCTGCCGGAATTCAAAGTTGGCTGGAAAATTACCATGGAGAGGACAGCTTACTGCTTACTGGTACCACTTTAAGCGAATTTCTTTCTTGCATAACAAAAATGGATAGTGATATTTGGATATATATATTGTCATACACAAAGAGTATTCATGATGTCTGGTCACGCACGAGAAGACATGACCCACGCAGCGGGAGCTGATTCTCAATATTACGTACCTTTCACCGGTTTTTCTTCGTTCCCTCTATAAGCTTCCATATACGTATTAATTGTGTGGTTTTTCTGGTTTTAATTAATATATGTATAATTTAGTCAGGAACATGGGGCAATCTATAAAGCATATGTCTTAGTATCTTGCTGATCTTGATCTGGTTGGGCAGGCTGACGGCGGTGCCTGCAGGCCATGGACGTGTCCTAATATGTAAGACTACAGGTCCAAACGGTTCGCTATCCTGCCCGACCTTACCTCCACTGAGATAATAAATCCATTGCCGTGGGGGGTACTAGACGAGACGGCCTGCCAATTAGATATTGAACGGATAAGAACTTTTTCGATCACAAGACGTCAAAAGGCTGAAATAGTTTCGGGTTTCTTAGGTTTTCTTTGCCTTTTTATATAAAGACCACTCTCTCTTTCACAAGTATATTTTTATGCCTTTTGCAATTTGATATTGGAGTGAAGGTATATGCAGCCGGCAGAACGTACAGTTGATTAGAAAATGGCGGCCATGGAAAGATGATCTTACAGGCTGGTGCACTGCACAGGCATATGAGATCCATGAAACCTGTACCTATGGTGATGATGATCACAATGACACAATCATTTGATAATTGATTCAACTTTGGGCGCCCTAGGTGGAGTCTGAGGCATGAAAGCCTGCCTTATTGTTTGTATGGGTTCCAGAAAGCTATCTCAGGTTTTATATGCAGTTGGTGAAGTGTATATACAATAGCCTTAAGGTTGGGCATGAGGAAAGGGTGAGAATCATCCTTTGAGACCAGCTTGGAGATTCCCCTGTAATTATTATTATCTCGGTATTTCATAAACTGGCCAGAACATGTCGACTGTTAATGATCTTTTAATGTTCCTTTTAAGACCAAAACATTTATCAACAATATATATAATCCGTGCGCATATTAATTATTAAGGAAGATGGTGATCGTGATGGCCGAGAAACCAGGTCATAAGATTCAACATTGGCTCCGGAGTAAAAATATTGACCGGACGATCGAGTCTTGAGCAAAAATATCTTCGCAGCACAATTTACAAACCAGTACCTATTCCGTGAACGACATAGCCCCAAGAATCCAATTAATATAGTTAATATGTATGAAGACCAGGAAAAACATTCATCCTGAATAGTATGCTGGGATCGATCCATGGAAGAATTCAAACCCACGAAATGATGGCGGCTGTTTGTAGTGGTTGAAAATCTAGTTCTGTAGGACTCCAACCTGGAAAATCATTTGTTGGTGCTGTCCGTTTGTCGTGGGATGGCGCCTTAGACACTCAACAAGGTGCCCTGTTCCCTTTGTGGAATCCCACAAGTTGGTTGGGAACGATCAGTATTGAGAAATGGTTTTACTAAAACCAGTTCAGATATAACATATTGAAATCCTTAAATATAGGATGGTAGGAGTTTAAAAAAGCTCAGCGGCATGACTGAGGACTGAGGAAGGCATGAAAGCAAAAGATCAAGTCTAATGTCGCTTTAGATGGTACCAACCACCTGCAATTCCGAGACTCCAAATTCATCTTCTCCTATAGTGCGTTACAGATAGGTTTGGCAGGCAAAGTGAGGCGTCGGGGAATCGGAGTTCAAGGTTTCTGAAGGCTAAAGTTGCAGATCATATACAACAAACAAGTGCAATTGTGAGTAAATCGATTGTGGGCCGGCTTCTAATTTGCACCGTGAACTTGACCATTCATTTGGGGGGTTTGATGATTAAGAGAAGACTTTAAGTTGTCTGTTATCTTGCATGACGATTGCACGGCTTTTTGGAAGCCAATCTAACCGTTGGCATCTCTTCAAGTCTATGCACAACTGGTCTCAGCGCAGCTGCTCATTGAGTCCTAGTACCTACCTACCCTGTGCTCCACAGTGATAGGTTTTTATTAAGAAAGCATGGTGCTGATCATACATGTAGGTAGTTTAGTGTGAGCGTAATATAGCAAATGCTTTCCTAGTGTAGCCAGACAGAGCAAATGCATGCCAAAAGTTAACACTAAAGTATGATTAAGTATGATTAGAATAATAAGTGGAGCTTTCGTTTTCTATTAATTAGCTGTTTGTTTGTAATTTACTTAATAGCAACGATTTATTATTTTGTTCATGATGATTATATTAGTTTTTGCCGTCCTTCCCGGCCCACATGATTTGTGTTTTTTTATGGCCGGGTTTCATTATTTACAACCTTTCACATGATGTCCTTTGCTTTCGAAAACAATACACAAATATGCATCAAAAGAAATCTATTATGTACGTACGGCTAGGATTAAAACTTGTCCGATTAAATTGGTTTGACCATGATTGATGGAGCCGAGGACCCACATGCATCTTTGTGCTGTGCCCACAAGATCTTGTCCCTGAACATAATTCTACGCCATGCCTGTCGATAAAACCACAGAATTTGTTGTTCTGGTCACTGATCAGTAATTCTTTCGTCATGTATTTTCTAAGATATATGTTAAATTATGATGTCCAAGAGTCTGCAGATATACTGTTAGTATAAATCTCCTGGTCTCGTACGTATGGTTTTGGTGGGAATTTTGATGGGAACCGAACCACGTCCGTATAGATCTCCTGGTCTCGTGAAGTTGTGTAGATTTCTTACTCGTGGTTTTCTTCTGCTAGTCTGAAGTCCAATGGGTTGGTCGTAAAGCTTCTGTTCATTACATATACCATATAAAAAAAAGAGCCAAGTTTGGAAACGCCATTAACAAGTACAGGGGAGAGCTGGGCATTTAGGTGAGTAGGCAGCTTTTTCTCACTGGTTTCGGCTTAGTGGATTATATAGCTGCAAAGCAATATTGCTGTACAATAGTGCGTCTTCTTTTATGAAGAAGCTGTTTGGGGAACGTTATGTCGCATTCATGTTTTCCCTTTACAGCGTGACAACAGTTTTGCATCACTGCTTGCTCCATCATCCTTAATGGATAGCACGAAGACCCCCTGTTATTTTAGGCCTTTTCCGGAGGAAGAGTATTCTATGACTCCCAAAATGGTTGGTGCCTGAAACAGGAAAGACAGATGCTTCCGCAGTTTCAATAATAGAACTTCTCAGGATTCAAAAGAGAGAGAGAGAGAGAAAAAAAAAAAAAAAGGGACCAAAAATGTTGGTCCAAGTCCGAGAAGGAAGGATCCCATTAGTATGACTATGAGCACGCCTCCAAGCTAGTTGCTACGAGGTGGGGCCGTGTATAGAGAATTATCAAAGACCCAACTCGGATAACTTATTATGAAAATACCCCTTATTTATTCAAAAAAAAAATCTCTTTCTATTTTCTAACCCGCTATGCAGCGGCAGCTAAGTCGCCGGTTTGACAAGATGCCTCCAACGAAACGTGCAAATTGGACAAGAGTTGTTCTTGTTGGGTTTCATCCACTCGTTTCACTCAAACACCAACCAAGGGACAAGACACTAAAACAAGACATCGAATTCCTTCATTGATGTTTTCTCTGACTTAATTTGATAGTAATTTGTCACGTGCGAAACTTACCCTTGTATAAGAGTGAGTATCGAAACGGATGTAACTAAAATGATCTATTTTGGTTTCGATACTTACCAGAATTAAATATTTAGTTCTTATTCTATTTCGATAAATACTGAAATACATCCGAAACAGAATTGGAATTTTTGAAATCTGAAATTGGAAATGCCGGTTTACTTATGTGGGCTTTTTTAGCTAGATTTTTTTGGGCCTTAAAGCATTTTGAGTTAGAATTTTGCACAAATTATTTTGTTATACATCATATATTAATAATAAATAAAATATAAAATAAATATTCATCTAAAATAAAATTACAACATTCTAGAATTATGAGGATCAAAAAAAGTTTTGAACAATATTTTAAAATTACAATGTTTTAAACCCTATTTAAAATAAATAAATATTCACTCAAAATTTAAAGTAAAAAATTATAAGGTTGAGCCATATTTTATTAAAAAAAAAATCAAATTGAAAATTTCGATTCCAAAAAATACAAAAAATATATTTCGATCCCGATTCCCGAAACAAGAACCAGAATTACAATACTAGAATCATAACTTGAAATTCAGATATTGGCCGAAATTTTACCCACCCTTACTCTCGTGTTGATTCCATGGGGGTAAAGCTAAGGGGCTTAGGCCCATGGTCTCCCAAAGATCTGGAACCAAACGGGATTCTTGAAGGACAACTGAAAAACTGGCCCTCACGTGGATTGAGCGAAGCCAACGGGCTAGAGGCCCATGGATCTCCAAAGCCGATTTGAGACTCCCCATTGTGGCCCCCAAAAACTTCCAGCCCATAACCCAATTCTGATCTTAACATACGCTAAAACATCCTGGCCCAAGAGTCCATCCCCACCCGAAAGAAAATTGCAATCTCCGAAGACAAAACCCAGCCTGTGTGTTTAAATAATAAAACAGGCCTAATTGTACTAACAATCCTATGTTATTAAAAAGTGACAAATTAATCATTGTGTAAGAAAAAAGACAACGAGGAGAAGGTTAAGGGATGTTTCTTTTATAAAAAATAGTAAGATTTTTTAAATTTTTAATAAAATTATGAATATTTATGTAAATTGGAGTTTTATAAGTTTTTGTGGAAAGGTTGTTGAATTTTTTTTAAAGATATTTAATTTTTATTAAAGTTTGTAAAAAGTTGTAGAGATAGATAATTTGAAGTAATTGTTTAATAAAAAAAAATATTAGAGTTAAATGGAAAAGTATGAAAAGAAAAAATTTATTAAATTTGATTTTAAAAAATATATTAAAATTTGTGTGAAAAATTGTTAAAGTTTGTATAAAAAGTATCGGTTTGCATAGAACTTTTTGAAATTTAGGGTGTTCATTTTATAAATTTTATTAAATAGATTTTATTTTAGCACATGTTTTACTTGATTAAAAATCAGTCCTTCCTTAACTCTGTGGATAGCTATTTCAAAATGCTAACGATAAAGTTAACGGGTCACTTGATATCCACATCACCACCACCACGTGTACAACTAAACCATTGCAGCCATACCAAGGGGATTGGTGGTGATGTGGCCATAAAGTGACACATCACATGCCGGGTCAGATAACTTATGCCATCAAAAACAAAAAAAGAAAAGAAAACAAATGAAACTCGTCGTCGTTTTTCTTACCCCACCAGGGACTAATGGACTATTGGTGCAATTAGGCCAATAAAAAAATATCCCAGCTCGCGCGGCGCGTCTCCCTCTTCTCACCTGACACTGACAGTAGATCTCCGTAAAGGAAGGCCCCGAATCCGTGATCGTCTTTCCCAATCTCCGAGCTGAGCAAAGCTAGCTGGTCCAGGCCAACTGAGAAGTGCTTCAATGTCACGCTTTAACAGTAAAAAAAGAAAACAAATTACACTTTACCTTCTCAACTTACATCCCTATTTGCAATGCATGGTAGATTGGAGAGGAAGATCACGGATTCGGGGCCTTTCTTTGCGGAGATCTACTGTCAAGTGGGGCAGTGGAGTGAATTGCTAAAGCTTTATCTGTTATTAAAATAGCTATGACCGAAACTTTAGGAGGCTGCACTTGGCGATTGGGATATTAAGGGGCGTTTGTTTACCGAAATTTTGAGGAATCTTCAAAAAATTTTAAGAATTTTTTGAAGATTGAAATTTATTGAGATTTGTGAAAAGTTTAAAGTGTAGATGTAAAAGTATGAAGTTTATTGGGGTTTGTGAAATGTATTTGATGTGATAGAAATTTTGGACTCAAAAAAATTGAGCAAACAAACGTCTCCTAAATTCACAAACAGAAACTTCTGCTACTTTTTGTAGTTGCATATGGTGTAGATGTCAGATGCTTGATGCTTGATGCTAATCCATGGATACAAGCAACAGCTGTAATACGAACCCGATGCTTGCATTAAAGTGCAAAAGATTATGTCGAGGATTATTATTTTCAATGTTAGCTGGCTTTTCTTCAATTTTTTTATTGGGAGAAGTTGTCTGTGCATATCTTGGACGTGTTTCTTCCGCGTACCTTCCAGATCTGTCAGATATGTGCACCGAAAGTGCATGCTTTTTACTATAAAAGTTCATTGGATGTCACCTAGACTAGCGCTCAGTTCAGGAGAGGGAAAGCGAGGGGCATTGTATGGCTTGCGATGAAGTGCAGATACTCTGGCCATCTCAGCTCTTGGTGTGAGCAGGGTGTTCCGGGTTCGAACAGTTGCAAACAGTGCAACTTCTTACTTCACAAAACTATGTGAAAAGCTTAGTAAGACAGGCAGGTTGACTTGTGCCTGTTCCCATCCTTCAACGGCGTTGCTATGAAAAAGTGACGATATAGCTTTATGAAGGAAAAAGTTGCATTGGTCGCAACTGTAGATCGGATCTGAGACGCGTTGCCCACACTTGGAGCGGCAATGGCCAAAGATGGCTATAAAGTTAAGTACCCAAACATAAAAAGCTTTTGTTTGTGCTCTCTTTCAAGTTAAGTCCAGGTAACAGCAATACCCTCGACCTCTGGCCTCTACCTACGTAGGACATTGGTTTTGTTGCAAGATGTTTTCAGATTGCTTTAAAAAGCATATCTATAATCATATAGACGATGCAGTAAAAGCTTTTTCTTAGTTACCTATGGAGTTCAGAAAGGATATTACGCAAAAAAACTGTTGAAGATCTATTGATTAAACTTCTCTTTTTTACCATATCTGTGTCTTTACAGGGGGATGAAGTTCTTTTGGAAGGTGACCCCCTCTTTGCCTGCAATGCTATCAACAAGCAGAATTTTGCACTCGAGGGACAATCTGATGCGCTCGTTTCCCACTTCCGATCTACTTTGCAGTCTCATACGGAGTGGAGCCTGATTGGGTCCCTTGAAGACAACAAATTGGCGCATAAGATCGCAAAATGGGCAGCTGTGAGCCTGTGACTCTTCATTTTCGGAAACCTAAAACTGGATGTAATTCCCCCCTGTGATTAACTGTGACTGGATGTACAAGCCCGGTATATTGTAATGTAATGGAAGAAAACCTTTGATTGGAGGAAAAGAAAAGAAAAGTAAAGAAAAAGAGATGCTTTCTCTTTAAATGTTGGGATTTTTATGACTGGGTTTCTTTTTCTCTCTGTTGCTCCTTTTCTGAGCAGTTGTGATTCCTATTTTGCCTCAATTATGGCTCTCCTCTAATCTGACTTTTGGTGTAGAGACCAAACAGCTGGCATCTACCAATTATTAGCATCAGTACTTGATCTTTACAGAATAGCTAAAAAGTGATGACGAGAACTAAGGTTTTTGCTGTCTGTGCGATGAACAAGTACTGGGTCCTGCTACAAATGCCTAGGAATGCAACTTCTTGCAACACAAAATCATGCTCCAACCTACCACCAACGATGCTCCACAACCATAATTGAATCAAAAGACATCATCCTGAAGTTTGTAGAAGAGCTGGACAACAATGGCAAGGAGGAAGTTGTCTGGCGCAGGATGAGAGGAACCAATATTGCGTTCCACCTATTTGTCACCCATCTTGGGGCAAATCCAATTTACTTGCGGAGGGGTGGGGAGGAAAGCAAGGACTTGACCTACATATGTAGCATTTGCAGACTTTTTGATTTACCTTCGATGTGCTGAATTTCCACGTAACATCAAAATTAATTCATTTCACTGATCCAAGGTCTCACTGGGCGATGCCCTCAACAAGACAAATATGAAAGAAATGGAGAAACCTGACTGATTATTCCAATTGATTCAAGAGGTGGTAAATTACAAGACCTACACACTCATCTTTTAAATGCCTCTTTTAGTGGCAATACACCCATCCGTTTGTGGCAAGGCGAAAAAATATCCAAATCTTGAACTTCAAAATAAAATTATTCTTGTACCACCGTGTTATAAACCAGAAACAAAAGAAGACAGAGAGGGCTCAGATCTCGTCAGTCTGCACTGTCAAGTCCAGTATGCCCAGATCATGGTACAACCCATGCACAAATTGGAGTATTGGACGATCATCCATCCCTTTCTTCACCTGTAAGCCATCATACACCAAAAGAAACCACTAAATTACAAATCTTTAATGTAGATTAAAAAATGGCCATATGCCCTACCAGAAAGTGGAGAAAAAATAGTGACTTGACTACGGGGCAAGTAATCTGCTTTTACATTCAAAAGCTTACCTGTATTGAGACACAGCCTGCAACATGGCTGGGGACCAATTCCCAAAAACGAGCTTGAGCAACTTCCAGTACATCTTCGCGGGCGGTAATCTTACATCAGAAAAAGAAAAAAGATAGGACAGCAGTTAAAAACATCTCGTCTTTTTTTTTTTTTTTTTTTTTGGCAGATTGCATTACAAGAAGCTTTACACTCAAAGAAAGATAATTACCTGTCTCCAACATTTACTCAATGCTGAATTGGGAATGCTAGGTGGTGTCATCTGAAGCAAGATGCCTCCGGTTGCCTTAAAGAGTGGCATGACAAGCATAAAGATTGCTACTGAAACTAGTCCCAAACACAATACTTCAGCATTCTGGATCCTGAAAAGTAGAAAACCAACATTACTAACAGAAGAAAAGGGTTCAAAACAGGGGAGGGGCACAGAGGCAAACTTTGGGCAATTTTCCATTTCAAAAGAAGGAAGAGAAGAATGAGAGGATTTTGGGTGGGGGTTGTGTTCAAATGCGAAACAGTAAAAAACTGAATATGAAGCAGTTAGTTACCCGAGGGACAAAAACCAAGATGCCATAATCAAACCTGCACTGAGAAACAAGCAGAGTATACCAGCTTAAGATGGCTTACACCAAGGAAAGAAAACTCGAGAAACAGATCATGGGTATGTGCACATGCATGCAACCATGTCTATGTGACATGCACAAGAGAGAGTGCATCATACCTGCGAATGGAATCTGCAAGAACGTGCAAGCAAACTGAGTGATAGTTCATATCTTCTGCAGTTCTGTAGACTGCAATCAAGTGATAAAATAAGTATATCTGGGAGAAAAGATATATGCACATATCGGTGCTGGGGAGGCGTCCTCACACTTATGAACTCAAGTCTACACTGTTAATTTTCATTATAATACCACAAATGCTTTGCAGACTGGATTCTGTCAGTTTGAACATAGAGCTACATGAAGCAGGGAGGCTATATGAATCCAATGTAACACTAGTGACTCACCGCTCTCAATATCTTCCCCATTCCTTGATGATAAATAGGTCATAGAGGTTTGGAAAAACCAAAAAGGAACATCAATAAAATTGCTACAAACATCTTTATACAAATATCAATGACCAACCACAGGCGGGAATCCAAAACAATAGTCAAACCAAATAAGAAGGGAAATGTAAGAAACATAGATGGATATATAGGAAACCTTTCCGTTCATTTAGACACCCATGTTGGATACTCTGTATCAGACTCAAACCAACTGAACAAATGAAGTAGCAAGTATAAAGGTTAATTTCGTAACTCACACAAACAACCAAGCAGATAAGATCACCTACAGACCTTTTTCCCCACTTCCCAAAACCAAGTGGTTATAACAGCAGAAGAAAGCATATGGTATGTCTTAGTATAAAAAATATCAATACTCATAAGGAAATATGCAGTCCCCGCAACTGAAACGAAAATTGAATCATGATGAAATCCAATAGGAATCTTAGACTGCAGCAAGACCTACCCAGATTTATGCGAGCATAACTCCGGAAGAACCAAACGCCAATAACATTCACCAATAAATTTGTCACCGCCGAAACAATCAAGTAGTGCCTATTAAGTAGATTGATTATATAGAGTATTAATAAAAGAAAGGCACTACTTGATTGTTTCGGCGGTGACAAATTTATTGGTGAATGTTATTGGCGTTTGGTTCTTCCGGAGTTATGCTCGCATAAATCTGGGTAGGTCTTGCTGCAGTCTAAGATTCCTATTGGATTTCATCATGATTCAATTTTCGTTTCAGTTGCGGGGACTGCATATTTCCTTATGAGTATTGATATTTTTTATACTAAGACATACCATATGCTTTCTTCTGCTGTTATAACCACTTGGTTTTGGGAAGTGGGGAAAAAGGTCTGTAGGTGATCTTATCTGCTTGGTTGTTTGTGTGAGTTACGAAATTAACCTTTATACTTGCTACTTCATTTGTTCAGTTGGTTTGAGTCTGATACAGAGTATCCAACATGGGTGTCTAAATGAACGGAAAGGTTTCCTATATATCCATCTATGTTTCTTACATTTCCCTTCTTATTTGGTTTGACTATTGTTTTGGATTCCCGCCTGTGGTTGGTCATTGATATTTGTATAAAGATGTTTGTAGCAATTTTATTGATGTTCCTTTTTGGTTTTTCCAAACCTCTATGACCTATTTATCATCAAGGAATGGGGAAGATATTGAGAGCGGTGAGTCACTAGTGTTACATTGGATTCATATAGCCTCCCTGCTTCATGTAGCTCTATGTTCAAACTGACAGAATCCAGTCTGCAAAGCATTTGTGGTATTATAATGAAAATTAACAGTGTAGACTTGAGTTCATAAGTGTGAGGACGCCTCCCCAGCACCGATATGTGCATATATCTTTTCTCCCAGATATACTTATTTTATCACTTGATTGCAGTCTACAGAACTGCAGAAGATATGAACTATCACTCAGTTTGCTTGCACGTTCTTGCAGATTCCATTCGCAGGTATGATGCACTCTCTCTTGTGCATGTCACATAGACATGGTTGCATGCATGTGCACATACCCATGATCTGTTTCTCGAGTTTTCTTTCCTTGGTGTAAGCCATCTTAAGCTGGTATACTCTGCTTGTTTCTCAGTGCAGGTTTGATTATGGCATCTTGGTTTTTGTCCCTCGGGTAACTAACTGCTTCATATTCAGTTTTTTACTGTTTCGCATTTGAACACAACCCCCACCCAAAATCCTCTCATTCTTCTCTTCCTTCTTTTGAAATGGAAAATTGCCCAAAGTTTGCCTCTGTGCCCCTCCCCTGTTTTGAACCCTTTTCTTCTGTTAGTAATGTTGGTTTTCTACTTTTCAGGATCCAGAATGCTGAAGTATTGTGTTTGGGACTAGTTTCAGTAGCAATCTTTATGCTTGTCATGCCACTCTTTAAGGCAACCGGAGGCATCTTGCTTCAGATGACACCACCTAGCATTCCCAATTCAGCATTGAGTAAATGTTGGAGACAGGTAATTATCTTTCTTTGAGTGTAAAGCTTCTTGTAATGCAATCTGCCAAAAAAAAAAAAAAAAAAAAAGACGAGATGTTTTTAACTGCTGTCCTATCTTTTTTCTTTTTCTGATGTAAGATTACCGCCCGCGAAGATGTACTGGAAGTTGCTCAAGCTCGTTTTTGGGAATTGGTCCCCAGCCATGTTGCAGGCTGTGTCTCAATACAGGTAAGCTTTTGAATGTAAAAGCAGATTACTTGCCCCGTAGTCAAGTCACTATTTTTTCTCCACTTTCTGGTAGGGCATATGGCCATTTTTTAATCTACATTAAAGATTTGTAATTTAGTGGTTTCTTTTGGTGTATGATGGCTTACAGGTGAAGAAAGGGATGGATGATCGTCCAATACTCCAATTTGTGCATGGGTTGTACCATGATCTGGGCATACTGGACTTGACAGTGCAGACTGACGAGATCTGAGCCCTCTCTGTCTTCTTTTGTTTCTGGTTTATAACACGGTGGTACAAGAATAATTTTATTTTGAAGTTCAAGATTTGGATATTTTTTCGCCTTGCCACAAACGGATGGGTGTATTGCCACTAAAAGAGGCATTTAAAAGATGAGTGTGTAGGTCTTGTAATTTACCACCTCTTGAATCAATTGGAATAATCAGTCAGGTTTCTCCATTTCTTTCATATTTGTCTTGTTGAGGGCATCGCCCAGTGAGACCTTGGATCAGTGAAATGAATTAATTTTGATGTTACGTGGAAATTCAGCACATCGAAGGTAAATCAAAAAGTCTGCAAATGCTACATATGTAGGTCAAGTCCTTGCTTTCCTCCCCACCCCTCCGCAAGTAAATTGGATTTGCCCCAAGATGGGTGACAAATAGGTGGAACGCAATATTGGTTCCTCTCATCCTGCGCCAGACAACTTCCTCCTTGCCATTGTTGTCCAGCTCTTCTACAAACTTCAGGATGATGTCTTTTGATTCAATTATGGTTGTGGAGCATCGTTGGTGGTAGGTTGGAGCATGATTTTGTGTTGCAAGAAGTTGCATTCCTAGGCATTTGTAGCAGGACCCAGTACTTGTTCATCGCACAGACAGCAAAAACCTTAGTTCTCGTCATCACTTTTTAGCTATTCTGTAAAGATCAAGTACTGATGCTAATAATTGGTAGATGCCAGCTGTTTGGTCTCTACACCAAAAGTCAGATTAGAGGAGAGCCATAATTGAGGCAAAATAGGAATCACAACTGCTCAGAAAAGGAGCAACAGAGAGAAAAAGAAACCCAGTCATAAAAATCCCAACATTTAAAGAGAAAGCATCTCTTTTTCTTTACTTTTCTTTTCTTTTCCTCCAATCAAAGGTTTTCTTCCATTACATTACAATATACCGGGCTTGTACATCCAGTCACAGTTAATCACAGGGGGGAATTACATCCAGTTTTAGGTTTCCGAAAATGAAGAGTCACAGGCTCACAGCTGCCCATTTTGCGATCTTATGCGCCAATTTGTTGTCTTCAAGGGACCCAATCAGGCTCCACTCCGTATGAGACTGCAAAGTAGATCGGAAGTGGGAAACGAGCGCATCAGATTGTCCCTCGAGTGCAAAATTCTGCTTGTTGATAGCATTGCAGGCAAAGAGGGGGTCACCTTCCAAAAGAACTTCATCCCCCTGTAAAGACACAGATATGGTAAAAAAGAGAAGTTTAATCAATAGATCTTCAACAGTTTTTTTGCGTAATATCCTTTCTGAACTCCATAGGTAACTAAGAAAAAGCTTTTACTGCATCGTCTATATGATTATAGATATGCTTTTTAAAGCAATCTGAAAACATCTTGCAACAAAACCAATGTCCTACGTAGGTAGAGGCCAGAGGTCGAGGGTATTGCTGTTACCTGGACTTAACTTGAAAGAGAGCACAAACAAAAGCTTTTTATGTTTGGGTACTTAACTTTATAGCCATCTTTGGCCATTGCCGCTCCAAGTGTGGGCAACGCGTCTCAGATCCGATCTACAGTTGCGACCAATGCAACTTTTTCCTTCATAAAGCTATATCGTCACTTTTTCATAGCAACGCCGTTGAAGGATGGGAACAGGCACAAGTCAACCTGCCTGTCTTACTAAGCTTTTCACATAGTTTTGTGAAGTAAGAAGTTGCACTGTTTGCAACTGTTCGAACCCGGAACACCCTGCTCACACCAAGAGCTGAGATGGCCAGAGTATCTGCACTTCATCGCAAGCCATACAATGCCCCTCGCTTTCCCTCTCCTGAACTGAGCGCTAGTCTAGGTGACATCCAATGAACTTTTATAGTAAAAAGCATGCACTTTCGGTGCACATATCTGACAGATCTGGAAGGTACGCGGAAGAAACACGTCCAAGATATGCACAGACAACTTCTCCCAATAAAAAAATTGAAGAAAAGCCAGCTAACATTGAAAATAATAATCCTCGACATAATCTTTTGCACTTTAATGCAAGCATCGGGTTCGTATTACAGCTGTTGCTTGTATCCATGGATTAGCATCAAGCATCAAGCATCTGACATCTACACCATATGCAACTACAAAAAGTAGCAGAAGTTTCTGTTTGTGAATTTAGGAGACGTTTGTTTGCTCAATTTTTTTGAGTCCAAAATTTCTATCACATCAAATACATTTTACAAACCCCAATAAACTTCATACTTTTACATCTACACTTTAAACTTTTCACAAATCTCAATAAATTTCAATCTTCAAAAAATTCTTAAAATTTTTTGAAGATTCCTCAAAATTTCGGTAAACAAACGCCCCTTAATATCCCAATCGCCAAGTGCAGCCTCCTAAAGTTTCGGTCATAGCTATTTTAATAACAGATAAAGCTTTAGCAATTCACTCCACTGCCCCACTTGACAGTAGATCTCCGCAAAGAAAGGCCCCGAATCCGTGATCTTCCTCTCCAATCTACCATGCATTGCAAATAGGGATGTAAGTTGAGAAGGTAAAGTGTAATTTGTTTTCTTTTTTTACTGTTAAAGCGTGACATTGAAGCACTTCTCAGTTGGCCTGGACCAGCTAGCTTTGCTCAGCTCGGAGATTGGGAAAGACGATCACGGATTCGGGGCCTTCCTTTACGGAGATCTACTGTCAGTGTCAGGTGAGAAGAGGGAGACGCGCCGCGCGAGCTGGGATATTTTTTTATTGGCCTAATTGCACCAATAGTCCATTAGTCCCTGGTGGGGTAAGAAAAACGACGACGAGTTTCATTTGTTTTCTTTTCTTTTTTTGTTTTTGATGGCATAAGTTATCTGACCCGGCATGTGATGTGTCACTTTATGGCCACATCACCACCAATCCCCTTGGTATGGCTGCAATGGTTTAGTTGTACACGTGGTGGTGGTGATGTGGATATCAAGTGACCCGTTAACTTTATCGTTAGCATTTTGAAATAGCTATCCACAGAGTTAAGGAAGGACTGATTTTTAATCAAGTAAAACATGTGCTAAAATAAAATCTATTTAATAAAATTTATAAAATGAACACCCTAAATTTCAAAAAGTTCTATGCAAACCGATACTTTTTATACAAACTTTAACAATTTTTCACACAAATTTTAATATATTTTTTAAAATCAAATTTAATAAATTTTTTCTTTTCATACTTTTCCATTTAACTCTAATATTTTTTTTATTAAACAATTACTTCAAATTATCTATCTCTACAACTTTTTACAAAACTTTAATAAAAATTAAATATCTTTAAAAAAATTCAACAACCTTTCCACAAAAACTTATAAAACTCCAATTTACATAAATATTCATAATTTTATTAAAAATTTAAAAAATCTTACTATTTTTTATAAAAGAAACATCCCTTAACCTTCTCCTCGTTGTCTTTTTTCTTACACAATGATTAATTTGTCACTTTTTAATAACATAGGATTGTTAGTACAATTAGGCCTGTTTTATTATTTAAACACACAGGCTGGGTTTTGTCTTCGGAGATTGCAATTTTCTTTCGGGTGGGGATGGACTCTTGGGCCAGGATGTTTTAGCGTATGTTAAGATCAGAATTGGGTTATGGGCTGGAAGTTTTTGGGGGCCACAATGGGGAGTCTCAAATCGGCTTTGGAGATCCATGGGCCTCTAGCCCGTTGGCTTCGCTCAATCCACGTGAGGGCCAGTTTTTCAGTTGTCCTTCAAGAATCCCGTTTGGTTCCAGATCTTTGGGAGACCATGGGCCTAAGCCCCTTAGCTTTACCCCCATGGAATCAACACGAGAGTAAGGGTGGGTAAAATTTCGGCCAATATCTGAATTTCAAGTTATGATTCTAGTATTGTAATTCTGGTTCTTGTTTCGGGAATCGGGATCGAAATATATTTTTTGTATTTTTTGGAATCGAAATTTTCAATTTGATTTTTTT
This sequence comes from Morella rubra, assembly GCA_003952965.2. Classification (NCBI taxonomy): domain Eukaryota; kingdom Viridiplantae; phylum Streptophyta; class Magnoliopsida; order Fagales; family Myricaceae; genus Morella; species Morella rubra. The sequence continues at coordinate 11,679,076 of CM025850.1, read as the reverse complement.
TTTAATAAAATATGGCTCAACCTTATAATTTTTTACTTTGAATTTTGAGTGAATATTTATTTATTTTAAATAGGGTTTAAAACATTGTAATTTTAAATATTGTTCAAACTTTTTTTGATCCTCATAATTCTAGAATGTTGTAATTTTATTTTAGATGAATATTTATTTTATATTTTATTTATTATTAATATATGATGTATAACAAAATAATTTGTGCAAAATTCTAACTCAAAATGCTTTAAGGCCCAAAAAAATCTAGCTAAAAAAGCCCACATAAGTAAACCGGCATTTCCAATTTCAGATTTCAAAAATTCCAATTCTGTTTCGGATGTATTTCAGTATTTATCGAAATAGAATAAGAACTAAATATTTAATTCTGGTAAGTATCGAAACCAAAATAGATCATTTTAGTTACATCCGTTTCGATACTCACTCTTATACAAGGGTAAGTTTCGCACGTGACAAATTACTATCAAATTAAGTCAGAGAAAACATCAATGAAGGAATTCGATGTCTTGTTTTAGTGTCTTGTCCCTTGGTTGGTGTTTGAGTGAAACGAGTGGATGAAACCCAACAAGAACAACTCTTGTCCAATTTGCACGTTTCGTTGGAGGCATCTTGTCAAACCGGCGACTTAGCTGCCGCTGCATAGCGGGTTAGAAAATAGAAAGAGATTTTTTTTTTGAATAAATAAGGGGTATTTTCATAATAAGTTATCCGAGTTGGGTCTTTGATAATTCTCTATACACGGCCCCACCTCGTAGCAACTAGCTTGGAGGCGTGCTCATAGTCATACTAATGGGATCCTTCCTTCTCGGACTTGGACCAACATTTTTGGTCCCTTTTTTTTTTTTTTTCTCTCTCTCTCTCTCTTTTGAATCCTGAGAAGTTCTATTATTGAAACTGCGGAAGCATCTGTCTTTCCTGTTTCAGGCACCAACCATTTTGGGAGTCATAGAATACTCTTCCTCCGGAAAAGGCCTAAAATAACAGGGGGTCTTCGTGCTATCCATTAAGGATGATGGAGCAAGCAGTGATGCAAAACTGTTGTCACGCTGTAAAGGGAAAACATGAATGCGACATAACGTTCCCCAAACAGCTTCTTCATAAAAGAAGACGCACTATTGTACAGCAATATTGCTTTGCAGCTATATAATCCACTAAGCCGAAACCAGTGAGAAAAAGCTGCCTACTCACCTAAATGCCCAGCTCTCCCCTGTACTTGTTAATGGCGTTTCCAAACTTGGCTCTTTTTTTTATATGGTATATGTAATGAACAGAAGCTTTACGACCAACCCATTGGACTTCAGACTAGCAGAAGAAAACCACGAGTAAGAAATCTAACACAACTTCACGAGACCAGGAGATCTATACGGACGTGGTTCGGTTCCCATCAAAATTCCCACCAAAACCATACGTACGAGACCAGGAGATTTATACTAACAGTATATCTGCAGACTCTTGGACATCATAATTTAACATATATCTTAGAAAATACATGACGAAAGAATTACTGATCAGTGACCAGAACAACAAATTCTGTGGTTTTATCGACAGGCATGGCGTAGAATTATGTTCAGGGACAAGATCTTGTGGGCACAGCACAAAGATGCATGTGGGTCCTCGGCTCCATCAATCATGGTCAAACCAATTTAATCGGACAAGTTTTAATCCTAGCCGTACGTACATAATAGATTTCTTTTGATGCATATTTGTGTATTGTTTTCGAAAGCAAAGGACATCATGTGAAAGGTTGTAAATAATGAAACCCGGCCATAAAAAAACACAAATCATGTGGGCCGGGAAGGACGGCAAAAACTAATATAATCATCATGAACAAAATAATAAATCGTTGCTATTAAGTAAATTACAAACAAACAGCTAATTAATAGAAAACGAAAGCTCCACTTATTATTCTAATCATACTTAATCATACTTTAGTGTTAACTTTTGGCATGCATTTGCTCTGTCTGGCTACACTAGGAAAGCATTTGCTATATTACGCTCACACTAAACTACCTACATGTATGATCAGCACCATGCTTTCTTAATAAAAACCTATCACTGTGGAGCACAGGGTAGGTAGGTACTAGGACTCAATGAGCAGCTGCGCTGAGACCAGTTGTGCATAGACTTGAAGAGATGCCAACGGTTAGATTGGCTTCCAAAAAGCCGTGCAATCGTCATGCAAGATAACAGACAACTTAAAGTCTTCTCTTAATCATCAAACCCCCCAAATGAATGGTCAAGTTCACGGTGCAAATTAGAAGCCGGCCCACAATCGATTTACTCACAATTGCACTGTTTGTTGTATATGATCTGCAACTTTAGCCTTCAGAAACCTTGAACTCCGATTCCCCGACGCCTCACTTTGCCTGCCAAACCTATCTGTAACGCACTATAGGAGAAGATGAATTTGGAGTCTCGGAATTGCAGGTGGTTGGTACCATCTAAAGCGACATTAGACTTGATCTTTTGCTTTCATGCCTTCCTCAGTCCTCAGTCATGCCGCTGAGCTTTTTTAAACTCCTACCATCCTATATTTAAGGATTTCAATATGTTATATCTGAACTGGTTTTAGTAAAACCATTTCTCAATACTGATCGTTCCCAACCAACTTGTGGGATTCCACAAAGGGAACAGGGCACCTTGTTGAGTGTCTAAGGCGCCATCCCACGACAAACGGACAGCACCAACAAATGATTTTCCAGGTTGGAGTCCTACAGAACTAGATTTTCAACCACTACAAACAGCCGCCATCATTTCGTGGGTTTGAATTCTTCATGGATCGATCCCAGCATACTATTCAGGATGAATGTTTTTCCTGGTCTTCATACATATTAACTATATTAATTGGATTCTTGGGGCTATGTCGTTCACGGAATAGGTACTGGTTTGTAAATTGTGCTGCGAAGATATTTTTGCTCAAGACTCGATCGTCCGGTCAATATTTTTACTCCGGAGCCAATGTTGAATCTTATGACCTGGTTTCTCGGCCATCACGATCACCATCTTCCTTAATAATTAATATGCGCACGGATTATATATATTGTTGATAAATGTTTTGGTCTTAAAAGGAACATTAAAAGATCATTAACAGTCGACATGTTCTGGCCAGTTTATGAAATACCGAGATAATAATAATTACAGGGGAATCTCCAAGCTGGTCTCAAAGGATGATTCTCACCCTTTCCTCATGCCCAACCTTAAGGCTATTGTATATACACTTCACCAACTGCATATAAAACCTGAGATAGCTTTCTGGAACCCATACAAACAATAAGGCAGGCTTTCATGCCTCAGACTCCACCTAGGGCGCCCAAAGTTGAATCAATTATCAAATGATTGTGTCATTGTGATCATCATCACCATAGGTACAGGTTTCATGGATCTCATATGCCTGTGCAGTGCACCAGCCTGTAAGATCATCTTTCCATGGCCGCCATTTTCTAATCAACTGTACGTTCTGCCGGCTGCATATACCTTCACTCCAATATCAAATTGCAAAAGGCATAAAAATATACTTGTGAAAGAGAGAGTGGTCTTTATATAAAAAGGCAAAGAAAACCTAAGAAACCCGAAACTATTTCAGCCTTTTGACGTCTTGTGATCGAAAAAGTTCTTATCCGTTCAATATCTAATTGGCAGGCCGTCTCGTCTAGTACCCCCCACGGCAATGGATTTATTATCTCAGTGGAGGTAAGGTCGGGCAGGATAGCGAACCGTTTGGACCTGTAGTCTTACATATTAGGACACGTCCATGGCCTGCAGGCACCGCCGTCAGCCTGCCCAACCAGATCAAGATCAGCAAGATACTAAGACATATGCTTTATAGATTGCCCCATGTTCCTGACTAATTATACATATATTAATTAAAACCAGAAAAACCACACAATTAATACGTATATGGAAGCTTATAGAGGGAACGAAGAAAAACCGGTGAAAGGTACGTAATATTGAGAATCAGCTCCCGCTGCGTGGGTCATGTCTTCTCGTGCGTGACCAGACATCATGAATACTCTTTGTGTATGACAATATATATATCCAAATATCACTATCCATTTTTGTTATGCAAGAAAGAAATTCGCTTAAAGTGGTACCAGTAAGCAGTAAGCTGTCCTCTCCATGGTAATTTTCCAGCCAACTTTGAATTCCGGCAGCTGAGTGGAGAGCATTCTCTCCCAATTTATGAGAAAGGACTAATTGGCTATTGTCTCCATCCCAAAAGAATCTATTTTGTCACATTTGATGGTTCAGGCACTAGAATGGCATTGACAATTCTAATTCCAACCACAAAAAAAAAAGAGTGAACATTCTTGCCAAAAGCTGAAATTTAATTATCCCCATTAAATTAGTTATTCGAGCCTATATAGCTAGGAAGAAGAGAACAAAACATAAAAGAAGGATTTATAATTGAAAAGTAATATTGTAGGGCATGAAAGTCATTGTTGTGGGTCAAGGAGGAGCACATTATACGTACGCATCCTCCATCATACTGCTAGTGACTATCTATCCTTCTGCTAAAAGCCTTAAAAACCCAGCGAATGAGAAAGCAACACTTCAACTGCGACAGTTCCTTTCAAGGCATTGGGGATACATATTGGAGAATAAAATCAACCATACAGCTTTTTAAGTTTCCGGAGAAACAATCAATTCTGAGCAGACCCCGGCCCGGCCCCAAAAACATGATAAAGTAGTATATGCTTTTTTTTTACTGGTAAGATTATCGTAGAGATCATCGTTATATATATGCTCCCTCAATCTGTCCCTTTAATTACGCACAGTCAAAATTACCTTTACTGATCTTGCTAGCTAGCGACCCAAACAAGATATTGTAAAACCCAAAATTCAATCTGACATATATTTTGTTAATCATGCAACTGTCGCATGTGCTTTTCTCTTACGTGGGAATTTCCGCATTAATGTCGGTGAAATTGAAAAGAAAACTGTTCCAACTATGTCTATTTTGTTTCCATATATATATATATATATATACGGACACGATGGAAGACTGCAAAAGAAAAAGAAATCTTTGAGATGTCAATTCCGAAGCCCTACACCATCGCTTATTCGCTACGTATTGTTCCTAACCTCCGCTCCATGACAACCTTTTATGAGATATATGAGTGAATTACTTAAAGATGGGTAATGAGAGTGAGACAATGACAAACTAAAACAGGATCCAGGTTTCAGAAATGAGCATCAGGATGGATTAAAAGGATGAATTGAGCTTTAATTACGGCTTTGATTACTCTTAATTAATATGGATGATCATAAGCCTGAATGGCCAGAATTCGGAAAGGCTAAACTACGAAACACAAGATTTAAATCTTATACGGATTTTCTTAGTCCCTACTCCACTCCACAGGACAGGAAAGAAAGATCACATTGATGTCATTTGGTGGCCAACCTTAAATGAGGCTTAATCATGTTGTAAGATTTTGTCAGAAGCAACATGTATAGGGTATTATCACGCCATAATCAAAGTCATACGTATCACGCCATAATCAAAGTCATACTTCTGCTTGTTAATCTCATTTTGTGGTCAACCTTAATGATGCTTAATATTGGACCTCCTCATTTTGTGCCTCTAATAAGAAACGTAAGGCGTTAGTGTCATTCCTCCTGAGGTCTATTGCTACATGCACTCAGCTTTCTGATCATCCGTTGTTTCTGCTTGTTGGAGATCATGTTGATGGAAGGAAGGAAAGTCATCCCGCCAACCCCAATCGAATCCGAATCTAATCAAGTAAGAACCACAATAATAGGAAGAGAAATCGAGGACCAATTACATATGTCCAAACATGTACAGACCTGCGGGTTTACTTCAACCTCTATAAAAATGAACAGGTACGAGTCTCTTTCTAGATAAACAGTCATTATGCTTACGAGTTCGGTTATAGTGCTGAGTTTTATTATGCTGATGGCTGCTGATGGACGGTTAAAATTCAATCTTTACGATTCAAGCGCTCAGATTGCGCCACCTCATTTAAAAAAATTTACTTAGGTATTAGAGTCTTACCCTCGTGGTGACTCTAGCCTTATTTGTTGCTCTCTTGTACGTGTCATCTTTAGACCTGAAAATACTGCGACGGAGACCATCCCTAACTTACTGAACATTTTTGGCTCTATCACATGTCATCTACAAGATTTCTTACATATTCTATACTAATTATTATTACTTCTTGAAGAAACTATTAATTCCCAATTCCGCATGTTTCCTAATTAATACCGCTAGCACCTACTTTATGTCCATTGACTTTTCTTCAAAACAGACTGCAAACTAGTTTCTTGAGCACTATTTTTAATTTATATATAGAACCAAAATATATCTCAAATAGCGCCAATCACTATCCCTCAACCATAAGGGGGTCCTTGTACAATATGAGATTTAGGTCTAATTTAGCTGGTTTAAAAAAAAAATTTATAAATACAGATCCTGAAGAAGCACCGTGGTCCTGAGTAATACTTTTCAGGCTAACTCGGGTACTGAGTGAGTACTGTTGAGGAACCAAGCGACCTATACGGCTGTACCCATATGCAAGTCCTTATTAAATATAGAGAGACAGAGAGAGAGAGAGAGAGAGACAGGGATCGAGAATATTTCCATTTCGTTTTTGTTCCAAATAACGAACGACTTTGAAGTACTGCTCTTTTCTAAGCTCCAATTTCTTCCCAAACCATTTATGCGAAGCTAAAAGTATTTCTTTTAGAATATTCCTCGGCAAACATATATAAGAGGAAAATTGGTACAAGAAGGATCTCACCGAAATATTAGGAGGCGGAATTTAATCTTCAATATTGTGGAATGCAGGCCGCAATACCCCACCCCACCCAGCTGTGGACACGGTCACACGACTTTTTGCCAACTGTCCATAAGCTGCTTCTCTTTTTCGGATCAGGCCGACGGCCCTTCGCGTAATTAAAAATATTGGCTCCAGTTGGTTTTTTCTCCTTTTATATATATATTATTCGACAATTGGTATTATTTGAAGCATAAAACTATATATTCTAATATTTTCACATTAGAACTCCTTCAAATGCCAGATTTAAACAAGTAAAAAAGAGATGCATATATTATTTAACTCCCTTACATCATTCTTCTAATATAATTGGTATAATCTTTAGAGTTTTGCATTAAATTAAAAAATGCTAATTAAAGTCCATTAATCACCAAAATTAACCCCGTGGCTTAATTTTTCCAAATTAGGTTTGAAGATTAAAGTCCATTAATCACGCAGAAATCAGCCCACGGATTTTATTTTCCTTATAATATCCCAATGGTCCAGTACTGGGAGTTTGATAAAACTTGAAAATGCTTTAACTTTTGTAGATAATTAATTAATTTCATATAATTTGCTAGCTTTACTCCAATTAAAGATTCAAGTTTCAATTATATATACTGGGTGCATATATCGTAGGCATAACTGAGTTAAAGACTACACGACTTAATTATAATAATCGAGACATTGGTAAAATATAAAACAAAAAATACTGAGGTCAAAGATATTGTATACTATAGTACATCTAAATTATGTGTCTGCTGGGGTACTGGCTCCCTCCCTTATAATATAAAATTAGTTGTTAAAGGCAAAACTTATCTTAATTTGCGAGAAAATATGCATAAACCGCAAAATAAACTCCCGTAAAGTGTGTTTGATCTTCAATATCGAAAACATATCACTCCTGAACAACAAAGTAGTAAATAAAAAGATTAAAGCTAGGAAGGAGAAACTTATAGCTTAATTAAACAGCTTAATTATCAAGCATTTGTTATTCAGTAACATTATCCAACGCCAACACAAAGTTTGAAAGTAGTTGCACCAAGTGCGAAATAACGTCAAAACCTGAACCTTCATCGTTTTCCATCGATCAAGAAACGGATTAGCTAGTCATCATCACTAGCTTTGCCGCCCCATAACTTCTGATCGATCGTCAGCCACAACAATCCCGTTGTTTGTTTGGCCGAGCAAGCTGCTTATGGAACGCGCTTTCACCATCCCAAGCTTCATCCTTTTCTTCGAGACCATCGATGGCTTCTTCTGATCATCATCTTCATCCTCACCCTGGTCACGGCCATCCTTATCTAAACCAGAATCGTTTGGTTTGTTTTCCAGCAACGACGATGAAGATTCGGATGTTGGATCGGAGTAGTCATCCATCTTTGAAGGGGTATTGCCAGCCAAGGATCGACTTCGGACGCTAGTCATGCTCCTTAGCCTTCCCTTGCCCAAGTGATGCTCGCATAAAGAGTATCCCACAAGGGTCTGTTGACAACACCTCCATCCTCTACCATTAACACGACTGCACCTCGATCCCTCCATAAGTGCACCACCTCTAACCCTCTTTTTTGCACCGGTATTCTCAAGACCTTCTTTTGTTTCTTTCACTTGATCTTCTTGATCGTCATCGTTTAGTGGGGCACATTTCTTGTTCATCTTCGTCTTCATCTTAGTCTTCATCTTCTTTTCTTTCTCCATTATCGCGTCTTCATTTGCTCTTCTCTCGAAGGTACTCCTCCTCTTCTTCGGTGGAAATGCTTTCTCTCCGTCACACCATCTCCCAGATGCTATATGATATTGCAGCCACACAACGACCATATATAACACAACATTGGATGCTATCTAATGGTAGAGATTCTACGACTGAATATATCTTCAGAAATAACCTTTACCTGGATGAGTAGCACTTGATTCCTGAATAACCCCGATAACTGTTTCTGCACCCACGATGCTTCGCTTCCTAAAACCAAACCAGACCCAGAAGATCCACAACCACATACATAAAATTTACAGCAACCAAAAAAATCCAAAAGGAAAAAGAGGTGCAATATAGAGCCAGATACATGGTAGATGGGACCATCAACCCACGCTAACGTGCACCGCATGGGCAAATTAGTTAGCCAAGATCGAGATAAAAAAAGAAAAATAGAAAAGAAAAAAGACTAGCTTTAGATTAGATGGGAAGGAATGGTGGCTAGCCAACACTGATATAAAAACACCTTAAACAGTATTTCCACTTACAGTATTTTCTATTTTCCTTTTTCTTTTAATTTTTCTCGCAGGTAAAATCAGGTTATGGGTCTCCGTCTTTTCACCTTTTTTACTACAAGATTTCATGAAAGATAAGCAGAACATGGGTTAGCTTTTTTTGCCTCCCTTTCTTACCTGATATCATTACCCTTCTCTTCCCCTCCTCTCTCATCTTCGCCTTGCAACAACTCCTGAAAAATCACAACAAATATATGATCCACACACCCATGCTTGTCCCTAATGTGCCCCCTTCTAGGCACACGAATTTAGCATCAAGCAAATCCATACCCTTGCCTCTTTAGGGCACATTGAACCAAAGTGCACCCCAACAAACCCGCATAAAACTGACAACAGTAAAAATTAATAATAGAAGATTGTTTCACTGACCAAACAATCTTCCTTGTTGCTCTCCTCGTGTGCCCCACTAGCATGATCAGAGCAATCCAGGCCACTGCTTCCCCCTCCGATCGGCGAGAGAAGTAGATGGGGTTGATCAGACGGCTGATGATCAAACTGGGCATCTCTATCGCTTTGTGGGGTGAGATTTCCAAGTGGGTGCGAGGCCTTCGGCTCGTGGAGTTGGAGTTGCACCTCCGGAGACCGGTCGAGGTGGGGATCTGAGAGAGGAACCGGAAAGAGGGACGAGAGAGGGAAGGGCACCTGGCGTTTCCGGATCCTCATCGGTGCAAAGACGGGATTTTGAATCTTTGATCTCTCGCTCTATCCGACTAAGAGACTTTTCGCTGGTCTGAAAAGAAAGAGTATTCACGCACTCAGACCTGGAGATGATCTTTCAGGTCAGATTTCACAGGGAGGTCGAGAGAAAGAAAGGGAGAGAGAGATAGAGAGAGAGAGTGCAAGACCATATACTACTACTACTACTACAACCCCCGAGACCAAGAGAAATTTTTATGCTTTTTAATATATCTCGGTTCTCTTTCTCTCTCTAACTTTTATTTTGTTGCACCAATTGCACCACAGAAAGAAGGGGCGCATACGTTTCCATGACTATGCGGGTGGGGGGAGTACGCACGTGTGGAGAGTCAGGCTTAGAGGGAGGACGACACGCGTGAGGGGGATGGAGGGTAAGGCTGACCGGTTGAGGAGGTAGGCGGTATGGAAGGGAATCGAGACGAAGATGGCGACAGGGTACGGACGAGAGATGCCAGGGTGGAACGTGGGAAGAGGAATACAAAATGATGGGAGTTGGGTAGTTTTATCGTTTATACTTTTAAGAGGGGAGAGTTAAAAAATTAAAAATTTTAAAAAAAAAAAATATGAGAGAAAGTGGGTCCCACTCCCACTCGCCACTTCCTGGTCCGATCCCCCATCTTAACATCGACCGAGATGCTCTCCGACTGTTCACTAGTTCGAGCTGGATCTGCCCTCATTTTTTGTTTTTATTCTTTTGTTGGCCATTTTTTGTTTTTATCTTTTTGTTGGAGATAGTGTATAGAATTTATAAAAAAAAAAAATTGTTGAAACTAGTAAGAAGATATTAAAGCTTGCGGAAAAAGGGATTAAACTTTGTAGAGAAGTATAAAAGTTTATGAAAAACAAAGATTGAACAAAAATTTTTTTAAAAAAAAAATATGTGCCTCCCAAACAAAGTCTTAGCAGGAGAAGTTGGTGACTAGCAGAGCAAAGTCGGTGACTCACGCGCGGGACAAAACAAGAAAAACACTCCCCACTTCTAAAACTAATTTGTAAAATTAGAAAAATTAGCAAACAGGAGGGGTCTAGACGACATCACGCAGCGCAAGTAACAAACAAAAGTTTGGGGCGGAGTTAATCTTTGTTTTAGAAATTTTATCTCGCCACGGTTTTAGAAGTATTCTCTTGTCCTAGAATATTCAGTTTAAGTCATAACTATTATTATCATTACAATATTACCAAAACTACTAATCAATCTCAAATTCATTCACTAAAAAAAAAAAAAGACTCAAGTTTAATTGACATCAACAGTGCAATATTTACTAGCAGATTTGACCTTAATAATATGACCCAATGAAAAAGAAATATAAAGGTAAGGTGAGGATTTATCTATGACGATGGAGAAGGAACTTTTTCTACTACAAAAGCTCATAATCAGAGGCCCAAAATAGTAAGGCAATGATCAGTCCATTCGATGCAACATCTGCCCTTTAGTAAGTGAAGGTCCATAAAAGAACCTGACAATTGATGCTTTGAGGCTATGATTACTCTCTATCCACTTAGTGACTAACGGTCCAAAAAGGCAGAAGGAAAAGGTGAAAAATCAGTCTACCCAAGCCATTCAAGAGGGGGACCAATCCTGACACCGTCGACCTTTGGTGAAAAAAAAGAGGAGACAGAGAAAGATGCAAAGTCGCGGCCCATCAAAGCCCAGCCCAGACAAGAAAAGAATAAGGATATAAGAGAAAAAAAGAGGCAAAACAGAGGGGTACTTAGACTAACTCAAACTATCTCTCATACTCTCTTTCTCTCTCTAATAATCAAATTAGTAAACAAAAGATATAAAAAAAATGACGATTAACAAAAGCATCAGAGGAATCTCTCTATAGGAAAGACTCCAATTTCTAATTTATTTTTTTTGCTTGTAAGAGGAAAGAATGAGAATTTGAGCCTCTCAATCTATCCCAAATGTTAAACTTTAGGCCCAACTCTCTCAAACTCTTAGGCTAATGGACATTGTGATAGACTAGATAAAACTTACTCAATCATATAAGATAAATAGTGCGGAAACAAAGCATTATTCGAAAATAAAAACAAACAGATAAAAGATTGTCTCAAGTCAAACTTAATGATATTCAATTGATTTAATTAATTAACAATCAAAAGATAAAATTATAAAAAAATGTATACTTTGTACTATCTGACTAAGGTGTTTTTACAACTGTATCCTAAATTACTCTCAAGAGGACAAGCGCATTAAAGTAATTGCACTAAAATATTTATATATCATGTATTTATTTATAATAGTGAAAATGTACTATTACGCGTCATCAAAAAGGTTAGGGGACTTCTGTTTTCTCTCTCTTTTGTGGGCAGGTTAGGGACTTGCTACTCAAGGTGGAGGCCCAGCTAAAAGTCCCACTAATTCATATGGACATCTATATCAGCCCAACTTCCTGGTCACATCAGATTTAAACGTGTGTACGAAATTTCGGTCCCGGCCGCTTGGGCCACGTTAGATTCTCAGCTAGTAACCACATAGTCCAGACTTGGCTGACAATACAAACCTCAAAACCTTGCCGTCTTTGCAGTACACATGGATCAGTCGTGGATGTAAAAGAAACAGAGTGAGGGTGAATCGTATCGTTCCCATAGCATTCAAATATCCTAAAATTTTGTTCGGATTCCAAATCTACAAACGCAAAGCTTGAATTATGTAGAAAGTCCGAGAATAAAAACTTGAGGATGAAAAGACAAACGATTTTATGCAAAGATAAATCAATGTGTAAAGTCATACAAAATAAGGGATTCAAATAAACAAGTATAATATTTCAAAGTTAATTATGTCATTTAATGAAGTGATGAGACAAAATAACTGGTCAACCTTGATGTGATTCGTTAAATAACATGGACAGATTCCAACATTAGATTTATTTTTTTAAATCACAGTTATCGCTTTGTATAGTTATGCACAATTTTATTTTTCACACCTTTTATTGTATCGGATGGAAGTGCCACAAGTAGGATGAACAATATTTGTTCCAACATGGAACTTGTTTCAAACCTTATCTACTGTTTCTTTCAAGATAGATTCTTTTAAACTTTATTAAAGTATTAGATGCCATTAAGTATATATTTTATCTAAAACTTACACCATGTTTTAAAGGTCTGTTTCTACTAATAAAGAGACAGAATCAAAGATATATGCTTATCGTATTATTGACCGATTTATAGATTCTTATTCGCTTAGTTTTTTCTCTCTCTTTTTTGGAATATATATCGCTAATTCTAAATGTCTGAAATTATATGTACATTAGTGTGTCTAGATTAAAAAAAAATTACACCTCACTGATTTTTCCTCTCTAAAATTACATAGACGGAGCACGCATGAATATTGAGGCATGATTGCCATGTGGCTGAGCTTGCACCGGTTTTTCGAGTCAACCGGGTACCGATGAATCCGTAGAAAATGGTACGGACGATGCCACCATGCCAGGGTGGAGAATCGAATGCGAAACAAATAATGGCCACTACTTGGTTCGGGATCGTACGTTGGTTGCTTTGTCGTTTGCTTTACTTTCTAGAATGGGAGGCTCCACTTTCTCTGTAAAACCAAATTAATTAGTGCCTTTTTTTTCTCAGATCAAAACTATTTTGCTGCTTCCTGGTGACATATTATTGTCTCTGAAGTTTGATCAATCACTGGCGAAGTACCGTTCATGTTTGGAGGAACCAGACAAAGAAAAACAGTTAAATCTCGTTAATTAGAGAATTTCGAGTCCCACATCGTAAATTCTGACGTAAATAGCAAATTTTACATTTAAAATGTCGGTAGCATATGATGTTCTAGGCGTCTGAAATTTCTCCTACAGCTAGCAAAGTAGGGACATTTTCTTAATTGGAAACAAATTGAGATCGTTTTGAATCTTTTGATTGATCGGTAGCTTTGGTCAAGCCTGGCAGCGGAACAATGTACTAATCAAAGTTTGCTGTAAAGCATCAACAACTCTCACCGAACCCGCCCGTGTCTTTCTAAAGTGATTGCGATTATAAGGAGAGAGATCACGCACCCATTTGCGAGAAAAAGACAATATTTTTCCTAATACCCATTTCCTTAATTTGAAATTAATTTCTGTGAAAGTGAAGTATGAGGAAATGGGGTATCAAGAAAACGGTGCGTACTGATGGGGCAATGTGCTCTCTAGTCTCTATACCTATATCTGGTAAGCTAGCCAGCACATTATTCTCATAATAGATATTTTATCTTTAGCATAATTATAGTATACAATTGCCCATTTTGGTTCTTATATCCCCGAGGCATCAGTGCTCTAATTTCGTATAAGACTATAGCTTATGCTTTTGCAGCCTGCACTCAATTTGATTTGCGACATTTTTGGGCATTGCTTTGTGGACAAATAAACTTCGTTTGCATGGATATTTGAAAAGACTAGAGATAATAATCCGAGCAGCGAAATCACTATAACAGATAATACCCTTCACCTATCGAAAATCGTAGGGTCTTCATCAGAGTGTACCACCATAGATGGCCAGTAGAAAATGGATCATGCGTGCAAACACCGATCCGATAAGAATGCTACAAAATTTTGGTTTCATTTTCGGGGTGAATGGAATTAATATGGACCCACAAACGCTAGCTAGCTGCCACCCTCTGATTGCGGAAAAGTTTTGGAGAAGTATCAACCATAATTTGGTACAATTATCAACCATGTTGTACGCGTACCATGGCTTCTAGCTAGTTATAATGATTATGAAAGCTGTGATTTACAGAAATCATCTACCTAGTCTTGATTTCAAATTAATTTCAGAGGAGTGATTGGTGGCATGTGGAATCGGGAATATTTGGTTATTTACTATTAGGGGCGGCTAAAAAGGGTAGACAAGTGAGGCAATCGTTGCCCCTTAATTAGGAAGGCCCCTATTATGGAGGTCTTATATTAAAGTAAAATTAAAAAAATTTAATTATGAAGACATTGTATTATAGTAAAATTAAAATTAAGAGGAAGAAAAAAAACCTAAATTTTTTCCATATAAAACTTAATGAAAGGACTACAAAATAGGAATATTTAAGAATTAGTTTATAAAATTAAAATTGAAAATGAAAAACATGTCCTAGAAACTAGCAATATCAACTCTCTTTTCAAAATAATAGCACTATCAACCATGTTGTACGCGTACCATGTCTTCTAGCTAGTTATAATGATTATGAAAGCTGTGATTTACAGAAATCATCTACCTAGTCTTGATTTCAAATTAATTTCAGAGGAGTGATTGGTGGCATGTGGAATCGGGAATATTTAGTTATTTACCGAGGGGCGGCTAAAAAGGGTAGGCAAGTGAGGCAATGCCCCCTAATTAGGAAGGCCCTATTATGAAGGTCTAATATAGTAAAATTACAAATTTTAATTATGAAGGTTTTATATTATAATAAAATTAAAATTAAGAGGAAGAAAAAAAGCCTAAATTTTTTCCATATAAAACTTAATAAAAGGCCTACAAAATAGGAATATTTAAAAATTAGTTTATAAAATTAAAATTGAAAATAAAGCAATATCTTCCCTGATAAATTTGAATTTAAACTTCTTTTAAAACTTTTAATTCCAAAAATAAATCCAAACCATCGAGACATTTTTTTCTAAAGCGCAATCATCAAAAATCTTAATCTAATAAAAGACCTAAATTATTTTTCAAATAGTTTTATTGCATATCGAATATTATTTACCATACCTCATCTAAAGAAAGAAGTTTTTCAAAACTAAAGATTATAAAAAATTATTTATAAACAACTATGTCTCGCGATAGATTAAGCGGTTTAGCAGTTTTATTTATCGAAACTGATTTATTAGGTAAACTTGAATACAAAAGTTTAATTAGCAATTTTGCATCTAGAAATGCAAGATGCAAATTTATGGTTCAATTTTAAATTTTTAAATTTTTTAAAAAATTAAAAAGGACTCATTTTTTTGATTTGCCTAAGGCCTCAAAAATGTTGAGCCGCCTCGGTTTACCATTGGTCAAATGAATGTTCCATATTATTTATTTTTTTAATATAAAAAGTTAACAAGAGAGAAAACTTAGAGAGATGAGAGTATGAGATCAGTCCCACATGAGTATCTCTAGGGCTCCCTCCCCTTGAGCTAGCTTTTGAAGATGTTTGCACAGTTAGCTCGTATGAACGCTGTGTGGAATGTTATTAATGTTACCCAAAGATGTTGCCAAGATGAACAGCATTCGAGCCACTAGATCTTAAGATTATGTGCGTATGTGGATAGGGGCGTCTCTGAGCAAAAGCAGCCTAGGCGGTTGCTTAAGGCCACCCAAAATAGGAAGGCCCCCAACTTTCTATTTTAATTAATATTTAATAGGTTATAGTCCCAATTTAAATATTTTAACTTAACAAAAGAAAAAATAAGTCTCAAAATATCAGTTAAACATTTTGAAATCCCCATTTAATGCAAAGAAAAACATAATTCAAAATTTCAAAGGAGATGACTTCCAATTTTAAAATTGAAAAAAAAAAAAAAAAAGACTTCCAACTTTTAGCCGTTTCTTAATTCTTCATCATAGGTGCTACTATCCTAACCTTTCAACTTTTAAATTAGTTTTATACTTTATTTGTCTAATAGAAAATACGAATCAGGATATAAATTTTAAAAAAAAAAAGCTGTTGCTTTTATGGAAAGAAATTTTTCAAAACTAAAATTAATAAAATCATATCTAAATCTATTATGATGCAAGAAAGATTAAATGGATTAACTATATTATCAATTGAAAATAATCTATTAACAAATCTTGAATACAAAACTTTGATAAGTAATTTTTCATATCAAAAAGTAAAAGAATAATTTTTAACTAAAATTTATTGATATTTTATATTTAATATAATAATTTATAATTTATTATAAAATGACCTCTTTTTATAGTTTCGCCTGAGGCCTCGTTTATTTTAGAAACGACCCTGTACGCGGATATCACACACAACAGGCAAGTCGGCTATCGTGACAAATGCCAAGTGAATGGATTTTTAGCTGGCCGAGAGAGAGGGCCAATATGACCAGCTTCCCTTTGTAGCCAACACACTAATTAAGTAAGTATGGCTATTAACATATTCCTCAGAGAATCTTAACCGATCCAATTGACTCGTGTACCAGTCAGATACGTGAATGTTGTTTTAATCTTCTTTGAAGTTCACTGCAGAGAATATTTTACCATGGGAGAAACTGAAACTGAGTTAGGCTAAGAACCAAACATTTCAACTCCTTTTAGCTGGCCGAGAGAGAGGGCCAATATTTAATCTGTCTGGTCTCAATTTTCTTCGCTTCCGCTCCGTTCTGTACCTAATGAGTATAATTGAAGACTGATCTTTTCGAAATGATACAAGGGGGGAGACAGAGAGACCCAGTTAAAGCGGAAAATCATTGACACTGAAATCCAACTTTTACTTTGTTGACTATTATGCATGCTTCTCTTACATGCACAGCTTCATGCCAGGCCATAGACTTCGCTATCAGGGAGCTATGTAGAATAAAGTGACATATTTCTATATATATATATATATATATGCTACGCAAGTTCCCCAGTGTCACAGATCACAAACTTAGAACCCTTTTTTTCCCTCACTAACAGGTAGAGAGGAAACAAAAGCACAATGTGTTCTCTTACCACCACCTTTGTAGTGGCAGCCATTTTCTTCACAACAACGCTTTATGAATCAAACGCCCAATTGACTGCCACCTTTTATGCTAGCACATGCCCCAATGTGTCTAGCATTGTGAGTAACGCTGTTCAGCAGGCTCTGCAATCTGATTCGAGGATTGGGGCCAGTCTCATCCGACTCCATTTTCATGACTGCTTTGTTAACGTAAACTCAAGCTCTAAATTTGTCCAACTTGCTTCGATTTTGATCTGTTTGACGTTTACATAGTTTAGAAAGTCGAAACTAGGGATCAACAGTTTGTGTTTGTGTTTGTGGTTTTATGTTTTAGGGATGCGATGCGTCAATTCTGTTGGACGACAGTGCAAACATTCAAAGCGAGAAAAACGCTGGTCCAAATACTAACTCCACCCGGGGATTTGACGTTGTTGACAACATCAAGACTGCTCTTGAAAATTCTTGCCCTGGTGTTGTTTCCTGTGCTGACCTTCTCGCCCTTGCTGCTGAAGCTTCTGTTTCTTTGGTAAGTCTCTTTTGTTTTCCAAGGGCAGAAAAGAGGACGTAAGTCTATTCTTCGTTTCATTACTGCGACTGATCAGGACGACTCATGACATATATATATATTATATATATATTTATGTATATATGCACAGTCAGGAGGTCCTTCATGGAGCGTATTACTAGGGAGAAGGGACAGCCTAACTGCAAACCAGGCAGGAGCCAATACTTCTATTCCCTCTCCTTTCGAAGGCTTATC